>CM069448.1:12072592-12672592 GCA_035610835.1 Ophiura sarsii | reverse complement strand
TGTATGGTACTAATGAAGGCCATCAATATCATGTGGTATCGCATGCTCCTCTTCACATTCATCCCAATTTGAACAATCTAGCAACTGTCTTAAATATCCTATTCCACAAGATGCTTCAACATCACTACTATCGCTCCATACTCGTGTACCGTGATAGTCTGCTGCTGCTTCATTTTCGGATAGAATTTACCCACTTCAAAGCCAACACATTCATTTAGACCAACACGTTCCACAATCTACTGAATGAGGCCTTGGCGACCACTCTCTGTGTTGCAAACTCTTAGACCATTTTCAGTCCCTCTCAAACTTATAGGAACAGGATGGGTGTCCAGTAAAATCACTTTTTTCATTTCCTAGCGTGTGTAGCGTGCATGATGGTGCAACAAGCACTAAGCAATGATACGTTTGTGTCACACACTCCTTCGAAATCTGCTCAAACTTCTTAGCCAAAGTAGAGTTGATCTCCTCCATCCATCTTGAAAGGGTGTACCTTTCTTCAATCAGATCAAGGGACTGAAGTAGTGATTTTGCCTCATCCACTGCATACCCTCTATCCTTGACCCGCACCTCATTCAAGGAGGATGGAAAAGCACGGGTGGTTGCTGTTGGCTCGTTGGTTTGATAAACGTAGCAGTTGACGATGTGGAATTTCATAGTTGGCGTCGCGCCCTGTTGCGGGTGTTGATCTGGGCGGTTGGCTAGTGGCTGTGTTGGTCGATTAATTCGCTGAAGCTGTGGTGGAGTATCTCTCTAATTCTGTCGCGGTGTAGATGGTGCCAATCGTTGGTTATATTCTTCGTAGTCGTTCCCTCCTTCAAATTCCTCGTCGTATACTTCTTCTTTTTCGTCTACTTCTTCGTCTTCTTCCACCTCTTCTCCTTCCTCTGTCCCCTCCTCCTGATCTCTCTGGAAGTATGTTTCAGCGTCGTATCCATGATGGTGGTACAGCGCGGTGTGTACCTTCCTCAAACACACGGACCAAACAACTGTAAAAGGAAGATTACAAAATAGTAAATGGGTGACCAGATGTGGTCGGAACAGGGTGTCCCACTCATTTAGAACGGGAAAGGTGCATTATCTATGAATCTCATTATCATTGTCTAATCATCTTCATTAGCTTTCTTAGGAATTTTGAATCTTTGTAATCGGACGTGTTTGACAGAAAATATTAACTATTTTCCGGTAAATATCGTATAGATTCCAAAATGACCTCCTTTGAGTTTTGAAACGCCAATCAACAAAAAGACACACTATGGAAATACGCCCCATGTCTGAAGGTGCGTAATCTTTAAATACAAATATTTTAATCAGGCCTGTAAAGCTCGGATTTTCTTCCTGAAGGGACTGATTTTGTCCAAGAGGAAACCTGTTCTGCGAATGTGGACCTCTTTACAATAGGGAGGGGTGAATTTGGTCCATGGTTCATTTGTCAAAAAGTATACCTTCTCATCAAAATGTTTAGAGGCATTCATAAACAACCTTGATTTGTTCCCGGCTTCTAAATTCTTAGTTACTAACATATTATTACTACTGCTTTAAACTAAGACTCTCACCATTCCCTTGCTCAGCTGGCCTCTGCTTAGCGTTGCCGAAATACACATCCTCTGGTCACCACTCCGGCTTGTTAGCTTGTTTGCCCCACTTCACATAGCTTCCTCCTTTTAGACCTTTCATCACGGCAGGTATGATGTGCTGTAGCGTCTTTGCGTTGAGTGTGCTGACAGGTCCAGGTAGATGCGGCAAAACAATTGGGCTTTCGGTTGGGCCATAAGTATATCCTGGTCCGTCCACATCTCTAACTCTCTTATCTTAGTTGTAACGTCCTCTTTTAGAATCGTCTGCAACATGGACGAGCCCTTGAACCCGATGAAGCCGTTGTCTGTGGTGTAGATTACTAAGGCTATATTAAAAAATCATTTGTCTCAAAGCTCCCGCGCACGTTAGTTAATTGGTGCGCGTTAGAAAAAAAAAAATGATGACAACAAAAATAAAAAAATCTTTTTATATATATATATTTTATTTTTTCAAAAAAAAAAAAAAATCCAAAAATTTCACAGATTTTTCAGATTTCATTGTCCAAAAAGAAGTAAAAAAATCCAAAAATTTCACAGATTTTTCAGATTTTCATTGATCACATCATTTTAAATACAAAAGTTAACTTTTACAAAGATTTCAATATTTTATATTTATAAAATAAAAAAAACCTTAAAAAAAAAAAATCGCATTCCGCATAAGGTTTTGAAAAACTGAAGAGCTTTGAGACAAAAGATTCGTTTAATATAGCCTAACATCTGCATGGGTTTACCAGACTATCTACCTGTAAGTTGCAAAAAATAATAATTTTGAAATGGGATTTATTGGTTTTATACTGCTAAAATGGTATTGCAGACCACAAAACCTCTAAAATCAGGGAACTCAGATTTGTGAAGGACGTTGGATTGGAACGGGAATCGGACCAATAGCTCCCAACATGATTTTTAGTAAATAAGCACGGAAGAAGATTCAAGTTGCATGTATATATGGCCTACATGATTTGTATTTTATATCGACAGAAGAAAATCAGTGTATGGCTATGGCTATGTACATTATTCATTATGTGCAATGTGGCTTGCCACTGCACATTGCAAGGTAAAAAAGATGAGTAATAGTTTACCGTACTGACGCGTGTATAGTCCCACCCTTTTTTTACCCCAAAATATACATAAATTAGGGGTGGGACTTAAATCGGGTGCCAATGTGTGCATGAAAATTAGAATCTAGATTTTACAATTTGAACTAACAAATTTTAGTTACAAACAAACAAGGAAATACAGGCATTTTCGCTCACGAGTCACAATAGATTTCATAATTGTTTACATCTTCTTACGATGCGTTCATTCGTTATATGATTCCTTGTGTCCGTGGTGCACCACTATTTTTATTCCAAGTCATTTTTATTGGCGCCTTTTCGAAACACTCAGCGGCATTGGAACAAGACTAGCATCAAAAGTGATGTCATGATTATCCCATCGCCCAACTTGCGTAGAAACCGCCATTTTTAAAATGTTAAACTGACAGTAAAGCGTTCTGCGCACATATGTGTAAAGCAATATGGAAATAGATTCTGACAAAAACGAAATATGAACTGCCGATACCTGAGGATTTATCCTACTTTCTTTTAGTTATTTGAAGATGAAACTCAATCTTTGAAGGTTTCGCTTTGACGGTACATGATTAAATATCAAGTAGGGAATCTTTTTGCGTCACTTTTTGCTACATATTTGAGCAATGTTAGTGCAAATCTTCAAAAGTGTGATCGCATTTCGAGATGCTACGCCAGTTAAATCGAAGGCTACACTTGGTGTTATGCATTTTGCAGGTTATTGCGGGGATGATATCTTCTCCCAGACCCTCACAGAGTGCGGGATGATACTGGTACCCGTTATAAGTGAAGGCACCTCCTGATATATTTTAATTTGAAAACTTAAATTCAGGTAAATTTCGATTTCTGAAATAAATATTTAACTGAAGATTCCATTTCAATCAGCTGAAAATTAATGCCTGGGTTGAATGGATATGACGTCGATAGGCCTAATCGATAGCCAGACTATAGGTACCAAGTGCGAAAAGTTGAAATGGAGGTCTAACGATCAGATCTTGTGAAGGGGTTTGTATGACAACAAAGGACAATTGGTGCCTATTGTATCCATTGTAATATCAATGGGACGTTTAATCACGTTTGAACGTCTTGTTATTTAATCTATGATTTGGAGTGTCTGCGTATGTGTCTGAGTATTGTATACGCAGACCCTCCGTTTTTGGAAGTAAAATATTTACTTATTTATTTGCAGACCCTCCGAAATCTGAGGTAAAATATTTAGAGTACGCAGAACCTCCGAATTCGGAGGTAAGATATTTAGAGTCCGCAGAACCTTCGAATACGGAGGTAAAATATTTAACGTCTGCAGAACCTCCGATTTCGGAGGTAAAATATTTAGAGTCCGCAAAAACTGCAATACTGGAGTGTCTGCGCCCGTCGCAAAAACTCCGATTTTGAAATTCAAAAGTTTGAAATCTGAATGTGTTTTTCTTTAGAGTCCGCAGAACCTCCAATTTCGGATTTGTCCGCCCGTCGCAGAAACTCCAAATCGGGAGTTTGTGCGCATAATATGCAGACCCTCCGAATTTTTGAGTTTTTGTGATGGGCATACATGTTGCTTGCTTTGATATATTCTATCCCAATCATATCGACAGAAGTAAATCAGTGTATGGCTATGGCTATGTACATTATTCATTATGTGCAATGTGGCTTGCCACTGCACATTGCAAGGTAAAAAAGATGAGTAATAGTTTACCGTACTGACACGTGTATAGTCCCACCCTTTTTTACCCCAATTTTAAATTGACGTTTTGTAATAATATTGCACCAAACACAAACATGATCAATTATTACCATATTGTACAGGGTGTAACAAGCGAATCGTATGTATGTCCATGTGTGCATGAAAATTAAAATCTAGATTTTACAATTTGAACTAACAAATTTTAGTTACAAAAAAACGAGGAAATACAGGCATTATTTCGCTCACGAGTCATGATGAATTTCATAATTGTTTACATCTTCTTACGATGTGTTCATTGGTTATATGATTCCTTGTGTTCGTGGTGCACCACTATTTTTATTCCAAGTCATTTTTATTGGCGCCTTTTCGTAACACTCGGCGGCATTGGAACATTGGTAAAATATTTTAAGTCCGCAGAACCTTCGAATTTGGAGGTAAGATATAAATAGAGTCCGCAGAACCTTCGAATTCGGAGGTAAAATATTTAGAGTCCACAGAACCTCCGAATTTGGAGCTTAGATATTTAACGTCCGCAGAACCTCTTATTTCGGAGGTAAAATATTTAGAGTCCGCAAAAACTGCAATACTGGAGTGTCTGCGCCTGTCGCAAAAACTCCGATTTTGAATTTCAAAAGTTTGAATTCTGAATGTGTTTTTCTTTAGAGTCCGCAGAACCTCCGATTTGGGATTTGAGCGCCCGTTGCAGAAACTCCAAATTGGGAGTTTCTGCGCATAATACGCAGACCCTCCGAATTCTGAGTTTTTGCGACGGGCACAGACACGCCGAAATGGGAGTTTTTGCGACAGGCACAGACACTCCGAAATGGGAGTAACTACATCATGTAACTTGCTTTGATATATTCTATCCCAATCATTATGCACAGGAAGGTGTAGCTTATACTGGGGCATTCTGCTAATTTCTTTTTGATCGCACAATATTCTATTTTTGATTTCAAAAGACTTTGTTTGATCTCTACATTTATATTATATATGGTACATGTATCTTCAGTGTCATTGTTTTCACTCATATTTAAAATTCAAGTTCATCATTTAAAACAGAAAAGAGTTACTTTATTCCACGATGCCTACTTGATCCTATCCCAATGGGTCGGGTATTTATCAAAGTTATTCTCATCACGGCAGCATAGATAAGAAGGTCTTTTCCCGGGAACATAGGATTTATGACCATACTCCTGACAGGAATAGTATTGTACAGGACGGCTATGGTGGCAATGTTCTGTGTTGTGTTGATAGCCCACAATGATCACACCGAGTGACGTTGTGGCCATGTCCATAGTGTCCATTGCGGTTCGTAAATTCATAAGTAGATCCATGATATCCATGATAATGTGTATGTTGAGGTCTACGGTATGAAAAACCTTGGTCACTGTTGTGATCTTGATTGTCACGTTGATGCCTTGGATTAGAATCCATTTGTGTTTGTGTTGTTTCCTTGTCTTTAGTCGTCATGATGGGGTGCACTTTGTTCATGTTGTCTTATAGTGTACACGTGCCTGTTTGGGACAGTTGCAGCTTTCTGCTCGTAAGCTTGCTCTCAGTGACTGTATCGACACACCGTCGTCAGTGGTCTTTTGTGGCGGTTTGCCGGAGGCAGATGGTACTTTACTGTTGCCGGAACCACGGCTAGAGATTTTAGACTTTCCAGCCTTGGAGGATCTTGCTTCATGTCTGGAACCGGAAGTGCCCGAAGTACGGCCAGTTGTAGATGTACTGGCAGTGTCTCGATGATTAGTCGTCAATACTACCACTCGACTATCGTGTTTAATTTTGTTATGGCTGTCAAGGAGCCCTCGTCTTTCCGTTTTATAACGGCATTCTCGCTCCCGGCAATAATAATATTTGGTGTCCCGTTTCTCGGCATGTTTCGCCATGATGTGGTCTGTTAATGCCTTGATGTGGTCTGTTAATGCCTTTAGGGTAAGGCATGGGTAGTGGCATATTAAACAAGTAAAGTTCTGTACTAGGCTTGGGATGGATATCCGTGACCGTGGAGGGGGTGGTGGGGGCCTATTGTCGAACCGTGGCATCCGTGACATCTGTATGGTTTATATAAAAGAAACAGAAAGAACAAAAATCACCTTAAGAAATTTGGTAATTTATTTAATGAAATCATTCTCTTTTTACCAACTATAATATTTCAATAATTTAACAGCGAGGCAGATAACTACCGCAAGTTCCACAACTCAAACAAACATTAAACAAGCCTCGACTCATATCCCAACTTAAAAAGCAAGGACGTGAGCCGGTGCGGGAATCGAACCCGTGACCTTTCGAATATTTCAGTTAGGGATTCCGTACCACTGTGGTCGACGGCTTACTCTACCCGTTTTCGTTTGATAATTTCTAATTTCCGTATCAGTTGGCACAGGTATGTCGCCCGTATGCAAGATATCGTTGTGGGGAATTTGATTGCAAGGTTTGAGTTTGTCAACATGGACTACGATGGTCTTCCTACTATTTTCCAGCTGAATTTTGACAAGTATATCTGCCCAATGAAGCACCTGGATGACTTCATGGCCTGTAGACACAGTGTGAACAGCTTTTTCATTGGTCCACCCTGGTCAACCGCCCCTTCAGACAGCTGCCTGTCTTTCCCATAGTTAAAAATGATATGTTGAGGGGATACACTGGTCGAAACGTTTTTTTTTTAATTGAATTGAATTGATTTTATTAACATTTCACAGTCGTGGCCCTAAGGCCAAATTGCATGAAATTTACATGATAAAAACATTGAAAAACAAGACAAGGAACTTATTAATTAATATAAAAGAGAATATTGCACATTATAGATAAAAACATCAACAATATGATATGGTATGAAACATTGAAAAATGCCGAAGAACAAAGCAAGGTAATTATGTGATTAATTAATATAGAAGAGAATATTGCACATTATAGATTTTTTTAAAAATTGCATTATGTACATAGCAAATACCATTATAAAAATAGAAGTGGGTGCAGAAAAATCCGGGCCTATTTATTTAAAAGCTGCACAAAATACGGCACAGGACTGTTTTTGAACCTATTAGTCCTGGCTGGCAGCTGAGAAATCTCACTATTATTACGTAAAATACGACCATGGCACTCCCCTCTGGTAGGCGGTATTAGGGAACTGGTGCGATTTGATTTGGAAAGCCCTTCGGCAAACCTAAGACAGTGCCCTTCACGTCTACCAGAGAGGGTGTCAAATTTGCAAATGTTTAAAGCATCCTCGTAAGAAGTATAATTACGGCCAAGGATTATTTTGCATGCCATTTTTTGAGTTGATTCTATTTGTTGAGACTGAGTAGCTGAAACACTCGAGTGCCATACCACATCGGCGTACTCAAGAATTGGTCTGACATATCCACTATATACAACACTGAGCTCATCTTTGGTGAAACCGAAACGTTTTAAAGTCTGAAGCATAAACAAACAGGAATTAGCTTTTTTCAACATACTGTCCACCTGGACATCCCATTTAAGGTTGTTTTGGATGCGCACACCAAGAACTTTAGCTTCAGTGACATGCAAGTGGTTCAGTTCACATATGCAAGTGTTTTCTCCCGAAGTTCAGTTTCACCCCTCCCATACATTTCTCCGATGGACTGACTTTGATGAGGTTTGGGGCGTTGTATGGATGAACGTCCCGCTAGAGCATTGTAATTATGTCGTCCAGTAACTCTGCATGTGATCTATCATCATGCTCAATAGCCTCAAATCTGCTGCTCCCGGTCCTGCTTTACTGTAAACAGTAGCTTAAATATGGTCGGACGTTGCCTCGCACCTTCCAACACCAGTAAGGTTGACAGTCCTGTTTTAAACTGGTTTAATGAATCAGCTGTCCTGCCAAATATATATATAGTACTTGGCAGTCCGTTTAAGCAATGATGCCACACTGTCTTCAGGAGGCCCCATAGTCCCACCATTATCGATAGTCGTGGCCAGGGCTTTGTGTTGAGGTGCCTCGAGGGCGTCCAGTAGGTCGCCCATCCCCTCGATATCTTGTAATTCCATCATAGAGATCTTGATCTCACATTCAGGCAGGTCTGCTATATATGCACACATCCATGTCCTCTATCCCCTTTGTTAAGCCATCATATAAAATGGGGGCTAGGGAATGTGGAGCTGGCCCACCGTGTACTATGGACAATGCAATAATTCGCTCACATAGCTCATATTCTCTATTAAGAAGAGCCGTTGCATCTCTGGTCAGGAGTTTGGCACTCTCCCCAATGAAGCACCTGGATGACTTCATGGCCTGTAGACACAGTGTGAACAGCTTTTTCGTCGGTCCACCCTGGTCAACGGCCCCTTCAGACAGCTGCCTGTGTTTCCCATAGTTAAAAAATGATATGTTGAGGGGGGCACACTGGTCAAAACGTTTTCTCCCGAAGCTCAGATTCGCCCCTCCCATACATTTCCCCGACGGACATTGATGAGGTTTGGGGCGTTGTATGGATAGAACGTCCCACTGGAGCATTGTAATGAAAATCTGTTTTGCAGCTGTCATTCGACTCATCAAAGCCACCTGTACTAGTAGATGTGTTATCCACAAACGAGCAGTCCTTCTCCTCTGATATGCGTTTGATAATAATGTTAAATTTCTTACAACGCTCATTATTTGCAGAGCTATCTCCTCTTGGACACGCCGAATATTCTTTTTCCTTGTTGCTTCTTTCGACTGTGAATATGCGGAGAATATCTTGAAGCAACAGTTGCTTTGGGTTCACTGTAAACAGTGGCTTAAATATTGTCCGATGTTGCCTTGCAGCTTCCAACACCCGTAAGGTTTTACAGTCCTGTTTTGAACTGGTTTAATGTATCAGATGTCATGCCAAATATATAATACTTGGCAGTCCGTTTAAGCAATGATGCCACACTGTCTTCAGAAGGCCCCATAGTACCACCATTATCGATTGTCGTGGCCAGGGCTTTGTGTTGAGGTGCCTTGAGGGCGTCCAGTAGGTCGCTTATCCCCTCGGTATCTTGTAACTCCATCATAGAGATCTTGATCCCACATGCAGGCAGGTCTGCTATGCACACATCCGTGTCCTCTATTCCCTTTGTTAAGCCATCATATAAAATGGGGGCTAGGAAATGTGGAGCTGGCCCACCGTGTACTATGGACAATGCAATAATTTGCCCACATAGCTGATATTCTCTATTAAGAAGAGCCGTTGCATCTCTGGTCAGGAGTTTGGCACTCTCCCCAATGAAGCACCTGGAAGACTTCATGGCCTGTAGACACAGTGTGAACAGCTTTTTCGTCGGTCCACCCTGGTCAACCGCCCCTTCTGCCTGTCTTTCCTATACAAAGTAGTTAAAATTGATATGTTGAAGGGGGCACACGGGTCAAAACGTTTTCTCCCGAAGCTCAGATTCGTCCCCTCCCATACATTTCCCCGATGGACATTGATGAGGTTTGGGGCGTTGTATGGATGAACGTCCCGCTGGAGCATTGTAATTATGTAGTCCAGTAACTCTGCATGTGATCTATCATCATGCTCAATAGCCTCAGATTTGCTGCTCCCGGTCCTGCTTTACTGTAAACAGTAGCTTAAATATGGTCGGATGTTGCCTTGCACCTTCCAACACCCGTAAGGTTGACAGTCCTGTTTTAAACTGGTTTAATGAATCATCTGTCCTGCCAAATATATAGTACCTGGCAGTCCGTTTAAGCAATGATGCCACACTGTCTTCAGGAGGCCCCATAGTCCCACCATTATCGATAGTCGTGGCCAGGGCTTTGTGTTGAGGTGCCTCGAGGGCGTCCAGTAGGTCGCCCATCCCCTCAATATCTTGTAACTTCATAGAGATCTTGATCTCACATGCAGGCAGGTCTGCTATGCACACATCCGTATCCTCTATCCCCTTTGTTAAGCCATCATATAAAATGGGGGCTAGGAAATGTGGAGCTGGCCCACCGTGTACTATGGACAATGCAATAATTTGCCCACATAGCTGATATTCTCTATTAAGAAGAGCCGTTGCATCTCTGGTCAGGAGTTTGGCACTCTCCCCAATGAAGCACCTGGAAGACTTCATGGCCTGTAGACACAGTGTGAACAGCTTTTTCGTCGGTCCACCCTGGTCAACCGCCCCTTCTGCCTGTCTTTCCTATACAAAGTAGTTAAAATTGATATGTTGAAGGGGGCACACGGGTCAAAACGTTTTCTCCCGAAGCTCAGATTCGTCCCCTCCCATACATTTCCCCGATGGACATTGATGAGGTTTGGGGCGTTGTATGGATGAACGTCCCGCTGGAGCATTGTAATTATGTAGTCCAGTAACTCTGCATGTGATCTATCATCATGCTCAATAGCCTCAGATTTGCTGCTCCCGGTCCTGCTTTACTGTAAACAGTAGCTTAAATATGGTCGGATGTTGCCTTGCACCTTCCAACACCCGTAAGGTTGACAGTCCTGTTTTAAACTGGTTTAATGAATCATCTGTCCTGCCAAATATATAGTACCTGGCAGTCCGTTTAAGCAATGATGCCACACTGTCTTCAGGAGGCCCCATAGTCCCACCATTATCGATAGTCGTGGCCAGGGCTTTGTGTTGAGGTGCCTCGAGGGCGTCCAGTAGGTCGCCCATCCCCTCAATATCTTGTAACTTCATAGAGATCTTGATCTCACATGCAGGCAGGTCTGCTATGCACACATCCGTATCCTCTATCCCCTTTGTTAAGCCATCATATAAAATGGGGGCTAGGAAATGTGGAGCTGGCCCACCGTGTACTATGGACAATGCAATAATTCGCCCACATAGCTCATATTCCTTTTTATGAAGAGCTGTTGCATCTCTGGTCAGGAGTTTGGCTCTCTCCCCAATGAAGCACCTGGATGACTTCATGGCCTGTAGACACAGTGCGGACAGCTCTTTCGTAGGGCCACCCTGGTCTACCGCCCCTTCAGACAGCTGCCTGTCTTTCCCATAGTTAAAAAATGATATGTTGAGGGGGGCACACGGGTCAAAACGTTTTCTCCCGAAGCTCAGTTTCTCCCCCTCCCATACAATTCCCCGATGGACATTGATGAGGTTTGGGGCGTTGTATGGATAGACGTCCCGCTGGAGCATTGTAATAATGTCGTCCAGTAACTCTGCATGTGATCTATCATCATGCTCAATAGCCTCAAATCTGTTGCTGCCAGTCCTGCTGCTGCCGGTCCTGCTGCTGCCAAACGAGTTGGCCGACGAGCCATGGTTGGCAAATTGTCATCTCTTGAGTTGTCATCTTCACTTAGTTCTCCATAAACACTATAGGTAAAGCAGACCCTGCAGACCCTGGAATGGTGATATTGGGCCGAAGATATACTGGCCTGTCATTCTTTATCAACCTGGCTAGTAGCATGTCATTGAGTTGCTGTTCTGCCTCCATCGTCAGTGGCATCACCTTATGGTGGACATCGCGCCATACTTCGACGCTGATGTTATCTCCCAGCTTGTTTTTGAGTTTGTAATCATATCCACTATTTGTCAGCACTTCCTGGTAAGGTGGGGTAGCATTGTCGAAAATCTCTGTGTTTGATGATATATTTGACAATTGCCGATTAATGCTTTCCGGAATGTTTTTGATGATTTCTGATGGATGGTTGCTTTGGTTATGAACATAGAGTAGGGTATTGTTTGGTTCCTGAAAAAGGTGACAAACTTGTTACACAACACTTTTGTCGAGAACCAAGTAGGCAAACGTTTGGTGTTTTTGTTTTACAACATTGCTTCGGGGGAATGTTAGACTGAGGAGTTATAGGCCTACTACTGTTCCCTTGTGGGAAGTGGGAACGATGGTCTAGGTTTTTGGGTCTGACCCGCCCCCAGCAGCCCTTACTATCGGAGTGAAGGCCTCAGTAGCCTTGTGTTGCTCCTTCCCCCGACCCAGGAATTGATCCCCAAACATGGTCCTGCAGTCGTGGGAATCTATCAAATTTCTTTCCATCAATGCAATACTGAACCCTGTTGGCGACAATAACAAAAACACGCTTTCTTTTTCTGTGCGTTCGCCATTTGTTATTCCTGTCTGCTTGTCTGGAGTTGCAGATTCCTCAGGAAGGTGGCCGCTAACCACGTTGTAGTTGGCGACCAAGCGTGTTCCAACATATTAAATTGTGAGTCGTCTGAACAGTATGCGACAATACACACATAGTCAAGGACAAGGTTGCGCCACAACCTTCCAACGTATGGCAACCTTAAGGCTGTGCTTTGTCCAGTCCGGACTGTTGTCACAAATCAGAATGACACTGTTCTTTCCACATTCTTTTGCCTCCTCTAAGATTGGTTGCAAATCATCATAGTGGTTGTATGAGGTGGCACGGAAAAACTTGTTGCCTCTCAATGACACATATAAAGGTCCCGTGTGGGATAGTTGAAAATCAAGGTAGTCCATTGTTCATTTCACTGTTGTTAAGTTTGTAAACAAAATATTTATCCTTTTGATCGGTTTGTTTCTTGAAAGTGCAAACAGCGTCAAAACTGTTGCCATTAGCGCTGGACAAATTTGGCGTTGTTGATTTGCTTAAGGTTTGCATACTCTTTAGCAACATTCTCCACAGCATTCCAATCAACCATATTTGAAGCCATAAGTGCAACATCTTGTGTTGCACAAAACTGCTGGCAGATGTAACTGTGCTGCTCTTAAGTTCCTTCATCAGGTTTTGCGTTGTCAATTTCTTCAGTTTAGCTCGCCTGAACCACTTCCATCTCCTGAACCACTTCCGCCGCCTGAACCTCCACCGCCTGAACCTCTTCCGCCTGAACTTCTTCGGCCTCCTGAACCTCTTCGGCCTCCTGAACCTCTTCAGCCTCCTGAACTACAGAACTTTCCATGCTATTACCTGGTTTGTCGTCACCTGATCGTGGCTGGTCTAGTAAGTGGTTGATCTGGTATGTCATCACCAGATGGTGGCTGATGAACTGGAGGTTGAAGTGGTGGTGATTGTGATGACCCACTTGACCCAGTGCTTATAATCATAACATCATCATCATCTTGGGTGTCTGGTGGCAACTGTGAGACTATAGATGGAGGGCGAGGACGAGGACCAGTTGGCCGACGAGCCATGGTTGGCAAATTGTCATCGCTTGAGTTGTCATCATCACTTAGTTCTCCATAAACACTATAGGTAAAGCAGACCCTGCAGACCCTGCAGACCCTGGAATGGTGATATTGGGCCGAAGATATACTGGCCTGTCATTCCTTATCAACCTGGCTAGTAGCATGTCATTGATTTGCTGTCCTGCCTCCATTGTCAGTGGCATCACCTTATG
Organism: Ophiura sarsii; assembly: GCA_035610835.1. Lineage (NCBI taxonomy): Eukaryota > Metazoa > Echinodermata > Ophiuroidea > Amphilepidida > Ophiuridae > Ophiura > Ophiura sarsii. Next base: position 12,659,003 of record CM069448.1, on the reverse strand, counting down.
GTGGACACCGCGCCATACTTCAACGCTGATGTCATCTCCCAGCTTGTGTTTGAACTGTGCCCTCAATTTTGCCATCACCTGCCTCTCATTCCACTCCTTGTCAAATCTGACCAAGTCTACCTGATAACCATGTTCCATAAGCCAAACCTTCATGGCTTGCCTGGGCACTATTGCATAGGTTGGGTTGGGTAGCAAAATGACATCGCGATTAAATGTTCCCCTCGCTCTGCCATCTTGAAGCGCTTTGCCTTTGCCCTTTTTCTTTTTTACGAAGTTCCTTAAAAAAGCAGGAGCAACTGCTGATGGCTGTGGTGTTGGCCGCTGTGTCTGTGGTGTTGGCCACTGTGGTGTTGGCCACTGTGTCTGTGGTGTTGGCCACTGTGTCTGTAGTGTTGGCCACTGTGGCTGTGGTGTTGGCCCCTGTGGCTGTGGCCACCTGTACTGGTAGATGTGTCTCCCCAATAATCTGTTTAGCAGCTGTCACTCGTCTGGATGGTCTCTTTCATTTGACTAGTTGAAGCAGAGTCATTCGACAGATTGCCATAATATACAGTTGTACAGCTATCATTCTCCTGTAGATTAAATTCCTCATCACTGATCTCGTTGATTTTGAATTGAATTGAATTGAATTGAATTGATTTTGAATTGAATTGAATTGATTTTTGATTTGAATTGAGTTGATTTTGAATTAGATTGAATTGATTTTGAATTGAATTGTTTTTTGATTTGAATTTGATTTGAATTTGAATTGAATTGAATTGGATAGATTTTGAGTTTGATTAAATTGATTTTGAATTGAGCTGAATCGATTTTTGATTGAATTGATTTTAAATTGAATTAATCGATTTTTGACGATTAAATAGTGTAAAGATTTTACAGTCTCTGATATGATCTATAAGGTCGTATCATAGTCATGCAACATCCTTGGTTGTTTTGTTGCAATCTGAAGAAAAGATTCCTGCCTAAATTTATTTTCTAGGTGAGAGGATCGTAAAGAGGATCCTATGAAGAATCAGTTGCCTTTCTCCATTCTGATTGGTCATTGGATTTTGTTGTATAACCAATGATCGGCTCGTTCTAAAATATGTGGATGTGATTGGTTGACGGCCTTGGAATACCAGTTGCCCCAATTATTCCATACATATGGGATATCAAAGCGTAATCACTGACGAAAACAGGCGTAGCTTTTCCCTCTCCATGTTCTATCCTGGAGACTTTCAAACTGATCTTTGATCAAAGGAATCGTTGCCTTCAGGTTGAAATCGTTGTCGTAACCTTCGTAACATAACAGGATGATTGTATTGGACTCCTTATCTGGGTGTCGATATTTGCTACCTGAAGGCAAATCTTGAAGGTTTTGCCGCCAAATGTAACCCATACCTCATCCTCTGGGACGTGGCCATCGTGCCAGGTAAGTTTAGAGTGTTCATCCAGTTTATCCAAGAAATAATCTAAATATTCAGCAATATTTCCCAGGAAGGCAACTGGTTGGAGGTAGCTTTCCATCCCATCTATTGATTTCGGTCCTGATGATTTTTTTAAAGTTGAATGGATTTCACTTCAATCACATGTCTGCCATTTGTCTTATTGTATTTGCGTACAGCATACTCGGATGCTGTCCTACCGTCTGTCGAAACGCCACACCTCTTATTCATACGGAAATCATTATAGGACTGGTTTTTTTGTGACATCCAAGCTATTGTTTTCCTAACACCTAGATTTTTCTTAAAACAACTGGCAATTGAAAATTATATTAAATTGATTACAACTATGGTTACAAGCCTACAAATAAAAATGTTAAAACACCGCAATTTTAATAATAAAGTCAAATAATGTTATGCCATGAAATCCAATGACTTTTTAATTGCTGATCACAGAATATACCATACTCTCATGGTCAGCATTTCTAATACAATAATATTGTTGAAGTAAATGTAAAAACAACAAGAGGCCTACATCATCTACAAATAGAGTAGACCAACACTAAGATTTAAGGCATTCAAACCGTAGAAAGAACTTGAATGCAGGGTTGAATGAAATGAAAACAAATTAGATCATTTAGCTTCATTTGTCCTTAGGCGACAAAAAACATGCACCGGGTTTTACGGGCCCGACCCAACCCACTTTTTCCAAATTTTGGATTTTATTTAAATTTTTGTTGTTGTTCTAATCATGTAGAATCAGCCGTTATTTGGCCGAAAATCTATCCAAAAAAAATTCTTCACAAATTGTAAATAAAAATTCCTGATTTTTGCAGATTTTGGTGACATTGGGTAAAAACAAAAACAACAACACTTTTACAGGTCCGTCCGCCCGTTAAAACAGGGTTGTTGTTTTTCGTCGCCTTATCGTAATTGTTCCTAGGTGCAGGGGACAAGTATGTTGGCTTGTTACAGAAACCGCAAGTGACTTTCCATTTTTACATTTACATTTTACGCTTACATTTTTCTACTAGAAAACAAATCCTGTGCTGTTTCTGTTTAATCTGTTTTAGAGCAGAATCACCAAAATGTGTTGCCCTAAAGTACCATTTTGTGACCATATTGTTTTACTTCTTAAGTCATTGTTGGTAAAAGAAGCTGATGTTCCCATACATTCTCATTACATCTGGAACATGGTACACTATTATATATGCCTATCCATGCTTTTGCTGCAGATTGGAAGGTACAAATTTCTTCAACTTGCTGATCTATACAATGTCGAACTCTTCCTATGCAGAGGTAATGGCAAATCTCATCTATTAACCTCTGTTTTGTTTCTATGGCATATGCTCCAAGAGTGTAGTTGTATGTGTTTGTTACAAATAACAACTCCTGTATGTCTTCTGTTGATTCTCCAAATTCCTCTTTGTTTGTTGCACTTTGGACCTGTATGTTTTTGATACCCTCGTATACTATGTACTTACTGATCTATACAATGGCGAACTCTTCCTATGCAGAGGTAATGGCAAATCTCATCTATTAACCTCCGTTTTGTTTCTATGGCATATGCTCCAAGAGTGTAGTTGTATGTGTTTGTTACAAAACTTGTTGATACCCCTCGTATACTATGTACTTACTGATCTATACAATGTCGAACTCTCCCTATGCAGAGGTTATGGCAAATCTCTTCTATTAACCTCTGTTTTGTTTCTATGGCATATGCTCCAAGAGTGTAGTTGTATGTGTTTGTTACAAATAACAACTCCTGTATGTCTTCTGTTGATTCTCCAAATTCCTCTTTGTTTGTTGCACTTTGGACCTGTATGTTTTTGATACCCCTCGTATACTATGTACTTACTGATCTATACAATGGCGAACTCTTCCATGCAGATGTAATGGCAAATCTCATCAATTAACTTCTGGTTTGTATCTATTGCATACTCTCCAAGAGTGTACTTAAATCAGAATTTAGCTTTGCTGCCAACTCACGGAATCTGGTCCACAAGGACTTTTATGAGTTTTGGGTGGTTTGGAATTGGCATATCTAAATTATTTTTTGCCAAAATTGTATTTCAAATGAGAGAATCGTCCCTAGATTAGTGACATAACATTAAAATCAAGCAATTTTTTGGCATTTTTTTCTCAAAAATAATATTGTTATAGCTTGTCCAAAAAAAATAGGGTAGAAAAAGTGAATTTTGTGATTTTCTCAAAAATTCAACATTTTTGGTCAAATTTGACGCCAAATTTGATTCTCTGATCCATTTCCTTTCCAAAAATGTATACTTTTGTATGCATTTGATTAATAGTTCAATAATTACAGCACTCACAAAAAAAAATCAAAAAATCAAATGAAAAACTTCCTTGAGTCCCCCCTTAACATACCTGTCATTTTGTTTAGAAGACGTCGAAGGCGGATGCCCATTCTCTTTTTGACGTGGCCAATACACTCTCCTTTGTATATGGGGTATTGTGCTTCCCGTGATGCTGTAATAAAGGATTTAGAATCCCCATCACCTATAAAGGTTGTATATTTCAGGTGCATGTCTTCTGATCTGTGGAATACATATTTTATTTCGTTAAATTACTTTGTATCATACTCTTTTTATGTATGTTAATCAGATGCCATTGATTTGATTGTAAATGCATTTACCATTACTTGATGATCTATACAATGGCGAACTCTTCCTACAACTCCTGTATGTCTTCTGTTGATTCTCCAAATTCCTCTTTGTTTGTTGCACTGGACCTGTATGTTTTTGATACCCCTCGTATCAGTGTTCGAATTAAGGAAAAAAAACTGGTTATCCCGCGGATAACCATGATATGAAATCAGGTTATCCGCCAACAAAATTGGTTATCCGCCAAAATTTCAAAAAGTATTAAAATCAAATATAAAAAGGCAGTTTTCGCCATCTTATTTCTTTGCCTTAGCACTCGCATGCTCATCAATTAACGTATGTTTTGTATCTATTGCAGTGACCCCCGGGTACAAATGGTCTGCGACAACTTATCCCTGCCTGGGCAATTCCCGGGGACTGTGGACCAAAATGGTATATTTTCCTTGCTGGAGTGGAGACCGCGTTTGCGGCCTTTGCCGGGTTGTTTACCGCCTTTGCCAGGTTGTTTACCACCTTTGCCGGAGTGGCGACCGCGTTTGCCGGAGTGGCGACTGCGTTTGCCGGGTTCTTTGCCGCCTTTGTCATTGGCTCCTTCTCACGCTTCGGTTTACATGTTTAAGGCGTGGACCCAACCTTCGCTTTCAACTGCTTCAGCTCCGGAATGGGGGTATTAGCAACATCCCCATGACTAGTGAAAGATTTTGAATTTGATTGATTTTTTATTTTAAATTAATTGATTTTGAATTGGATTAAATTGATTTTGAATTGGATTAAATTGATTTTGAATTGGATTAAATTGATTTTGAATTAGATTGAATTGAATTGAATTGATATCAAAACTGCCTTTGCCGGGTTGTTTGCTGCTGCCTTTGCCGTTTTTTTACCGCCATTGCCGGGTTGTTTACCGCCTTTGCCGGGTTGTTTACCGCCTTTGCCGGGTTGTTTACCGCCTTTGCTGGGTTGTTTACCGCTGTTGCCAGGTTCTTTACCGCCTTTGCCGGGTTCTTTACCGCCTTGGTCATTGGCTCCTTCTCATGCTTCGGTTTACATGTTTTAGGCGTGGACCCAACCTTCGCGTTCGACTGCTTCAGCTCCAGAATGGGGGTCTTGGCAACATCCCCATGACTAGTGAAAGATTTTGAATTTGATTGAATTGATTTTGAATTAAATTGTTTTTTTGATTTGAATTGGATTAAATTGATTTTGGATTTTATTGAATTGATTGTGAATTAAATTGAATCAATTTGTTTGTGAATGAATTGATTTTGAATTGAATTGAATTGATTTTTGATTTGAATTAAATTGGATTGGATTATGGGTAAATTGTATTTTTTTTTTTTAGATTTGTTTAGAAAATACTAAAATACCAATACTAAATACCAATACTTTGTGTCATCATCTTTTATGAAATTTTGCCTTCAAAAACTTTCTATTGAACTATGTATCTTTTTTTGGCCTGTTTTCATGATTTCTTTTTTTGTAGCTTTTTATGATATCACAATCATTCACTCATAACTTTTTTTGTAGTGATCGTAAAAAATGATCAAAACAGTTTTGTAATCAGCACAGTTTCTGCTCTCTTAGGCTATATTAAAAAAATAATTTTGCTCAAAGCTCCCGCGCGTTAGAAAACAAAAATCTTTCTTTTTCAATTTTTTTAAAAATAAAAATAAATAAATCCCAGTTTCACAGATTTTTCAGATTTTAATTGATCGCATCATTTTAAATACAAAAAGGTCTCTTTTACAAGGATCTCAATATTTTATATTTATAAAAAAAACCCGCATTCCGCATTAGGTTTTGAAAAACTGAAGAGCTTTGAGACAAAAGATTTTTTAATATAGCCTTATGATATAAATATCTCCGATATGAAATATCCCACCATGTGGCCGGTTTTTACAGATCGCCTCACATATTATATGAATATCTGAAAGGTAATATTGGCTTCATCTCAAATTCAATATTCCTGATTCATTTCGCTTGATCACATCACAAATGTATCTTAGACTGCTCGTGGGTGTCGTCGGACTATATTCTATTAATTCTGATTAATTCGGCAAACCCAGCAAACTCTTCTCGATTTTGTTGTTATCTTGGATGTTCATCACCACTTTTTGCAAGAAGGCAAGAGAGTTTTTTAAAGCTGCTGTACATGCCAAGTTGAAGACGTAATAAACAGCGATATATACTCATACTGCGTCGAACATAGTTAATTTCGGGTAGTGGAGGGCATGCGTCCGTCATGTCAGCGCTATGCATTGGTCTTATACAGGGTGAGTCCAAAAACATTGTGCACGATTTGAAACGGCCATTGACCTTGATGCGTGCATTGAACCATGAATTTATTATTGTCAGTGTAAAGCGATGTTAATCTAGTTTATCCTCCCAAAATATGAAAGTAATCGACTGAAGAATAAGCAAACTGTGGCTAGTTTTGTAAACTGACCGTGTTTTTCGCCATTCCTATGGGATTTACAGAGTTAAGACATGCATATTACTGCAGCATGATGATATGGAGTTCGAGTGAGAAAGCACCATCATAAGGGACGCACCATTTGATTTTCAGGGGGGGGCATGGAAGTTGGGGTCGGGCGGAATTTTTTTTCGCCACCGAAGTAGGCGGATTTTTTTTTTTTTTTAGCAAAGCCGGCAAAGTTTTTTTTTTTTAGGTTTTAATGGTTTTCTTTACATTGAGTTGGGCCTTTTGGGTGAGTCATCTTTTTTTTTTTTACTCAGCAGTGGGTCATTTTTTTTTTTTTTCCTGGTTGGTGGGCAAAGTTTTTTTTTTTTCCTGGATAGTGGGCAAAGTTTTTTTTTTTTTAAAACTTCCATGCCCCCCCTGAGTATCTAATGGTGCGTCCCTAAACAAAGGAGGATGTGGCATCCTAAGTCTTTTGTAACAGGTGATGCTTGTATTCAGATTTGACTTTTCATTTGACAACTCGGTATCAGACGATTAACTACTTATCCCAGAGTGAAAGAATGATTTTCAGGAACATTTTGACAATTTACATGATAAATGTGAGTGATATAATGACCATTTAGCAAAACCAATTTTACTGTGTGTAAATCCCATAGGAATGGCGAAAAACGCGGTCAGTTCACAGTTTGCGTATTCTTCAGTCGATTACTTTCATTTTTTTGGGAGGATAAACTAGATTAACACCGCTTTACACTGACAAAAGAAAATCATGGTTCAATGCACGCACCCCGGTCAAATGGCCGTTTCAAATTGTGCACAATGTTTTTTGACTCGCCCTGTATTATTGAATTTCCTAGGATGCCGTTTTTCTATGTCCATTTTGTAGAACGATTCACTTTCAAGTGCTAATGATATTGCAGCGTCTAGGGACTCGGGCGGCCTCGGAACACATCTTTTTGTATTTTGGCGTCCCCAATGGCCTTGAAGCATTCCTTGGCCGTTCTGTCATGTTCCAACTTGTTCGCATTAGGATATGCCAATTTCACAAACTTTTTTATGTCTTGGCCTAGCTCTTGGAGGCCCTCTCCTGGTTGCTGTTCACGGCACTTTGATAGTTCAAAATAATAAAAAAATAATAATAAAAAAATACAAAAAAACATTGCTTACCTTTATTACTTGAGTTGAACCTTGTATCGTCTTTCCTTTTTGCTGGCCCAGAGATGTACTGCTTTTTCGTACGGGAATCTGTTCGCATTAGGATATGCCAATTTCACAGACTTTTTTATGTCTTGGCCTAGCTCTTGGAGGCCCTCTCCTGGTTGCTGTTCACGGCACTTTGATAGTTCAAAATAAATAAGAAATAATACAACAACAAAAAATACAAAAAAACTTTGCTTGCCTTTATTACTTGAGTTGAACCTTGTATCGTCTTTCCTTTTTGCTGGCCCAGAGATGTACTGCTTTTTCGTACGGGGATCTGTCAGCAGCTGGTCCCTCTATTTGGAGTCTCATAATAACATGAAAGTTCTCGCGTCTTAAGGGTTCCTGGTGTACCCACAGAAGATACAGAGTGAAGTTTTTGGGTTCCAACTATGGTAGAATATGTTGGTCGTTCTCTTTCTCTGTCTACTTTATCGTCTTGGACATAAAAGAAGCATCTCTTGTGCAGCATACCCTGTGTCTCTCCACTTAAATGCTGTATAGTAAAGTCGTACAACTCTTTAGCATCTCTGATCTTGACAGTATCAACATTGCGTATGATAGCTCGTATGATAGCTCTACGAGCTGCTGATTTAAAAAAAACAGCTGCGGCATCAACTTCGCCCTTTCCATGCCCGGACGAGCTGAAATTGTAATAACCTTGGCATTAATATATCGCTTGCTGCATGCAACTGACATCACCAAATGCATTTTTGTCCAGCACATCCGTCAGTTCTTTGGTGAATAGTTGTAAATTTGCTACCAATTGCTGCCAGCTCAGGAGTTATTACTTTTGTCACAGTGTGGTGCACAAAGTCATAATCATGTCCTATATCGTCTGAAACAAGAAGCCAGTTGCTCTTTCACATGACTATCACTATCAGTACAATTGTCACTATCTACTGTAGGGCGCCATAATACACATGGATAAATGGCTATCTGTGGGGGTTCCAAATGTATAGATTGTGCTGCCATTTGCGCAATGGTGGTTAAATTTTCCGAAAAATCCATCTCTAATACAAGATGGTCTTCAGGTAAACTCTCTAACAGATTTTTCCGCTGGGTGCGTTGCCACTTTGTTACCTTTTAAGGACTCTTTAAAGTGTAGCAGTTCAAGTGGAGGAGTTTATTTTTTGACAATATCTAGGTAGCTTAGTCTGTTTTCCATCCCTTGTACCCATGGTTTTCATTTCAAAGTGATACCAAGTTACAAGACTTGTTTGAGCAGAAGTATATTCTCTGTCACAGAAATGTAACTTTTGAATACCACACATGTCACATTCCTGCTGCCATTCTTTTGTTGGACATGCGCAGGGCATGTGGCAATGCCTCGGTTTCCAGCTCTTTGATGAACTCGTCAATTGTGCCCGTCTTCTTAATGATAGATCTTTTCTTGTTGATCGATGTAGTTTTTGTTTTCCTCTTCTGGATAATGGACTCTATCATATCCCATCGCTGCCATTTAATGTTATTGTTACAGTCCTCGTCCCACACAATAGGTTGAGTTTCTCAACACCACATTCTTTGCAATTTCGGCTCAAAGGTGCAAGTGCGGAGGAACCTACAACACATAGGGTGTTCATAGTGTGACGTAGTGTGTCGATGGTTGGATTGTCACAAGTGCTGCCTTTATGTCGGTAGTGACCAAAGTGCTGCTCTAACACATCCTGGTTGAATTGGGCAGTGAGAACAAATGGGGCTCCTTCTTTAGGAAGAATTCTCACACAACTTACGATAAATTTCACAGTGATTTTGAGTCTGTCAAGAGTCTGTTGGCTTAGTTTCATTTTGTGACAGTCATCACTGGAGAAATTCCCAGGGCGGTTTGCGACACTCTCGCCCATTCGCGTAAATACTCCAAGAATGAGTGTTCGCTAATAATCCATTCTTGAATCAGATGGAGTTGTGTATGCCGCATGATTGGGGTTGGCTTTTTCCGTGACTTCATACAAGCTCCGAGTGTTCAGACAATCAAAGAACTTGTTCATGTGATGTATAAGTGACACAGTTTCCTTGACATCATCTCCATACTTCTGCTCCAGCTGAGTAGCAATGTGATTAGGCCCAAAAAATAAAATTGTTTGTTTGACTATTGAGGGTCCTCAAAAGGTAAGGTCGGTAGCTCGGATTACTTAAGACTTGAGCTGTGAGACTAACTATCATCTGGTTGAAAGATGTAAGGTTGATGTGAGACCGTGACAATATTGTTTTGGTGTATTGTTTTCGATGTGTTGCTCATACAAGCAAACTATGCGTGTCCACAAAATGTCATGTCCATGTTTCCACTGGTGTTGTGTCATTTTGTTACTTTGAGAATTAGCGAAGCAGTTACTTGTTGTTTTGATCAAATGCGGGACATCAGATATAAAATAAATGTGGCGATCATCCTCTGCATATGGGTTTGGGCATGAGTGTACTGGTTCTGATGAATCCCTGTCTTCAGATTGGTACATTTCAAAGAAGCGGCGGTTCTGCCCTGCCCCGTCACACGTTATGAACAATACCTTCAGCCCTACCTCTATTTCTAGCATTTCAATTGCTCGCAACAAAATAGAGTATAACTGGACAGAATTTAGTCCCTTGGTGGCTAATGCTGCTTGCGGAAACTTTAAGTTTGTTGTTGCCCCACGTACCATGACGACCAGCGCACTTGTTGCAAGCTCACGCTTTGTATTGTTCACAGCTGGTCACTCAAGTTGTCAAGGTGTGTATACCCGATAAGTTGACCAGTGGTTGGGCAGTAGACTAGATCATTTTTAACCTTGATCTCATCCTGCAAAAGGCCTACATATGATTTCCATGGCTGCTGCTTGTCAAGCATGATGATTTTAATGGCGTGACAACTCACCATATTCCCCTTCTCTTCTGTGGTCATATTATGCTCTGCTGTCTTTCCTTGTAAGGGTAGAGGGTCAGTTGTAGATTCCTGTAATATGATCAGACGACGATGGCCATGCGATTTCGCGGTTCCAATATGGCAACGGGACGGTATTAAGAAGAACATGTACGAGGTTGATGGTTCAACGAACCGGCAAAACTCTTACCACGTAATCAGCTGATATTTGACCCCCAACCCCGATTTGACCCAGACGAAGGTAAACATTGATCTAAATAAAAGTAAAAGTATATAGCCTAGGCCTAGGCCTAGTCACGTCTATGTCATGACTATGAGATTCATCAATATGAATGATATACGCACCTTCTTTTTAAGCTAGACAATCATAATGTCTATGGTATATGAGTCCTTCCTGGTCTAATAAACCGCGACATCGTTGCTACGAACGAGTAGTATGATGATTATTCGTACCCGATGATTTGGTACATCCGTTTTTTAAAAATGGTGGTGCCGCAGAGTTAGTTTGATTCTGATTGATGTGACCTTCGTCTTTCTAACTTCCGGCGGAAATACACCTCTTTTAATCTCACCAAATATATTTTTAACAGTCGTCGCCCGGTTAACGATGAAAATAATTGAAAAAATAGCATTTACAATTGGGGTGATTAGCCACCCAGAACGGTTTTGGATTGGAACATTTTCTTCTAACCTATGATGCATTTTTCAAAATGATTAGATCAACATTCGTGATTACGTGTGATTTCAATACGAATTCAAAATTTAGGTTTCCGCGTGTCCATCGTCGTCTGAATATGATTAAAATCAAAAAGGTAATATCAGTGATTTGAAACATAAGCCTGGAGTTTGTTAATAAACCACCTGTTTGTTGATGCATGAATCCCTATACAACACACATAAGCATCAGCTTTAGCAATTGCACATGAGGTCTATCCCATGCTACAACAACCACTGTTTATATTTAGGCTCCAAAATGTTTACTTGACCAGTCAAGATATATCCTAAAAGTGGACTTGATTTGTCACACATGTAACCCAGTCAGATAACAATGATTTTAATGGCGTGACAACTCACCATATTCCCCTTCTCTTCTGTGGTCATATTATGCTCTGCTGTCTTTCCTTGTAAGGGTAGAGGGTCAGTTGTAGATTCCTGTAATATGATTAAAATCAAAAAGAATAAGTTTTCGTTCTGCTAATCACTCTCCATTTTAATGAGTAATGCACATTATTGTCTTTCAACTTCCGAATGTGTTCACTTAATGTTGTGGCATGTTGTTTGTCTTTGTTTTTGAAGCTTGAAACATGTGCATTAAATCTGGTTTTAAACGTGTTTTCTGTTAGTCCTATATATGTTTCTTGGTTATTATTGTCCTGTTGTGTCACAGTGGCTTGGTAGATAATACTGCTAGTTAGACAGTTGCCTTCAAGGGGGCACTATCGGTTCTTTCTGCAATTGCAGTTGTTCTGTTAGATGGAATGCTATTATTATTCTTGGTGATGATGGATTTGTTATGTGCAGAAATAATTTGCGACACATTCGGCATACAGCTATAACTCAGTGTGACTGTATTCCTGATAAGTAGCTTATGTAGTTGGTGTCCCGATGGAAAACATCTATCTAAAAGATAAAAAAATCTTCTGCCGATGTTAGTTGAAACATTGTCACTGAAGGGTGGGTTGAACCAAGTGACATTTCTTGTAGCGTTTCCTATTATTTTTGTTAGTTGGTTGGGGTTTGTATTTTAATTTGTAATCGTAGCCGCTTTTATGAAGCGCTTCCTGGTATGTAGGTGCAGCTTGGTTAAAGACAGTTTCATTCGATGAGTTGTTAGAGAGTCTTTTATTAATACTTTCGGGAATGTTCTTCAAAATGGATGGTGGATGGTTGCTGTCTTTATGAACATAGAGAGGTGTGTTGTTAGGTTTCATGAATGGTCCATATGTGCCGGATCTTAGGTCGAGTGTTATGTCCAAAAAGTTAACGGCTTTCTTGTTAACATCGATGGTTATTTGCAGATTGTTATCGGAGAATATTTTACAAATTTGTTTCTTGACGAGGTCTGCCTGTCTTGGAGTTTTTCGTCAAACAGCAAGTCCATCATCTCTATATAATCCAACATTAATATCAAGATCTTGCAACTGCGATAATATGTACAAACCAATCAATTCACATGTCTCGGCTCCATTAGCATTATCACGCTTACACCATGGCGTATCATTGTCGTAAAGAACCGCTCTTTTTGCATGATGGATAATATGTTTCTCTTCATCTGATATTCGATCATATAGCGAGATGCAGGGGGCTGTGCACCTTCAGGTACAGCCTCCGTAAAACTGCAGTAACTTCTTCATTATTCATTTGATTTATATAAAAGTATCAATTTTGTTTGCAGAAAAGGGTTCAATGAATCCAACCAAGATCATGAAATTGACTATTTTGGGAGAAAATTATAAAAAACACGTTTTTTGACCCATTTTAGGTTCTGCAAAGATAACTCAAAATATATTTTGTCAAATTTTGTCATACTAGTTTTATTATATTCCTCATTTAATTCCCTAGGAATCATTTTTTTTGTTTTGAAAATCTTATTTATTAAGCAACTGTTTCCCACCTGTAGGTAATCACACTAAAAACAGAAAGCCTATCATTCATAATCAAATCAGTAACAGGAACATTGTCATGCACATTTAATATGAGGTTGCCAGTTTACAAGTTCATTGGCTCTCCACTCCTTTATCAAAATTATCTGTTTTCAAATAGAAGACACTCACTTTTATACTGCAATGTCCTGCCTGGCCATATGTTTTTTTCAGATAGATGTTCACATTCTCTGCAAGACGTATCATCTCCTCACGGGAAAAGTTTGATGATCTCACTTTTCGCTCTTTAACCTATATGAAAAAAAAAAAAAATTATAATTAACAACTGGTAAAAGCCTTGCAATTTGATAATGAAACAGGTCACAAATATTTGATCCTTCACAGTTACCGGCAAAACAACTGATGAACGTCATTAATGCGTATCAAGTGTGTTGGTCCTGCAGACTGGTAAACTTTGCCTGCAGAATATTGTTCTGCTCGCACATGACGTTATGTGCCTCAACTAGATCCTGATATGCCTTTTCCAGCTCCTGCTGATTTCGTATGGCATATATACTACTGTTCTTGAGATCTGAGTTCTCTTGTTTTAATCTCTCGATTATCTTCAAGGCCTCTTTGTGCTCTATTGCAGTTTCTCCATGCTGTGTCGCTTTGACTAATTTGAGTGGTGCCCCTGTTTGAATTTGAGTTTCCTTTGTACTCTTTCTCGATGATGATGATGAAGGGGCAGAGTTGGTGTGGACAATCTTTCTCCGCACAACTGGTGGTGTCATGGGTGTTGACATTTCTGATAAGTCAAGAACCTCAGTTTGAGGATCTTGAAGAAAACCACGAACTGGTGTGGACATCACACAGTTAGATTTGGGAGATAAATATCCACATTGCTTAAAAACATCATCAAGCCAGTCGCTTGCGCCAACACCTTGTATATGAATATTAGTGGTGGATGGATAGAGTTTAGCGGTTACTGGAAGATTTGTAGTAGAGAAGCACTTAAAAATCTAGTCCATTGTTATGTTTGTTTCCTGGAGAAGGGTACATTAGGTGCATGTGGCGGTAGAAATTGTCAAACTAAATTTGTTCTTTATGAAACAGGCCTGGAATCCATCAAATTTGGCGGCAATATCCTGTCCGTTCGTGGTCTGTTATTCCTGTCTGCTTCTCTGGAGTTGTAGGAAGGGTGGCCGATAAACATATTCCTGCTAACCATGTTGTAGTCGGCGTCCAAGCGTGTTCCACCATATTAAATCACGAGTCGCCTGAACAAAATGCGCAACACCCACATAGTCATGTCCAAGGTCCCGACACGACCTTCAAACGCACATGGCAATCTTATTGCTGTGCTTCGTCCAGTCCGGACCGTTGTCACAAATTATAATGGGCACTGTTCTTTCTGTGTTTCTTGGCCTCCTCCAGGATTGGGTGTAAATCATCATAGTGGTTGTATAAGGTGGCATGGAAAAACTCAATGACACATATTAAAGGTCTTGTATGTGGATAGTTGAATCTCGTGGATCCATTCCTATCCAAAACAACAAGCGGCTGAAAACGTTATGATATGCCGTGTGGTAAGTGTGGAATTTTTGGTAACGATTGACACAAGGAGTGTGACCCCCGACAACCACCTTGTTCTTGTCGTCAGCAGATATCAGTAGTGCACATATCATTGTCAAAACAAGTTCCCATCAACAAGGCATATTTAACTTGCATTCGGCAATAATGTGAGTTTGATGATTCATGCGAAAGATCATTACATTTTGTCCCTATCTTGGCGTCGATAACATGATGATACCTTGCCGCCCCCCCCCCCCCCCCCCATAGAAGGAAGTATGGGACAACAAAGGTTTTTTTAAGTTATGAGACAAAGTATGTTTTTAAAGAAACCACTGGAAGTGTTTGAATATATGGTTCAAAGGAGTTCAATGTTGTAAGCAATATTGTGTATTATATAACGCATGAAAATATTCTAGCCATTTGATTGGTGGATACTTGATCAGATAAGACAAAATATGTTGGTCTATGTCATTCTCTGTCATTTTTTGTCTTTCAAAAAGTACTATTGACCGGTCGGTCAATAGTACTTACAAAAAGTGCCCTACCTCCTAAGATCCTGCCGGCATGGAGTGTCTTGTGATACCCTATTATAAAACCCTGTATGTGATCGTGATTCTCATAAAGCTTTCTCTATAATTTCTACAAATCTAAAAGTAGGCCCTATCCTGTATAAACAATCAATTAATTACTATTAGACTCACTGTCTACAACGTTCACTCAGTGCAAAACAACAAAATAGGAATCGCTTCATGGGAAACGTAAACAAGTTGTCTGCATTGCAATATTCGGTGTTTGTCTTAGTGATAGGCTGGCTATATCACTAAAATCTGATTTGGCACCTAAAGGGAAGTTTGTTATAACAAACTTCCCTTTAGGTGCCAAATCAGATGCTCACGCCATTATTTCTATTGTGAGCAGGGTAATAGCCCTCAAGCGAAGCAAGTCAATAGGCAATTCATTATTGCCACCCAAAGTCACAAATAACCGTGAGAAAGGGGCAAGTGGCATAACTGTTCATCGGTCGCGATGTGGTAGACTTAACCAACGCGATTAACTTCACAATCTCTGGAGTCTTGGCAGGGTTTGGCAAACTATACGTATCATGCATAGACATTCATGCTGCAAGCGTACATTTAAGCACCGATCACACACAAATTCTGCCATAATATCTTTACTCGTAGGAGGAAAAAGAACACCCTACTGCTGCAAAAGTCATTCAGCTTCACTAAGTGTATAGTATATTCATTTCTTGTAGAAGTCTCCCGCACATACTTAAAATAGTTTATGGCTCTTTGTGGCCAATTCAACTTGCGTAATCGAGATTCCCACATATCCTCCATGCCCCGGAACTTGATTGATATGCAATTGGATTTGAAGTTGAATTTGTGGCGACAGCATGATCATTAACTGAATTATCATTATTATTATTTACAACAACAGGATTCTCACCATTTAAAAATGAAGAAGATTGGCGGTGAGGCACAGTAATATTTGCTGCCAGTTGAACCATGTTTTTTCTGGAGCTTGAGGCACTCCTTACGCGTTAGCCTGAGGTTGAACATCTCTTCTGGAATTTTCAGCCAAAACCGGTAGCACCACTACCACCAGTCCTGTTGATGTTGTCCTCGTTTGCCTGATCGCCAGCGTGGATGATATCGACGCCATTGCTGTTGCCACCATCAACTGCACGATTCGCTGTCGGTTGACTGTTTGCGTTACACCGTGCACTTGATGAAATTGGCCCCGCACTCTGGCTAGGCGATCTGCCGTTTCCTCTCGATCTCTCCGCATCTCTGCTATCTACCTCCACCGCGATTGATAGGTCTTCCTCTTGGGGCCGATCTTGAGATGGATTGGTTAGAAGAGCTGGTACCAGGAAATCATGTATTATGTCAAATACAAAGTTACTGGCAATGTGATAATAATTCAATTTATTTAACTCACACGATCTGGTAGGTTCATGATGGGACAGTTTCACATTTTGTGCAGAATCAGGACTGTTTTTCATTTGCTCTTCAAGTCTTTGGCATCTCTGCTTCAACATGTCAAACTCAACAGAGTTTAATCTATTTGTCATACGGCGTACACTGGCAGCCACATTGTGAACATTAGCTGCATCAAATAAATCCATATTGGTATTGGTTGAGTCAGCAACAGGGACTTCCACAAGAATTCTGCAGGATTTGCAAATATAGTTGTCAGAGTTTTTCCTTTCGAAATGTTGAATTTTGTTTAAAGACAGGGCTTCATAGTTATACTGAAACCAAGTGAGGCAGTCGATACATTCAATAGCATTGTCTCTGCAGGACTATGACAAATTTTACAAAATGGCTGAAAATGCCAGAGCATGGCGATGTACGTTTGAGATTTTAGCCGGCACTAAAATGTGGCTAGCTATATCCCTGCCTACTGCCCCCCCAAAAAGCCTGATTCATCACATTATTCAAAATACTATAAATCATTTACCTTCTTGTTGGGGTGTATTATCTACATGTAGTTGAAGGAGTGCCAACGCTGCTTCTTGATGATCTTGCTGGGGGTATTGTGGTTATCTGTAAAACAAAATAAAACAAGACAACATATTTCACTTGATAGTTCGAGAGCAAACATCCCGATACCTTGTAAAAGTGTGGGCTGAACCTCCGAGGGGCGCAAAATCAAATTTTCTGTTATATTTTGGGTGATTTGTTTCATAAAGATGATGATCACAGGATCATTTGAAATAAACCTACTATTATATATGTATAAGAAACCCAATTAGATTGGGTGGTTCTCGGATTGGAGAGGATTTTGGCATGGCAAACTCAGATGTTGTTCGATAGTGTGAAAGGTTTGGGGAGGCTTAAACTCACAAAGTATGTATAAGTGTCAAGAGCACAGGGCATTTAACAATTTAGCTTAGTTAGCCTAGTACTATCCAGATATTATACAATAAATATTACCAATCAAGTGATTCACAATATCTCAAAAAATTTATAATATAAATCAATTTATTCTGTGCAGTTTTCTTGTAGTTATCACACATAACATTATATTCCACATTTACCATATGGTAGAAAAGAGAAAATAATATTACAAAGTTTCTCTATGCTGATTTTCCTTGAATCTCGATGTGCCTGGATTGTTATACAAAAGGTTGGTACATACCAGAGAGGTTGTCAAACAATTGTGTTACCTCATCCTGTGGATGATTTCTTACTTTCCACAATATTTTATTAGAGTCAAAGATATTGTGTTTTAAACACAAAGGGTAAGTGTTAATACTGTCTATACAAGCGACTCTCTCATATTTGTATTCCTGGCTTCATCAGCGTCTCTCGTCATGGTTCATCCGACATCGAGTGTGGTGATTTATGTCACTCGTCTTTTCGGTCCTTGTATCCGCTCTCTCGTCAAAACCCAAAGAAAAAGGTGACACTGCATTGAATAGAAATGAGTGACCCAAAACATTTATAGAATTTTGAATCTTAATATCATGACTATTGAAATGTCTTCATAAAGTGTCAGATTCGAAATATATCCCTTTTTGTATTTGTCTGTTTTTCTTACAATAACAACTCGAGGGAAGCAGGTTTTTCATCACCCAACAAAATTACATTACTTTTGATAGAACACAAACATGAACCTTAATACAAAATTAACCAACATTTACATAGACTCTGTCTTGTTTGAAAATGATACATTTTCAATGTTTCAAATCTTTAAAATACTCAAATCCACAGTGTTGATGAATCAATTTAAACTGATGGAAGTTTTAATCTTCAAAACTTTATCAAACTTTTATGGTACACATCAAAGCAAAACATGTTTGTGATCATGAAATTAGTCTGTTTGCAATTGGTATTTTTCAATTAGAAAACCTAGGTGAAATGTTCATACATTTGTGTAAACGAAGCTTATTTCCAACTATACATTTTCTCTCAATGAAAATTCCAAAAGTAATTCCAAATAGATACATTTTTTGTGTGTGAAAATACCATCCAAATGCTTTTGTGAACTTGTCCAAAATGTGCACAAAATCGTAGTTTAAAATACACATATTTAAAACACAAATTATTCTTGTACTTACAATAGTTACTTCTCTTGCCAACTAACCAACATCGTCATTACAGCTACAGTGGGTGGATCAAAGCGGTTCACGCCTGCAATTTCCAACGAGGGCTAAGCCATCGAGATGGTTTTGACGTCTGACACTGTGATGGCTGCTGCGGTTTGGACATTGGATTAAACATCTTTGGTGTAGATGTCTTAGGTCTGATTGAAAGACAATTGCATTGGTATATCCTGGCAATTTAGTGCAAGTATCGGACTTCCGATGAGGGCCTAGCCATCGTGATGGCTTTGATGCATGTGGTTTAGTGGGTTTAGTTGACTCAGGTCTGAACATCTGTGGTTTAGCAATCCGATTGGCGCGTGTCATGTTTGGCCATCTGATGAGGTTTGAAGATGTATGATGAAATTTCGATGTCTGAAGTGACGGTTGGTTTTGGGGTTTTGCATGACGCATCAAGGTTTAGACATTGGTGTAAACATCTTTGGTTCAGATGTCTTAGGTTTGAAGTCTGATTGAGAGACAATTGCATTGGTATATCCTGGCAATTTAGTGCAAGTATCGGACTTCCGATGAGGGCCTAGCCATCGTGATGGCTTTGATGCATGTGGTTTAGTGGGTTTAGTTGACTCAGGTCTGAACATCTGTGGTTTAGCAATCCGATTGGCGCGTGTCATGTTTGGCCATCTGATGAGGTTTGAAGATGTATGATGAAATTTCGATGTCTGAAGTGACGGTTGGTTTTGGGGTTTTGCATGACGCATCAAGGTTTAGACATTGGTGTAAACATCTTTGGTTCAGATGTCTTAGGTTTGAAGTCTGATTGAGAGACAATTGCATTGGTAAATCCTGGCAATTTAGTGCAAGTATTAGACTTCCGATGAGGGCCAATCCATCGTGATAGCTTTGAAGCATGTGGTTTAGTGGGTTTAGTTGACTCGGGTCTGAACATCTGTGGTTTGGCTATCCGATTGGCATGTGTCATGTTTGGCCATCTGAATGAGGTTTGATGATGTTTGCCTAAATTTTGACGACTGGAGTGACGGTCGGTTGTTGGGTTTTGCATGACTCATCAAGTTGGGCTGTCACATCACTCCCCTAAACCTTCCTCTGCCATCTCTTTCTTCATCCTTCTGTGTCATTACATACGACTGTGATTACACAATCATACTAATTAAATAATATTTCAGACTTTGATATAGGATCACATTATTTTTTATACAATTGTTAAATGGTGATTAATTTCCTAGTTGATTCATAGACGACTGATATCCCTTTTTGCTGAAGTTCTCTCTATATTTTAACACTAATTGTTACATACCTCTTGTGGATATGATATTTTCATAACATTACCAGTTTATCAGCTTTTAGGATTTACAGTGTTTGTTACGCAGTCCTTAACTTAAATAGAGTTACTTATAGTCTCTTAAATCATTTTAATGTTCATACAATATGTGTTGATTCCCCAAATATCGAGTAGTTTTTAAGATTTAACAGTCTCTGCCTCTAAGGGCGTACCATGTGGTGATTCATGGGTCCTCAGATCAACTTTTTAAAAAAACTAGTGATACATTACCATAACATTATACTACTGCCAAATTTTAAAATTCCTAAAAGTTTTGGTTCGGTCGTAAAAAATGTCAGGAACAAATCCCAGTAAAATGATTACTACGTTGCCTATAAGTATAACTATGCGCACCATGCACATCCCAACGAAAGGAAAACATATTTTGAAACCTCCAGTTGGGTACACAACAAAAGTGAAACAAAATCATTGGGATCTCGTTGGCGCGTCACATTACCCTGACCTTGAAACCGTGACGAACAGCGTCGTTAGCAGTTTTCAAGCCCTTATAGTTTGGCGCGCCAATGAGATCCCATTACATAAACAAGTTCATATGGAAGAACCCAGAGCCTTTAACAAATTCAAAAGTAAAAATTGTTGGGATCTCGTTGGCGCATGGAGATAATCCAGGTCAAAGGTCAAGTTTTACCATTTTGAGCCATTTTCACACCTCCGTAAATCCGTGCGCCATCTTTAAAACACCTTGGAAATGACATCTACTTGCAAAGATGGTTTACCTTGAATAAAAAATGAAGAAACTGGTTTGGGATCTCAGAGATTTTTTTTTTAATGATTTTTTACAAATTTGCTTAAGAGCAACTTGCACTGCATGCGAGTCAGTAATAGCAATTTGTGCATTGTCCAAGTTCTTATAAATCAGTGCGCCAACAAGATCCCATCAACTTTTTGATTTATTTGCTTAGTTTGGCCACCATCATAGAGGAATTAACTAAGGAGGGGTCACTCTTTTTGAAAGTCAAACTGATATGGGCTGGGACGCCCTCAAAAACCGCCAGGTCAATCCAGTTAAATTAGACTACGTTGCAGTGGCCCGCTTGAAACTTTAGTGTATAAAGTGTATGAATGTTTCTGTGCGTAATCCAAAAGAGGTAATTAGTCTTACTCTTTTATTAATAGTTCGGTACAACAGTTATAACAGACTTACATCAGTCTAATGAAATCAGCGCGAAAACGAAGTCACGTAATTGTACACGGAGTCCTAATGATTAATGAACAATTTTATTTGTCATTGTTTAAAATGCTAATCGATTCATTGTTTTAATTTTGAAATAAGTATGGGGATCATCAACGCGTACGAAATGTAATGCTTGAATCACTCCATACTTAATATATATCTTTATCAACGACTATGTCAAAACAGTTAGCAGTGTAGCGTAGTGGCCACGCTCTAGCGCTTCCACGCAGGAATCCCGGGTTCAATTCCTCATCCAACCATATCATTATTATATGGCTGTTTTTTTTGTAACATACACTTTCTGCAGCGTTCATAGTTAACTCACCGGATCTGAACAAAAGAAAAGCCCCTATAAATTATATATTTTGTAGTATGGGATAAACGCTGAGGGCTGCTATGCGGTGCAGTGATGATAAACAATTTGATGATTTTGATGATGTTATATTATGCCACGTTATGCCTTGGTCTAAATACTCAAAATTAAAATAAATGCTTATCCTAGGTGCAAGTGTGTTTAGCTCAATTGAAAATTGAAGAAGGCACAAGCCCGGGTGCAAGTTGAATTTACAAAGCAGAATTTGAACTTTACAAAGCAGCCTAACTTTGGGCTCTACCTAAGGGTTATGTAATAGGCCTACTCTTCTATTCTCGAGGTACTGATGGTGTTTTTCAGACTTTTTGAAGTCATATCTTGCAAGGCAAAACGGTTAGAGCAACCAAAGAATGGCAAACCAAGCCTATAGGCCTACAACTGTAACTTAGTAAGTTGTAAGAATTTACAGTTTAGTCATAACACAAGGCTATATGCAATAATGCAAGATGTCCCGCGATGAAATATCACCACGAAGACACGTAATATAACACGCTACGACCAAACTTAGTTGGTGTCATTAAACTGTCTTCTGTAGTGAAGACAGTTTTTATTCTGAGTCTGTGTCTTCTGGCAAATGTGTGCTTCCTGAAGCCGTCGGGGAAGTGTAGTGGCCCATGTCTTCTAAGCATGCTAAGTGGTACACTGTTACCGTTCCACACTTGCAAGACAAGACTTCAAAAACTCGCCAAAAACCGCTCATTTTTACCCAGCGCGACAAGCCCCAAAACCACCTCATTCGAAGCAGATGCTGCACGTTAAACACACATGATTCAATGCATAAAATCAAAACTATCAGTATATGAAACAGAGATATGAAGCTATCGAAATAGAGCTGTCGTCTGCTAACCTCTATAGACTTATGCAAGTCTTTATTTACGCTATATTGTTATTGTTCAGTTACGCTAGTTGTTCAACGTATATTCATTCATGTGTGTGTGGGTGCTTGTTGCATTTTCCCCTCACATAGAATATATTATTTCATTACAACTACTGCATGTACTGCATAGCTATTTAATTGGATATAAAGTAATATTGATAGGTGTGGTGATGCGTTGGCTTGCGAATTGAAAACTACAATGCAAGAGCTTGTTGAGAGGCTAAGCTCGGACGAAACTGTGTCCAAGCTCTGTGTAGCCCCACTTGGATTGTCTAGGTTTTTGCCGGACAAACCTTAACTGGATTGGACTGGCGAATTTAGAGGGCGGTATACACGGTGTTTTCAACATACTGCGTGGAACCCGATAGTTTATTTTGAATGTATAAATCGTATTCAAATTGGGAACCAAGACAATACAGGGTAATTCTGAAGCTGCCGAAAATAAATGGCTTTCTCCACGTTGTTCTCGGCATTTAGCCGGTCCCGTCTTTGTTAAGAATTGTTTCTATCAGATTTGCACGTTGTATCGGAGTCGCAGCCGCCGAGAATCTCAGTAGCAGGGGCCTGCCACCATTCAATAGATACCACTGGAAAAAACTTTGGGATTTTGATGGCGGTTAATTCTACATGATCGCAAAGTTGAGGTGTCATCAGCTTTATTCTCGAGCCTTTTTGGGCCATTTATCAGATTATCAGAATATCAGATTCCTTTGGTGAATTTTGACATGTCATATAGGACATTGTTTTTCATGCATTTTAAACCATTCTCAACCCATCAACATTAATCTGTTGCATGATGTTTTATAAATTGCATATTATGTCTTCAGAATTCAACAATCCTGTCGAATTCGGAAGACATGACTTACATATTTTGAAATCGACATTACAGACTAACATAGATGTGTTCAGAATAGTCTAAAATGCATAGAAAACAATGTCCTATATGACATGTCAAAATTCACCAAAGTAATCTGATATCCTGGGACTTGGTCTGAAATGGCTCAAAAAGGCTTGAGAATAAAGCTGATGACACCTCAATTTTGCGCTCATTTAGAATTCACCGCCATCAAAATCCCAAAGTTTTTTCTAGTGGTATCTATTGAATGGTGGCCAAACTAAGCATATAAATCAAAAAGTTAATAGGATCTAGTTGGCGCACTGATTTATAAGAGCTTGAACAATGTATGTGGAGCTATTACTGACTCGCATGCACTGTAAATTGACCTTAAGTAAATTTTTACAAATCGTTTTAAAAAAAAATCTTAAAGATCCCAAGCTGGAATCTTCATTTTTGATTTAAGGTAAACCATCTTTGCAACTGGCGATCATTTCCAAGGTGTTTTAAAGATGGCGCACAGATGTACGGAGGTGCAAAAATGGCTCAAAATAGTAACATTTGACCTTTGACCTTGATTATCTCCATGCGCCAACGAGATCCCAACAATGTTTCCTTTTGAATTTGTTAAAGACTCCGAGTTCTTTCATATGCACTTGTTTATTGAATGGGATCTTGTTGGCGCATCGAATTATAAGGTCTTGAAACTGCATAAGAGCGCTGTTCGTCAAGGGTTCAAGGTCAGCGTAATATGACACGCCAACGAGATCCCAACGATTGTGTTTCACTTTTGTTATGTACCTAACTGGAGGTTTCAAAATATGTTTTCCATTCGTTGGGATGTACTTAGCGCGCATAGATATACTTATGGGGAACGTAGTAATCGTTTTACTGGGGGTTTTTCCAGAAATTTCAGTGATTTTTAACGACCGAACCAAAAATGTTAGGAATTTTAAAATTTGGCTATGGTATAATGGTATGGTAATGTATCACTGATTTTTTTATAAAGTTGATCTGAGGACCCATGAATCACAACACCCCCCAAAATGGTACACTCTTACAGGCACAGACTGTTAACATTTAATTTTAACCATCTCTTGCAAATGTCACGCCCAACACTGTTGTCGTCCATATCATGAATGTCAGAGATGTCTTTCAGTGTATTTTTGCAAATTGAACAAATATAATGTTGGTCTTGATTTGACCCTATTTGGTCTTGCCTTGCCAGCTTCACGCTTTTTGGAGACCTCGTTGTTTTTGGCGATTTAGCTTGTGGATGAACCAATTCAGTTTGTTTGACACTGGTGACAGGAGTGGTGAATTCTTCTGGTTGTTCCAGTAGTGGATGGACTAATTCAGCTGCTAAATACTCGCTGAAAAAATAGGTTGACCGTTCAGTAATTTTAACCCACAGGTCCTCATCATAATAAATACGCTCCAAATGAGCCTTTGTGCTATCACCAGTGTCTAAAAGTCACACCATGAACATCCAATTACCCCCAGCTGGTGTTGTATCTTGGCGTAATATGCATTGGTTGGTTTCAGTTTCGTTTCACCATTAACATCTTGAAGATATTTTAGATTAAGAGGGGACGGTGTTTCTCCCACAATGCTGAATGGGCATTTGATTTCCAGTAGGCCACTGCCATGACATGCACAACTCACACATGCATCTGGGCTTGCAGCCAGAATTGGCAATCCTGTGCATATTGACAGACCGCTCTTGATGCATTCAAATGCGAGGTGCTCTCTACTCATGAACTTCACATAGCCATCTCTGGCATGGGGCTTATGAAGGCGGCCAAATTTGAGAGCAGGCAGATTCTACGGTGGTTTTGAATAGCCCATGACTGACTTCACAAGGTTGGTCACATCTCTTTGTTTTCTACAGTCCTCATTCTGGTGAGCACCATGTGGGCCTTCGAACCGGTTATTCGGCCCTCCCGTTGGGTGTGCCAAAGGGGCATCAAATGTTGTCCGACAGTTAAATGAAATACACTGGACACCTCTTCTCATGTGAGTGGATTATCCGCCACAAATCTTAACAACTCTGCCTCTGTATTAAACATTGACAGCCAGTTCTTTCAAACCGGGTGGTACTGCAGCTGTTGTAACAGTCTTGCAGCTGGTGTTGTATCTGGGTGTATGCATGGGTTGGTTTCAGTTTCGTTTCACCATTAACATCTTGAAGATATTTTAGATTAAGAGGGGACGGTGTTTCTCCCACAATGCTGAATGGGCATTTGATTTCCAGTAGGCCACTGCCATGACATGCACAACTCACACATGCATCTGGGCTTGCAGCCAGAATTGGCAATCCTGTGCATATTGACAGACCGCTCTTGATGCATTCAAATGCGAGGTACTCTCTACTCATGAACTTCACATAGCCGTCTCTGGCATGGGGCCCTTGAAGGCGGCCAAATTTGAGAACAGGCAGATTTGACGGTGGTTTTGAATAGCCCATGACTGACTTCGCAAGGTTGGTCACATCCGTATCTGGTTTGTTTTCTGTCCTCATTCTGGTGAGCACCATGTGGGCCTTTGAACCGTTTATTCAGCCCTCCCGTTGGGTGTGCCAAAGGGGCATCAAATGTTGTCCGACAGTTAAATGAAATACACTGGACACCTCTTCTCATGTGAGTGGATTATCCGCCACAAATCTTAACAACTCTGCCTTGGTATTAAAAATTGTCAGCCAGTTCTTTCAAACCATGTGGTACTGCAGCCGTCGTAACACAGTCTTGCACCCATTCAACATTGATGTCATCACTTGGGGCGAAATTTGGTGCACTGTTGCATTTCATTTGATATGTGGCTCAAGGCAGGACATTGAATTAACTAATGAGTCTAGCGATGGCGGCACGGTCTGTTTTGACAGCTGGAAGAGCTGGCGCGCAGGTGGATTGATTATCTTTTTAGAACCTGTAAAAATGAAATGATAAAATATTTATTTATTGACACTACCAACATTGTTTACCCTGTAAAACATGTTTACCCTGCAAAACATCCACAGTGTGCACTTCTGACTCTTCCAGTCTCTTTGTGGACAATAATCCACACATCATGTTGTGGGTTCTTGATCCATTCTGATGGGATACACTCTGTTTTCAAAAAGCAATGTGACGACGAGGGGTTGATTTTGTGATATGCTATTTCCTTCAACCATTCTGCATCAAAATAACTGTAGGCCTTCCTTGTAGTTGCTAAGCATACATGAAGTCAATTCAGCTGCCCCTGGCTTGGTAGTTGTTGCTTGTGCTTGTTTAGTGCCAGTGGTGGTACTGGTAGTCTGAGACAATGGAGACTGAGTCTGAGCCTGCTGAGGTATAGCCAAGATATCAGCTATTCCGATGTATGATATTGGTGGACATTTCAGCAATCCTTGTTTTTCCCCTTGCCATCCATCAACCAAGTCTACCAATGGGTCTGGTAAATAGTTACCATCATCTTCAACAGTTCCCTGTATTCAGCAGCCCTCTGTTTCTTCTCCTCTGATAAAGTTTTCACGCAAGGTATTTTACATATGTGTGCAGCATATGCTTGCGCACACAATTAGATCTTACTTTTGTTCAATTTTGGTAACCCTCTATCTGTCAAATAGTTCTTCAGCTCCCATACTTTCCATCTCTCAAAGTCCTCTAGTGTCATTGACATACGATCTTCGTCTTAATTTGATTTTTGGTGGAACAGTAAATGAAAATTACCAACTATGTTCAAATTCGTCAGTGTTAATAAATGGGAATATTTCAAAACCGTTTCAAATTCAACGTAGTTGTAGGGAAAGGAATGTTAAGCCATCAGTCCCATGTACAGAGAGCCATTGTAAATCACAATCAGTTTCAACAAAAAAAGAAGGGTGGTAACCCTAACTGTCTCAATCACCTATGTTCAGCAAATAGCACTGTTTTAATTCACCATGGTGTTATACAATTCTGCACTATATCATAAACCAGATGAAGCTTCAAAAGTCCTTCATTTCTACAAAGACTGATCCCTGATAGAATGAGTCAGTGATGTCATTGGGGATGTCCACGATCATCTGAACTGAAGGAATTAGTGATACCTTAGTGAAATCATGGTCTGCGACAGCAAATGTCTGCATGTGAGCTACAATTACTTCCTTGCCTCTGTCAATTGCTGCCACAGGAAATCCAGGTTCACCAACCTTTATACGGTGTAATCGATACTTCGTCATCACGGTCATTGTTTATTCGGCTTGGGCTAAAGCAACTTTAGAAGGTTGCAACCCGTAACAATGCACGTTTAAATCTAGATACACTTATGACTGATCCGCTTCAGATTACCTTTTAGCTTTCACAAGCAAACACGCAGGTACTGTCCATGGGATAAAAGCAAACTTGGAATCCTTTCTCAAGATACCTCTCATTTCTACTAATTTCTTCCTATCTGCTCTAACCTCTGGGTGCACAGCGAAGAAGTTTTTCTCTATTGGTGTATCGCTACAATTTCATGTGTATTTGTCTCGGAGATTTTCTCTGTGCCCATATCTGCAATTGCTTCTTGGGCTTGAGGGTCCAAAGTGCTCCAGTTATCAACAAGTTTTGGAAGCAGCTGTTCTCTGAACACTTTAATTTGTGCATTGAACTGTGGTTGGTGGACCCTTGATCACCGATGGAGTTTTTGAAGGAGGTGACAAGGTTGGCTATATTCTGAGCCTTCTCATTGTTGTTGGTAACGACTGTTGCAATGTCACCAATTACAGATTTAAATGCCTCCATGTATGTGTTCGCATCACCTTCACTTGCTTACCGTCTCTCAGAGTTGTCTGAAAACCTTGGTAGTAGTGGTAAAATGTTGTGGTGGCATCAGAATGTAGAGTATTACCGATCAAATGAGATGGATCACCCCTCCTCCATATATTGATGGATCACTCCCTCCTATACACTGATGGATCACCCCCTCCTCCAACTAATGGATCAACCCCTCCTCCATACACTGATATACTTGCCTTTGGGCAACAACTTTGGCTTCATTTAGTATTCTGTGCAGCGTACCATGTGATGGCAGTCTATCTGGGATTTTGCCAAGTAAATTCTTACAAACCATAGCTATAACTCTTCCAACCATCAGCATGCTCACGTTGCACTCCGTCAATAGAAGCATTATGGTTTGCCGCATTTTGTTAACAAATCCATTTTCAAACGTTTTAATCATGTCGGCTTCAAGTAATACCTTAAGTTGTTGTATCATTATTTGGATCAACCTCGGGGGGGGGGGGGGGGGGGGGGGGGGAGACAGATGAAGTGAGGGTGCAAATGGGCATGGAACAAGGGTCCGATGTCAAATTGGCCTCCAGTGCAGCTTTGGCTTCGCTTAATTTAAGCTCAGCGATCTTCTCTGAAGCTAGCTGCCACTCAGTGTTGTCTATCAAATCCTCCTTTTCCAACTCCCTTGGTCTAACTTTCGGCAATCGAGTTCAACTAAATTGAAATATCTGACAACTAAACCGTTGAGAGTAGGTGGAACAACATGGTCAATACCATCGCAAAGTGGGAAAAGGGGAGGTTTGGAAATGGAGTGGTACATATGGCCAGTAATGTTACGTGTCCCATCAACTCTTCATGTCAGCCACATCTTGTACATATTGTTCAGTAGTCCTTTTTCTTGACCAATTTGCATTTTCTCCCCACTGATTTTCTTTCAATCGTGGGCAATGTGGAATACCTTGTGCTGGCTTCCTCAGCTCCGTCAGCGATATATTGCACCATAAACATGGGTAGCTTGATGACGGTCCCATGTGGCCCAAGTATTTGGTGAGGTATTCATAATCTCCGATGAGGAATATTCTCAGTTTCTTTAATGACCCATCTACATTTGTCGTTCATATTTTCATGATCTCAGCGAGCTGGTCAAAATATAATCCAAATACCTCGCTCATGTTGTCATATGAGTCTGTCCCATTGAACATGGCCAAGATGTTGGTTGGTTGCATCCGCCACCATTATTTTGGTTCACAAATTAGGCAGTAAGTTTTGTTGACGATCTTCCTTTGTCTCCCTGTAGAAAAAAAAATTAATTAAAACATTTTCAGAATTATGTAAAATACAAAATTATAAGGCATAGTAAAAAAATCAAATGTTTCCCGTCCGGACTTTTTAAAAAAAGGAGGAGGGAGGGTCTTACTATTTAATATTTTCCCATTTTTTGCTATTTTTTCAAGATGGCTGCCAAGTTGAAAGTGACCAACTGACTGAGTTGCAGACACTCCTAAATAGGATTTTCCACTCTAATAATTGCCAGAGGAATAAAAATATGAAAAGGTTGACCTAATATTAAATATATAGAGCCAAGTACACATTGTTTCTTTATGTTTTCTTCATTTTTCAGGTTGAATGAGGAACAAAACATCATTGATCGAAAGGATGTAGGCCTATGTATTGGTCCCCATGGTACTATTTGAGAAGCCATGTCAATAATTCCGTGTCATGCATGGCATGAACATGCTATAAAATGATACAGCATTTCTATTACACCTGCCATTCCTATGGGCAAAGGATCAATCACTAAAAAAATAAAAAAATAAAAAAATAAAAATAAAAAGGCCTAATGTCAATTAATAGGATTAAACAAAATGAAATTCTGAGCATAATCACCTATTTTGTAAAAACTAGGGGCTATTGACATTTTGTGGTGGCATCAGAATGTAAAGTATTACCGATCAGATTAGATGTCATCAGTTTTGTGGATTTCACAGGGTGAGTTTTACAAAGGTCGCAGTTGTTATCTTCACATTTGGAAAATTCCAGGACATACCTACGTTAGACGAAATGAGCCTTCTCATTGTTGTTAACGGCTGCTGCAATATCACAGATTACAGATTTAAAAGCCTCCATGTGTTCGCATCATCTGCACCTACTTCCACCATCCCAATTATCATTTGCCAGTCTCTCAGAGTTGTCTGAAATCCTTGGTAGTGGTGGTGAAATGTTGAGATGGAATTCAAATGTCATCAGTTTTGTGGATTTCATAGGGTGAGTTTTACACTGGTCGCAGTTGTTATCTTCACATTTGAAGAATTCCATGACTTACCGACGTTGGACGGAATGTTCTTCAAGAAATTTGTAATTTTGCCTTCACCTTGAGTGTCTCACTTCTGTTGATGATTGTCATTT
Organism: Ophiura sarsii; assembly: GCA_035610835.1. Lineage (NCBI taxonomy): Eukaryota > Metazoa > Echinodermata > Ophiuroidea > Amphilepidida > Ophiuridae > Ophiura > Ophiura sarsii. Next base: position 12,628,516 of record CM069448.1, on the reverse strand, counting down.
GCGCTTTTGTTAGTGTTTCTATGTCTGCCTTATCGTCATAGATATGTCTAGATCCAGATGGTCCTGCAGTCGCAGAGACCATGAATCCGTCAAATTCATTTCCATCAATGCAATGCTGAACCTTGTTGGCGGCAATATCAAGAACTTTTTCTGTGCGTTTGCCGTCTGTTATTCCTGATAACGAATTCTACGGCTACGAATTCCTGCTTGTCTGGATTCGTAGATTCCCAAGGAAGGGTGGCCGATAAACATAGTCCCGCTAACCGTGTTGTAGTCAGCGACCAAACATGTTCCTCCATATTATATCGTGAGTAGCCTGAACAGTATGCGACACCACACACATAGTCAAGTCCAAGGTCGCGCCACAACCTTCCAACGCACATGGCAGTCTTTGCATGGTTGAATAGATTGGCCATAGAGATCTTTTACTCCAGCTTTCACAACATTTTCCCTCACAGATGCCACATTCAATGCGTTTTTCATTGCTCCTTCAAGTGTGTGATCAACATGCTGCCTCATGATGCCAATAGACTAAAAAAAGACAGTGGAGATAAAATTTCTAAATATAATAGTTTTCAATTTAAGACAGATGGTATCATTGCATACTGTGACTGCACCACAATTAATGTACAAACAAAATACTGTTTAATGTTGTATAGTATTTTAGATAGAAATAATAGGCATATACGACAGGTATTATAATTAAACAAATTATAAATATTTTTAAACAGTTTAAAAATATTAGTATTTTAGATACTACAAAATAAAAATGTTTTGAAATTCCATGCCATGCCAAACCTGTAGAATCATAGATGCAAGGTGCAGTTAAATATGTGCGACATTAGCCAATCCCGCTATGCAGAAGGCGCTTGTTGCTAGTCAAGAACAGCTACACAGAACGCAGACGGTGTACAGAATTGTCCAGATGCATCCCAGATTTGGTTGCACAGATAATATATTTATATTATGTATCTTACCTGTAGAGTGCAGACCTATGTTGATACCTGACATCACACGTTCCACCATATTCCACCCTATCAGCATGTCCAGGTCCAGCAATCTGAATAACTCAATTAGAGCCATCTGATTGGAAACAAAAGTGTTGTTGTGATCTGGTCCACCATCACTGTAGATGCACAGAACAGGATTCTCCCTATCAGCATGTCCAGGTCCAGCAATCTGAATAACTCAATTAGAGCCCTCTGATTGGAAACAAAAGTGTTGTTGTGATCTGGTCCACCATCACTGTAGATGCACAGAACAGGTTTCGCCCTATCAGCATTTTCAGGTCCAGCAATCTGAATAACTCAATTAGAGCCATCTGATTGGAAACAAAAGTGTTGTTGTGATCAGGACCACCATTACGGTAGATGCACATAATAGTTTTCTGTGCATTCTGTGTCTTCACCTAAACTGCACATACACAAACAAGAAGTTATTGTACTTCACATTTCCTACTTGAATTATTATTTGGTCTTTTATATCAACACTTACAATCTGGTGAACACTGTAATCGATTTAACATACATTTCATCAAGAATCAGAGAGTGTTGTGATGACTCTAGTCAATAGGCCGTATTCATAAAAATAAGCAATTGCTTTTACTAACCTTTTACTAATCATTTACTTCAATCTTTTTACATAAAAATAAGCAATTACTTAGGCTAGGGATCTAAGGACCTCACAGATTCTGCGCTTCTTTTCCGACTGTGGCAGCTCTGCCTCAGCTTCATCCATGAGGGCCTAACCTTGATGACAGAGGGACGGGTTCTATAGTTTCCAACTGATAGCCATCATCATCGGTTATCATAATTGTGTCAGTTGTGACCACAACTGTGGCTCTGATGTAGTTATAATGTTTAATTGTCATCTGACCGGCATTACGTTGCTGTGCAATAAATTGTTCTCTAAATTGTGAGGTGTTGTACTTTTCTGCATCTCCTTCATCCTTTGTGTTTGTCGTAAGTTTGTATTCTGTGGCGAAATTGGCAAACGCTGCTGAGTTAAAAGGCGGGCCATTGTCACTTTGGACGATGATTGGTACTCCATATCTAGCAAAGTTTTAAACACTTGATAACAGCTGGTGTGTCGTTGCTATACATGCAATCTATTTCAAAAGTCAAAATAGTAGTCAACACTAATGATGTAGTCTTTTCCATCTGCATACGTGAAGTCAACACCGACTTTTTCGGCCTGTTAGGCAATTCATTGATTCAACCGGGGGTGGGGGGGGGGGGGGGTACTCAAATTTGAAGAGGGTAGGGGTCTTAGAAATTGGGGTCTTAGAGAACTTAATTCTTATACAAAATTGTGTCTAATGAACTGAATTTTAGGCAAAATTTTGCACTATGAACTGAATTGTATGCAAAATTTTGCACTATGAACTGAATTACGGCCAAATTTGAGGCTACTATACAAACCTCAAATTCATAAGATTTTCACACATTTTATGATTTTTGGTTGAATTTGGTGTCACCATTTGCTTCATATATTCCCTGGTATTGTTGGATTCCGCAGACAAAAACAAATGTTCACTCACAGAATATTGCAATTCCTGTTTTTGGGCACATTCTGGGATTTTGGCTACCCGCTGCTCGAAAGATTCCAGTTGAGAGAGTACCTCGTCCCGTTTAGCGACAATGAGTTTGGCAGCTTTAACAGTAGTGGATGGAGATAGGGAGATCTTCTGCTTCTTTGGTGATGGACAGGGAGACAGATCCGAGACCAGCGGGCCTGTGGGAAATGGAGGATAGTCCATTGCAAACAATGAAGTGATGAACTTTTTCGTTACAGCTGCTGCATGACTCCATATTGGTTCCTAAATATTCATTGCAATTCAGGCAACAAAAAATGTTTCTCGATTGGAGATTTGCTATGCTGCTCAAAGTATTTGCGAAATAATCGCAGAGATGTCTTACATACATTGTCAGTTAAACAGTGGATCCCGACGAGTGATGATAGATCAAGAAGTGCAGCTCCTGATAGGTCGTGACTAGTGACAAATGTTATTATCAATAGCAAACTAGTGTCAAGTGATGAGCTTTTTTTTGTTACAGCTGCTGCATGACTCCATATTGGTTCCTAAATATTCATTGCAATTCAGGCAACAAAAACGTTTCTCGATTGGAGATTTGCTATGCTGCTCAAAGTATTTGCGAAATAACCGCAGCGATGTCTTACATACATTGTCAGTTAAACAGTGGATCCCGACGAGTGATAATAGATCAAGAAGTGCAGCTCCTGATAGGCCGTGTCTAGTGACAAATGTTATTATCAATAGCAAACTAGTGTCAAGTGATGAGCTTTTTTTGTTACAGCTGCTGCATGACTCCATATTGGTTCCTAAATATTCATTGCAATTCAGGCAACAAAAACGTTTCTCGATTGGAGATTTGCTATGCTGCTCAAAGTATTTGCGAAATAACCGCAGCGATGTCTTACATACATTGTCAGTTAAACAGTGGATCCAGACGAGTGATAATAGATCAAGAAGTGCAGCTCCTGATAGGCTGTGACTAGTGACAAATGTTATTATCAATAGCAAACTAGTGTCAAGTGATGAGCTTTTTTTGTTACAGCTGCTGCATGACTCCATATTGGTTCCTAAATATTCATTGCAATTCAGGCAACAAAAACGTTTCTCGATTGGAGATTTGCTATGCTGCTCAAAGTATTTGCGAAATAACCGCAGCGATGTCTTACATACATTGTCAGTTAAACAGTGGATCCCGACGAGTGATAATAGATCAAGAAGTGCAGCTCCTGATAGGCCGTGACTAGTGACAAATGTTATTATCAATAACAAACTAGTGTCAAGTGTGATCCGTGCCCTACTGTAGATCGGTTGTTCGTCATGTTCATCCACATGAATATCATCATTGTTATCATTATCCGTAGATTGTTGCTCCAGGTCTAGTTCTTCAAGGTCAACAAACTCATGAATGTCATCCTCCGACTCCACTGTATCACCATGTGTATCACTATGATCTTGCTCATCGTGCTGCATATATTCATCCAAATCTGGAATGCTAACATCTTCACGTCAAAGGAAATGATGACATCGGTAAAGTACTTGTTAGTGTTGGGTGGTATTGTTATTGCCATGGTGAGGGGTTGGTGCTGGAATTGTGATTGTTGCTGGGTTGGCTGAAAAACCTGATTCATATGGTTGCTGATCGTCGTGTTGTCGATATCATTAACAGCATCAAATAAGGACAAGGCCTGATGATGTTGTAGAGGTGACAGAGAGACAGGTTCTATATATAGCGGACTGTTCACTTATATTATGAGTTGGTTAACATAAGGGGCTTGCTCAGTGGTAGTTTCCGACTGATAGCCATCATCATCGGTTATCATAATTGTGTCAGTTGTGACCACAACTGTGGCTCTGATGTGGATATGATATTCAATTGTCATCTGACCGGTGTTATTTTGCTGTGAAATAAATTGTTCTCTAAATTGTGAGGTGTTGTACTTTTCTGAATCTCCTTCATCCACATCAGCTGTATTCTTGTTATGGTGGACGCTGCTCATGTGGTTTATTAGTTTGTGTCTCGGATAATATCCATCTCGGCAATATTCACAAACAATTTGATACCCAATTTATGTGACTCAAGTAATTTTTTGAATTCATTATTAATAGATGCAGAAGAGAATCAGAGATAAAACACCTTAAACCCACGAGGAACAGTGCCGGACTGAAGCGAAGTATTGACGATCTTCGCGATAGATGGAAGCAAAGTGCCCATATACTCCTTGAACACAGATGACGGTAATGAATCCAATGGACATGACTTAATCGGTGCAGACTTGATTATTTTGTTAACATTTTCTTCAGAAAGCTCAACAAATTCACTATAGGAAGAAGCACACGATTCTTCTATGTTGTCAAAAATTGTGTAAATCTGGATATGGTCAAGATCTTCCCCAGTCTCTTTATCTTGCTGTTGAAGAACTCAGTGATATATACCACATCATAATTCAGGAATATATACCACATCATAATTCAGGAACTCCACAATATCTCTTGTTTGAGCTGATTGATGGGCTGCATACATATCCAGGACAAGTAGCAAATCATCATCATCGTCATCCCTGACTACGTGAACATCGTGGCGAAGCCAGTAGTGCACCTCTACGGATCTCATCCACCCGTTAGGCAACGCCCGGCCCTGATGTTGGCCGGTATCTGCAGTGCATTCATCACCCGAGGTGGGATTCTCCCGGTGGCTTCCTTGAAAATCACTATCGCCGGTAGTTTTTGTCCATCTGCGCATGCTGCCAGAGCTATATGGTGAAAGCCTTCTTCTTAGCACCCATATTGGCAAGTCTGGCAGTACGTTTTCTCCGCGGACATTAGCCATGCAAGCCATTAGCTGATCGCGTTAGTCCTCGGGAACTTTCTGGCTTTCGTTTATTCAATGCCGGATGGCTACATTCATACAGCGTTTCCAGCATCGAAGCCAGCCGCTGGATGCTTTAAAATCATGGATGCCCAACCAATTATACACACAAAGCTCTTTTTATGATCAAATATCGATACCCTTTACGTTGACTGTTATTTTGCATACGCTTTAGAGTATATACTTGGTTGTGTTGTTTACAAACTCACGGTACCATAATTGGCTGATGCTGATGTAAAATTCTTTATAATGTCTTTGTGTTCGTGAAAGTTCTTTAGTTGTTGGACTTCCTAGTTGTTGCCAAACGTTGATATCGCTGTGTGGCTATCGTCGGGAGTCGCTTCAACAGTTTAGTTGATACAGTTGACAGTTTGATAACCCATTATCTTTAAAACTGCTGTGGTATATTTTTTCTTTACAGTTGCCATGGAAACAATTTTGGAATGTGACCCAAATTTTTGACCAAAAATCTTATTTTTCTAGCTTTATAACCATTTTCAAATTCATAAAAAAAGGATGTATGCAATTGGTAATTAATACAAATTAATACATTTTCTTCTCATTTATTGTTTGACTATGCTAGTCCTAGACAAAGAGTATCCATGGTAAATTGGGGAGTACAAACAATAAATAAAAATTACCAAATATGTTCACAATTTCATTTACATGATAACATTTACAATGCAATCTATCACACATACATGTAGCATCAATTCTTGATGATTTAAATAGATCTCCTTTTTTGAGATCCGTTAACAATGGGAAATAGTATGTATTTTCTGGGAAATCATTCATATATTATTATCAGCTTGGGTAATTTTTGGAATAAGCACTGAATTAATAATCTATCAATAACAATTATGTTGTATTACTATTAGGCAACACACAATTATATACAGTGTATGCATAAGTTGAAATGAATTGTGTAAAGCTACACTACCTTCAAAACCATTGGGAGTTGAACACCTTCGTAGCATCGGAAGATACCCTTCTAAAATATCTTCATGCTCAAATTCGTTCGACTCTGAAGAAGTTGATGCTCTTTCAAATGGATTTATTCTCTTTACGCGTTGTGTAGTAGGTAATTCTGAAGCGGCTGATGTGGATGGTGTTGGGGATGGCGTTGATGCCGGCCTTTTTCTGATTTGTTAAGCAGGCAATGCAGAAGCTGAAGCCCATAGTGATGTGAATGTTGGAGATGGTGTTGATGCCGGCCTTGATGTGGATGACGATGAATCGGAATCTCTCCTGTTGACTATCGCCTCCCCATTGCCACCCGAATCAACTGTTAACCATGGATTCACGAGATCACCTACAAATAAATGTAAATAATTACTAATATGGGTACACAGAATTCAGAAATATATTTAGTCAATTGCATTTTTATAACATTGTTTGTTGATTCCCTTTGCAAATATTTGTACTATAATCAAAACAAATATTTGTCGTAGCGTACACGATTGCCCAACGTCCCATGCAACTGGTGTGTATTGTGCGTAACCGTGTCATTCACGATAGTAAGGGCGCAGTCAAACCGGAAGATGCGGCGCCGCGTTGCGATTGTTTTGGAACGCACTGCATGCAAAGACACGCTCAACCTTTGTACATGTATGATCTGATCGCGAGCGATCAGATCATTACGCTGTGATCGACAAATGTTTATTTTGATTATAATTTTTTAAAGTCCCAATTAGTTTTCGATACGCAATCAAACTCTTGGTAACGTCTGAAGCCCATAATATTGCCGGGTCTGACATTTTCAATGAATTTAACTTTTAAGATCAAATTGCGATATATATAGCATGTTTATATTGGGACTGTTAGTACTCTTTTTCATGGTTTGTTTTCAGTAAGAGAAATAACATTTACAAATAACGATTCTATTTTTGACCTCTTTTGTTGATTTTTTAACAACTTTCGACTAAATAAAATTATGAAAACAAGGCATAAATTATAATTATTTTATAAGCTTATTTATTTATTTTATAATATTGATTTTTATCAGTGTACATTACTTTGTCCAAGGATTGGCATCAACAGATCCCAATATGGGCATGCCCTTAAGATGTCATCTCTTTCAGCTCCACTTTTGTCTCTTTTTACCTTCTCCAAATTGTTTTTAAGTACTTGATCTTTTTAATGATTTGAGTCTTTGTGCACGGAAAATTATGCCCCGTATTCATACGTGTGGTCATGAGCTGGTATGCCATCTGGTTTCTCTTTGATTTCCCGTCCAAAATTCGCTGAATGTCAGCTTCCCCCATTCCGCGATTAGCCCTTTGGTTGCATCTCCCGTCCAAACTAACGCGTCTGCCATTTCGAGTTTTATTACTTTAGAAAAGTGATAAAATACTGGTATAATATGCTCGGATATTAGTAATAAAACTGAAACGTAACTACCGACGCCAAAAGAACGCTCTAGCCTCTAAAGGTCACTCTCAGCGAGGTCAACATACGATCACGTGGTATTGCCTACTTCCTGTTTCTATACTGCTTACGCACTCTATCGGAACAAAGTGATTTTCTACTAACGCAATCCGGATCATGCCTACGGTACTATCTTTAAAGAAGTAGGATAAATACCGGAGGGAAGTCGCTCCGCTATAATCCGCATTATAGCGGAGTTGGTCAGTTTCTAAAGCCCAGATTTCTGTGACTTTTGCACCAAACCATTCAACAGTACTCTCTTGTCCTGTGTGCGACTTTCGTTCCAACCAGTGTGTGTGGCTCTACATAATATTGTGGAAGCAATGTCTGCCGTTGCTTTGCTTTTTAATTGCTTTTCACACAGCTGGCTTTTAAATTTGCTTTGTTGTACATTTGATTTTGTTTTCTCTTGGGTATTGTATTGAAGGTTGACGACGGTACCTTGAATATTTTCGGTAGTAATTTCGTCAATACTTCCTCTGTAAATTCTACACCGTGCCTAGATTTATTGAATAAGGTAGTGTGTCCTTTCGAGTGCATAACTTTCTTGTGGTATTTCAGTTGTGCAATCATGACTGCCTTTCTTTTTGTGTTATCCAGTGATTTCAAATTCTGTTCCACTTCATCTGCTTTCCACATGCCTCCAAATTCAACTTGATTGATTCTGCTTCGCTGTTCTTGGTGGTCTTTTTTTGACCGTTTTGTCCTTAGTGATTCCAAGTACATGATACATGTTGCTGGCACTTCAGTTTCTCCTTTCTATCAAGGTATTGCGCTCTTATCAATCTATAGCGTTGTCGAGCCAAATCCCAGAGGGTGTTCTTTTGGTCTGCGTCCATCTGGTCTAGCCACTCACTAGGTTTATTATTGAGCCACAATATGTAAAGTTTAGTATGTTTTGCATGATGCAGCTGGCTTTAATCGGACGAGAATGTCCAATATGGCGAAATCGCGTTCCGATACTGTGTTGGTGGTTGGTACATTCTTGCCAGATTCTTTGAGACTTGGGGAAGAGTTGAAGTACTTGCCACCCTCAAGTTGATCCTTGTCCTGTCTTTCAAGGATGAGGACAACCCCTGTCAGGACCATCTCAAAGCAACCTGAGCGTAGGTGTCAAAGTCAGCATCTTGCTGGTCTGAGAATAGTTCATTGTACATATGGTCCTTATGAATTTCCACATCATGGAATAGCGGCTCTTGCTCCATAAGTGGGGTAGCATTCACCGACCATTTCTCCAAAGTGTCCAACATGTGTGCGAGTGGAGGGTTTAAATCCAAGATGCTGGAGGTGCGCTCTTCCAAAATTACCTTGTCCACCATCCCGAGGGCTCGTATCTGTGCCAAGTAAATCTTCTTTTGGATATCATACATAACAGCCTTCAATGAATGGTTGGGGTCTGAAAGAGACGATATAAAATCAAAATTGTGGTGTCTATGGTAATATGTAGCGGCTGTATCATAAAACTCGTTCAGGTATTTTAACCAATGAGACAACTCTCCTGACATGTCACAACCACGTTCTGTCAATGCCTCCAGTGCTGTTGACAGCATATCCAGAGATGACAAACTACTGGATGGAACGGGAAATTGGAACTGAGAATAATCTGATGCAACTGATGTAGACCCTGACTCTAGTATTGTATTAGTTGTATCGAGCTGGGATACCTCATCCGGTGAAGATGAACGAAAAAAGCGGTCAGAATGTTCTGTTTCCGAGTGTTGAGCGAATTGAGAAAACTTGGATGACTTTGGTGATGGTGGTGGTCTCTCTTCTGGATCGAGGCAAGTTGCATCACTATCCGTATCACTTGGATTCATTGCAGATAATTTAGAAAAGTGAAAAGTATATTGCCACAGAAGTTCTGCAACGTCAAGGATAAAAAGTTATCTATAAAATAAAAAAGGATATATGCATGATTGCTGTTCAATTTGCAATGAAAACCTGTCAAAGTGAAGTTATCTTTGAAATGATAGGGTAGGCTTTTACTTTTCATCTTTACATCATCGGAATAATTCACGATTCGAGGACTGACATGCAAGCATGCTGGTAATTTTTACAATGTTGAAATAACTTATTCGTACCTTTCCCTTGTTTCTCACATTCCGTTGTGCAAAACCAATCCCTCTCGGGAAGATTATCCTCGTCCATCATAAGACATTTTAAGTGGAACCAGTCTCCATTAGGACACATGTCGTTTCCGCACTGAACCATAGGTATTGCCCCAAGATCATCTACGCATCTCACATTCCGTTGTGCAAAACCAATCCCCCTTGGGAAGATTATCCTCGTCCATCATAAGACATTCTAAGTGGAACCAGTCTCCATTAGGACACATGTCGTTTCCGCACTGAACCATAGGTATTGCCCCAAGATCATCTACGTGTCTCACATTCCGTTGTGCAAAACCATTCCCTCTCGGGAAGATTATCCTCGTCCATCATAAGACATTCTAAGTGGAACCAGTCTCCATTAGGACACATGTCGTTTCCGCACTGAACCATAGGTATTGCCCCAAGATCATCTACGCGTCTCACATTCCGTTGTGAAAAACCAATCCCCCTCGGGAAGATTATCCTCGTCCATCATAAGACATTCTAAGTGGAACCAGTCTCCATTAGGACACATGTTGTTTTTTGCACTGAACCATAGGTATTTCCCCCAGATCATCTACGCACCAGCAGTATGTGTTGCCCTTCAGCTGCTAATAGAATAGGAGTAATGTCCCTTGCTGCCCACGCCATCTCCACAATGCGCATCACGTTAAAAATACAGAAAATAGCGGCATTCTGCCTTTCCAAATCTTGTACAACAGGACATAAATACTCTATAGCTCCATTCACTAACCTGCATTCGTAGTTGCTGTTTATGCCACTCTTGTATGCCAATATCCAGCCCTTGGAGACGCTACCATTGATCCTTGGCATTAACTCTAGTCCCTGTTGCATCTTTCACTCTTTCACAGGTTAGTCCATCTCCAAACAAGACAGTATAGTCACTGGATTGCCATTGCTGTCCTTCGGTACCAATCGATGGTAATAATCTAAAATATCGATCATTTCGGCAGTCCGAGCCTCGTCTTTGTCAATAACTCCATAAATAGGACATAAATACTCTGTAGCTCCATTCACTAACCTGCATTCGTATTTGCTGTTTATGCCACTCTTGTATGCAAATGTCCAGCTCTTGGAGACGCCACCATCGATCCTTGGCATTAACTCTAGTCCCTGTTACATCGTTCACTCTTTCACAGGTTAGTCCATCTCCAAACAAGACAGTAGTCACTGGATTGCCATTGCTGTCCTTCGGTACCAATCGATGGTAATAATCTAAAATATCGATCATTTCGGCAGTCCGAGCCTCGGCTTTGTCAATAACTCCAATTGAAACCTACACAACTTGTATTATTACAGTTGTTTGCAATGGATCTGTTTTCCATTTACTGCAAAAGTTAATCAATTTTTGGATTTAGCAGTGACGTTGTTTCTCTGTTGATCCTCTCCATGATGCCTCGAGAACTCCAATTACTTTTCGCTAATGGGGTCAATATTAACTCAGTGGAGGACCCCAGGTGATTTATGTCGTAATATTGTCCGTGAGCTCCAGCACATGCTGGTTTTGCAGGTGTTTAAATGAGTACAGAGCCATTAAAACAGCTATCATTTCTCTCTAATTTGATGGCAATTGCGAGAGCTTATTTATTAGTCCAGTAACCAGCAGCTATCTGACCTGTGGTGTTGCACACTGCGCCACATCCTGTTTGCGATGCGTCCATGGCAATTTGACAAGTATAATGGGCGATTTTACTATTGGTGCCCCACTCAACGATTCCAGAGCATCTGTCCACCATTGTAGCTCCTTGTGTGTGGGCAGAATGAGAAGTAATTGATCGCCCTAATGTCTGCAACTAGCATAGCAAACGGTATCTCTCAATAACAATTTTCCTGGTAAAACTGCTTTTGTCATCGAAACGCATTGTCCTGCAATTCGAGCCAGAATCCTGTATTGTCTGCTGCCTTTGAGCAGACAGTAACGCAATAAGCATACAAGTTTTACGAGTTAGATCTCCGAGTCCCAATTTGCTGGTAGGTGATAGCTTTCTCAAATAGGTTAACACTATACCAGCATCCCATGTGGAGCTATGTCTCGGCGTTGGGGTGCTCTATTAAATACCTCTTTTAAAAACCTGCCGATCATAGGATGTGAACCTACAGACATGTTCCCATTCATCTGAAAAATATATGACAGTGCTGAACATGCAGAGCTTAAGGCACTGTATTTATTGAGCTTCTTATCCAAATGAAGCTCTGTTAAAAATTCTATGACAATAGCTTCAGATGTATGCAATGGATTTGTCTTCCGTCTATTGCAAAAACTGATCCACTTCTGGATTTACATGTAGCAATGATACTGTTTTTCTGTCGACTTCCTCCAGGAACACATAAAGATGTCAACAGCCCTTCCTGGTATTCCCATGCTCTCGTACGCTCTCCTGACAATCTGCAAGCCATAAGAGAAAGAGATTTATTTTATATTAATTGCTGACATTCACCAGAAAGTGGCTGTGTCAGCAAACTGTGTTACTGTGTAAGGTACCTAATTACAATGGTTAGCTGCTCTCTGCAAATGGCCGTCGTATCAGTAGTTTCGTCAGCCATATCCAGGCTGTTGACACATACCCGACAGAATTTCATTCTGTAGTATGCTGAACGTACGTAACTTTTTACCCCCCTCGAGTTACGTACGAAAAATAAATGGCGAAAATTTCATGGCTTGCTATACTCTCATGGGTTGTTAGATGAATTTCCGTATTTTACAACATGTATTTTGAAACTGACAGAACCCCTCCCAAACACACACACCCTAAAGGAGAAAAAATATTTAGAAACTGTGCAGTAGCATAGCCAGCTTTTTGAAACGAGTGGTTGGGGGTGCACATGTACAGAAGCACTAAGTAGAACGTTATCGCCCTAAAACAAATGCAGTGGGGCAATCACGGAGCAAGAAAACTTCTGAGGGCATGCAAAACATGTGTGTAGGATGGGGGTGGAAAATTTGCGAGATTTTGTTTTGCTTTTATTGTAAAAATGGCTTGAAATTAAATTTGTTCTGAATTATACATTTCTGCTTTATGCTGGCACGATATTCAGATGTTTAAAAAGGATTTTTGCACTGATGCCCGACCATGTGGTGTGTATGTGTCGTTCCGTAGCCCTTTTTTGTAGAAAAGGCGTGCATTGTACGAGACAAGCTTGATATTTTATAATTATGCAAAGGTATGAACTGGATTCTTCCTGCATATTTTTTCCCATAGCAGGTTACCAAATCAAGCCCATTTTGGATGATCATAAGTTTCTGTTCTATATTCAGTTTTTTTGAAACTTTTTTGGCTGGTTCTGCGTCTTTGGTGGCTCCGCACGAAAGGCAATGGCTTGGTTACGGTAGCCCTGCCTACCAGCAGCATTGTATTTTGGCTTGTTTTACCCTCTTTTGCCATAGCTATGGTGACCTGGCGCAGAATACCTCTCTCTGGGATAACCAGACTTCTTCTTGTATGGCAAGTTTTCTCTTGGCAATTTGTACCCGGCTTAGTCGCAGAGGAAGACGATGTTAACGCTTTTGTGTGACTTTATTCAGCTTGTCTTCCTCCTCCACCTTGTCCTGTCATTTAATCCCATATATGCTATCCATGGATGGCTTCACATCCCTGAGATACCCATCCTTAATAAAGGTCTCTGAATGCCTTTGGCGGAAGGTTGACAGTCTTTGAATTGACGAACCCAGCAAACTTCCAGTGGAGGATAGAAGTGATTTCAACACATGTTGACCCTCTGGAAGTTTTTCAATCACCTTTAAGAGGGGAAGAGATGTCTTCAGGCGATCCTCTTGTATTGACCAAATAGAATTATTGGTCTTCCAAGCTCCAAACCTTGCCTTCTTCATCGATGATCTAATAAATAGGCTTTGGCATATCAGGAGCCTTAAAAAGTGCTCGATGGATGGATCAGGTTTCAAGTTCACCACCATTTCATCCTTCTTGCTCTGATCTAGCGTATTGGTGCATTGCTGCTCCCACCAGCTAAGAACATTATTGTCAAACATAGCACCCTGGAAATGGTACTCCCTCCCCCTGTTACGTACGCTTTGTACCTAAAATTATGGACGACCCCTTAGTATAGTAGAATGATTGAGATTTTTAGTTTTAAAAATGATATGACTTGAAAATAAAATACCTTCACAATCTCTGTGGAGTGTCTTATGTGGCTCTCCGATGAAGCAAATGGATTTCTCTATTGCCTCTATCACCAGAGTCAGGAATTCCCTTGTTGGGCCGCCAAGGTCGATGGCCCCTACTGCTGCTGTTCGATCTTCCTCTATTGTGTTGTTGAAGAAGACAACATTGAGAGGGGCTGAAGGGTCAAATTTGGGTCTACCAAACCCTAATATAGCCCCTTCCCAGATGTCTTCTCTCATCACACTAAATAGATTCGCCTTTCTATGTTGTTTTATCTGTTTTTGCAGATTCCCCAATATGTCATGAAGCAGAGTTCCTAAAAGAGATTGTTTTATGGAAAATTTAATTAATTACACATTATTTGATGGCCCAAATTGACTTTTTATAGGGCAAATAATTAACAAACTGTTTTTTATTAATCACACAAATTTTAAGACTTAACATCATTGTGTGCACCTTGCATACATTTAGACCTTGTTATGGCATACTTGCAAAAAGCGGCGATGATAAGGAGAAAGTTTTGTGTGAGCCTTACTTAATATTTATTATAAGTCAACTTTTGTTCCAGCCAAACCTAGGCACAAAAAAGTAGCAGTAAAATAGAGACAATAAAGAGGTAACTGAGTATAAAGCATTGCAACTCAACTCTCATTAAAGTTTCATCTCCAGTTTGAATGCGAACATTGGAGCAGCATTCGCTATTGCCGTCATTTGATGCAGAATACTCAGGTGAAGACATTCTCCCACTGTCACGATGTCCTCTCAGAGTTATATTCCGTATGGCACATATCTTAAGGGTTTCTATGATACTATCTAATGCCTCCTCTCCTCTCTTCCTCCTTCTTCTCCTCTTCCTCCTTCATTTTTATTTGTTTACCTTTTGTCAATAGAGGTCAGGTCTTAACAATCTTTTTTCTTTGACTTTTGCTGTTACTTGTGATTCTCTTGTAACTCGGTCTCTTCCCTCCATGTCTGCCCATGTGAGGTTCTTCATCTGAGAGATCCTGCTGTGTCATTCCATCTAACGTGGATGGTGTGGATGTGAGGCTGTTGCTATGGAAACAAAAGAAGATGTAGAAATTGTAGAAAATATTGATATTTCCATTTTTTTTTGTAAATGTATGCATTTTCATTGATCAATTATTGAAAACACTTTGCAATCATACATTATTGTATCACAAATGAAATAAATATATTTAATGAGTAGTACAACATTATGTTTTGTTAAAGATACAGCATATGAATATGTTTCATTGGTAAAATTGCTTTCATTTGTACCAGGAGGGGAATCCAGGCACTTGACTGATATCATTGCCGGTTAACCAGGTTGGTTCAATGTCCTTATCGGCATCGGTGATTCACATATGAGAGAATCGGATTTGTTTTTGACGGCTTCATACTGTTTTTCCTCTGTGTTTGAGTTTCCGTTTGTACACTCTCCACCCCCTGTGTGCACCATTTTTCTCATCGGCACCTCTTTTGCAAGTATTTTACATGTGTTTTGGACAAGACGTACAATACCACTTGAAGAATTAAACACATTTATACCAGACACTGCAGCGCTGACCTTGCTGAATTCTGCTCTAAGTTTGGTCATGACCAACCTATATTTTTTGCCCTTGCTTCTTTTCCTGGGGTCCTGGAGTGCCAACTCCTGTATCACGCTTAAAGGATTTTCATACACACGTGGGGTATTCTACATTGAAAATATAGTATGCTGCCATCAACTCATATACTCCTTCCGCTGTGATACTTTAATGAACGGATTGTTTACCATATGAATGGCACTGCGTTGTGCATCCATAGCAGATGCTATTGCCCTTTCTTTAAAAAAAATCAAGGACACATGCTTGGTGGGCAAACAAGCTGGTGCACCATTTTTCTCATCGGCACCTCTTTTGCAAGTATTTTACACGTGTTTTGGACAAGACGTACAATACCACTTGAAGAATTAAACACATTTATACCAGACACTGCAGCAGCACCAGCTTGTTTGCCCACCAAGCATGTGTCCTTGATTTTTTTTAAAACTAGGGCAATAGCATCGGCCATGGATGCACCACACAGTGCCATTCATATGGTAAACAATCCTGTAGGTGACTCCCTTCTCATAAAAGCGAGGGAGTGTGGAGTGCTTATTCCCCCAAACTCATCTAGTTTGGTCACAATGAATCAGATGAACAAACGTCAAACATACTGGCAAATCCTGCAGACGATGAATAGACGGAAGTACTACCATGACTATGATTGCTCTCGGAATGAAATTGTTTCTGAAAGGACAATTAGATCCAAAATGATTGTTTAATATTCACATTGAAATGAAGATATTCTTTATGAATATTATAAATTATACAAAAGAACTCAACCCAATGCAAGCAGGATAAATCATATTGTTGCTATTTACTCATACTAAAAACCATGCAGGGTTTGTAAACTTTCCCCTGAAACAATTGTGCTCATCACATTGACCATTGTATACACATTCCATTTGAGACATATTAACAACACGATCTTTGTGTGATAGGTGCTGAGGATTCACACACAAACCCCTGTGGCACAAATGTGAAATATCATGAGGCAGATCGAACTCCTCATTAAAGGCAATGAATGAGGCACGGTGAGTGCCAACTGCCTGCTTCACTTCTCTGTGGGTGATTTCATTCTACCATATTTGCCATCTGGTCTTCTTGTGCACCCCAACCATTTCCAGCAGTCTTTGCTGGCAAATTCCCCCTTCTTTATACATTGAGCTTCCATCGATTCTTTGCAGCAGATTCATCCAGTGAACCAACCCTCTGTTTTCAATGGCTGCCTTTGCTGGAACTGTTGACATGTCTGGTGTATACAATTTTGTCATGACCTCCAGTGTCAGGGGTGGCTGGATTTGGGAGAATAATTCCTTGAATATGGCTGGGTGTTGTTTGGTTGCAGCAGATTCATCCAGTGAACCAACCCTCTGTTTTCAATGGCTGCCTTTGCTGGTACTGTTGACATGTCTGGTGTATACAATTTTGTCATGACCTCCAGTGTCAGGGGTGGCTGGATTTGGGAGAATAGTTTCTTGAATATGGCTGGGTGTTGTTTGGTTGCAGCAGATTCATCCAGTGAACCAACCCTCTGTTTTCAATGGCTGCCTTTGCTGGTACTGTTGACGTGTCTGGTGTATACAATTTTGTCATGACCTCCAGTGTCAGGGGTGGCTGGATTTGGGAGAATAGTTTCTTGAATATGGCTGGGTGTTGTTTGGTTGCAGCAGATTCATCCAGTGAACCAACCCTCTGTTTTCAATGGCTGCCTTTGCTGGTACTGTTGACGTGTCTGGTGTATACAATTTTGTCATGACCTCCAGTGTCAGGGGTGGCTGGATTTAGGAGAATAGTTCCTTGAATATGGCTGGGTGTTGTTTGGTTGCAGCAGATTCATCCAGTGAACCAACCCTCTGTTTTCAATGGCTGCCTTTGCTGGTACTGTTGACATGTCTGGTGTATACAATTTTGTCATGACCTCCAGTGTCAGGGGTGGCTGGATTTGGGAGAATAGTTCCTTGAATATGGCTGGGTGTTGTTTGGTTGCAGCAGATTCATCCAGTGAACCAACCCTCTGTTTTCAATGGCTGCCTTTGCTGGTACTGTTGACATGTCTGGTGTATACAATTTTGTCATGACCTCCAGTGTCAGGGGTGGCTGGATTTGGGAGAATAGTTCCTTGAATATGGCTGGGTGTTGTTTGGTTGCAGCAGATTCATCCAGTGAACCAACCCTCTGTTTTCAATGGCTGCCTTTGCTGGAACTGTTGACGTGTCTGGTGTATACAATTTTGTCATGACCTCCAGTGTCAGGGGTGGCTGGATTTGGGAGAATAGTTCCTTGAATATGGCTGGGTGTTGTTTGGTTGCAGCAGATTCATCCAGTGAACCAACCCTCTGTTTTCAATGGCTGCCTTTGCTGGTACTGTTGACGTGTCTGGTGTATACAATTTTGTCATGACCTCCAGTGTCAGGGGTGGCTGGATTTGGGAGAATAGTTCCTTGAATATGGCTGGGTGTTGTTTGGTTGCAGCAGATTCATCCAGTGAACCAACCCTCTGTTTTCAATGGCTGCCTTTGCTGGTACTGTTGACGTGTCTGGTGTATACAATTTTGTCATGACCTCCAGTGTCAGGGGTGGCTGGATTTGGGAGAATAGTTTCTTGAATATGGCTGGGTGTTGTTTGGTTGCAGCAGATTCATCCAGTGAACCAACCCTCTGTTTTCAATGGCTGCCTTTGCTGGTACTGTTGACATGTCTGGTGTATACAATTTTGTCATGACCTCCAGTGTCAGGGGTGGCTGGATTTGGGAGAATAGTTTCTTGAATATGGCTGGGTGTTGTTTGGTTGCCTCAAGAGGGTTGACAGGCCAATCTTAAACCTAAGCAAAGCAAATACATATACAATTGGTGTTATACATGAGTGAGTGATTGTATTTTCAGTCTAGCATAATTTATAGTAACTTTGTTATTGAAAATGTACAAAAGCAGAGCAACTGTTAGAGCACCCTGATACCCTGCCTCTAATTCCTGTGATGTTATGAATGATTTAATGGCTGGTTTCCAATTCTGAAGAAATGGTTTTTCTGCTGCAACGGTTATTTGTTTTTTTCTCTAAATCATATCATAAATATTTAAGCTTTTTAATCCCTGTAATGTTGAAGATAAATGTCCTGAGTAAGTCATTTTAAATAAAAATTCAAAGACAAAACTTTGATGAAGTCAATACGATATGCAATTGCAACGAATAGACCGCACTATTAAAACTTACTTGCCACTCGCCGCAACTTGAAAGAAAATCTAAATCTTACAAAATTTAACTTATTGTGACCATGTCAAATTCACTTTTAAATTCTGTTAACACTGACCAACATGGTGCACAATCTCCCATGTGGCTTCAATTCAAAGTCAGTAATGGTTTGTTGTGGCACATCAAATTGCGCTCACCTGTTTGGAAGACCTGTAATATTTAAAAAGTAATAGTTAGAATTGTGCTTTTGTCAAAGTGAAGTAGCTGATACCTGTGCTGACACATCTATATTAGGTTAGTCCTCAATGTAGTATGACAATAAGAATGTTGTGTAACGCTATGCCCATTGTTATTTGTGGCACAAAAAGAGAAACATGTATGAATTGTTAACAGTTGGTACTGTAATGATTTGTACAATACTGATGATAATGTTGAAGATGTCTCAATGAAGTTAGGAAGCATATATGGATTTTTAGTATGTTTTGCTGGTCATATGTATCAAGCATTTTGCTGAAATTAGTATAATATATAACGTAGTTGAAATGCTTCCCAACATGGATTTGGTATGCTTGCGGTATGTGAGGCCATGTGTTCCTATGGGAGACCAAAATGATATGGTTATTCTCTGAGTGATATGATTGGGTATCACCATTGAGTGAAGAAATATTGTTAGCAATACATTTACTGTGGTGTCTTCTGTGAGTTTTAGGTAATGGCTACCATCTCTGCTACTGACCATCACATTTTTAACCCTATACAAATGATGGCATCTACTCAGTTTGTTGCCAATGTTGCTGCCAGGCTTGGACTTGGATCCATAGACGGTGCACTCATGCACTTTAAGTGATGGTAGTGGAAATTTACCCCACCAAGGGCAGCATATTCCTTCTTTTTTACATACATAACCCTAAATTCTTGATGGGAAATTATGATACCGTTTAAAACGGGGTGAATAGTGACATGGGGTGTATAGGGACAAAAATGGAAAACGTTTTTTAAATGTCACCCGGCCAGATTGTGTACCGTAAAACGGAGTGAATAGGGACATGGGGGCCCCATGTCCCTAGCCAATGTTTTAGTGTCATCTCACGAAGGTGGTCATTGATTGTGCCTTCATCCTGCTGAAGACGGTCTTAAACTCACAGAGGTGGCATCTCCTTTTTCCTGAGCCATTAACAAGTCATTGGTGAGTTCTGGGGAAGCGACTATGCTGGTAGCAAGACAACTTACCTCTCCTCATTGGTGTCTGGTCTATACCGTGAATTGAGTCGGCGGACAGATAGCTTTCGATCTTGCGGAGGGCCCTGGCTCGAGGGGACAAAGCTGGATTGACATTGGGCGATCAGCTGATGGCTTCGGCTCTGCGGAACCAAGGAAGGACGCCAATGAGTATGATCCTTTATGCTTTTTGGCCGGGGGTGGTTGAGCGGCGTTGTCAGAGTCATCTTCTGCTGGGCGGGCGGTGACAGTTGATGGCAGATCTTCGGTCAAACATTGCTTCACGCTGGATGTCGGGGGACAGAAAATTGGCCAGGATGGGGGGAAAATTGGAAAAAACTTTTAGAATAGAAAAGAATAAGAGTAACGTAACGAACGAAACTTGAAAGAAAGATAGCAATAATAAGTTAATAACCATGAAAACAAGAGGCACGATCACGTCATCATTAAGATGCAACACATTGTTTTTTTAGGTCAATTTGGGTGGGTAGCATGCTAGATAAATCAATGTGACATTTAAGGACAGGGTGTTTTGCGGTTTAGATATTTAAGTAAAATTAAGATATTTTAAGTAAATTAACGTAAATGCCACGCATTTTGTGCGGATGGCATGCTAGATAAGTCAATCAATGGGACAGTTAAGGACACACATATTGGTGTTTTGCGTATAAGATATGTAAGTATTAAGATATTTCCAGTAAATTAAAACAAATGCCGCACATCATAGTTAGAATATATTTCAGTAAATTCATTTCAAATTCAAGTACGTTGAACCGGGGATCCGGGAAGGAAGTGATATTGAGAATATCCTTGAAACCGATGACTTAGCTCATCCCAGATGTTGCTTTTGATGTCGTTGACTAGACGGGGGTCGCCATCCTCCTCCTTCAGTGTGTCATTCTCCAGCTTATAATAGAGGGCCTTTAGAGATGTAACTGTCACATATTTTCTCCCGCACATTACGTCTGTTAGCTCCATTAGAGGTCCCAACACCTTCTTCAAAAAGTCTAACATGTTGAGATCGGACCAGGAAGGTACAAGATGTCTGGTCTCTGGTCTGGATGCGAGAATGTCCCGGATGATGGTGCCGTCATTGTCTTTGTCGATGAGGCGTTCCACCATCTGGTAGGTAGATCCCCATCGCGTCTGACAATCCTGGAGGGAATACAATAACATAGTCAGACAATAAGTTTTTTGGAACAGCAAAATTCACATAAATAAATTATAGCAAATAATACCGGCCACGAATGCAGATGGCTTTTTGTTACCCGAAGAATGTCAAAACATGCGACTTATCTTATATTTATTCTTCAAATTATATTTGCATGATAACAAACACAATTTTTGAAGAGAGAGAGTGCCACACGAGGTGCTCATCTCAACAACAAAACTGTATGTTGCGTTAGATCTAGTGTTTCTAGATGATGCTCAATGTCGTTGTTTCATCCAAAATCCTTACTGCTGTTCTGAGTCCTACTTGGAAACTGTTTGTTTCTTTGAAGACCTTGGCTGCTGCTTTCTTAGAACCTCTTCTCCCTCTTTATCTCCATGTTGTGATCCCTGTTTTCCATCTTTATTAGTGCTTAGTCCTGGATTTGTTTGCTGCTTTTTGCCTTGTGTTCCATGCAATCCTAATTGGCCTGGTGTAAGCTCGACATTCCATGTACTTCCAAAATTTCTCAAATGCCGGCAGCTTTTTCTATATATCAGTTATTCTGATGTAGAATGCACTTCTTTGTGTTGATGTTCCATCATCCCTTTTGATGTTCCACCTTCTTGACTGCATGGCCCCCAAATTCCTTGATGGCATCACAGATGTTCTGCTCTGTCAGGTTATGTCCAATGTCGGTGCTCTTTAGAAGATAGTACCGACACCAGATGCAAATTGAGTCCCCCTTGGCAGCAGTGGGATGACCCAGTATTCAGCATCCACCGTAGCGATAGTACATCATCAAATTGTGTAAGTTGATATTTTGCACTTTTCCTATTATGATCAATCTGGCAAACAGATCTCTGTCACTTTGTAACGCAACATCTTTACCTTTCACTTAAGTTGTTACTTTCTATGAAAGAGTAGCTAATGTTTTAAGTTTCATCTTACGAAGGGGGTCATTGATTGTGCCTTCATCCTGCTGAAGACGGTTTCATGACGAAATCCCCTCCACCAAATTAAGGGGTTTCATGACACATAGAGTATGCGCAAGCTGATTTCACCTTTTTTCACCAACTTGAAAATGCTAGCGTATGCGCTTGCAAACACGCGCATTTTGAATAGCGTACTTTTGACGCAAGTTGTCACGTTTAAAATTTCAACAACGCACGCATTAAATGCGTAAATCATTTTTGCGCGGCGGCAAGACAATTTAATGGTCGATACATCATCAGCGGGCCATATATAATCTGTTGGCTCCTTGCCGGTGGCAATTGTGATCAGGTGTGCTGTACAAGCTAAACACCGCACAACCCATTCTCAATGTAGACGGAGGGTGAATGACTAGCCAGTAGGTTTTATACGATCATATTGACCTCCTATGTTTGAACCTATTATTACAAATTACTTTTAGTATCCTATTTCTAGTTTATCTATAATTATCCTTTATTTAATTACTTTAACACTGAATGAAACCTTATTTGTAAGATTATTTTCCTACTGAAACCCCATTGCAAAAGCATGATATAATAATTGTGAGATATAGTGGGATTCTCATTGAATGAACATTATCATGGTTTTAATCTATCAAAATTGGCAAACTTTCTCGCGCTACGCGCGCATTTGTCCAGGAATATTATTATAGAAGCCCTTTTGCAAGAAAAATGTACCTTCATAATGGTAAGTTTCGCGTAGATATGTTGTTAAAATTAGATTTTATCTGTCATATAATCCATAAGTCAAGACCATCCCATACTAAGTGTGTTTAGGTTACTTAGAAAATTGTAACACACATGGATAGAACTCGATTCAAAATAGCGCGCTACTTCTCATAGTACAGGGTGTCCCAAAAGTTTCGAAACCTTTTTAAAGCTTTATCTAGTTCACAATATGAAAATAAGAACATATTTTGAAAGAGAAGACTTAACATGGAAGGCCCTTGAGTATTAATTGCCACCTTGACATCTGCTGTTATTGTGTCTTTCCCTGTGACAGTGTCGGTGTTATCTACATAAGAAAATGGAACATGTTTCTGTGAAATATTGTACCATCAATTATTACACTATTGATAGGGTAACATGGGGAATACCTAGACAATAGATGGTTGATGACTTTATAAGAAAACAAATCTAAAAACAACCAAACAAGATAATATATTAATACACTCACCACTTGACGTAGAAGGTCCTTGAGTATTAATTGCCGCCTTGACATCTGCTGTTGAATCTTTCACTGTGACAGTGTTGGTGTTTCTACAAAAGAAAATGGAACATGTTTCTATGAAATATTGTACCATCAAGTATTACACTATTGATAGGGTAACACGGGGAATACCTAGACAATAGATGGTTAATGACTTTATAAGAAAACAAATCTAAAGGTGGCATCTCTTTTTCCTCTTTAGGTGCTATATCATTGTCAATATTAAAGGGATGGATCAACCATGTTTGTTATGGTTTCCTTGACATTCTTTTCATGTTTCTTCATTCTGGCTTCTGTCAGTTCTTTTCTTGTTGAAGCTTTTCCCCCGCTTCCTACCATAATTATCCTCTGTCGCTTTATTGAAGCTCTCTCATGATTTGCAGTTGTCCACCTGCTGACAGCTGCTTTGTTCAGGGTGAACCCTTTCATTCCACCTTGAGTTTTGGAATCTTTGTTTACTATCTGCTCAATCGTCATGTCACAGGCAATACCAGCGAATCCATATTTATTCTGCCTCTGTATTGAGAAGTTACCTCTTTGGAATTGCTGTAATACTGAAGGATGGATCCTGGAAAAATCATTCATTTCTAACCTATATACCGGCAAGTATCGAGCATAGTTATGTCTATCATAGGCGAACATCCTTGGGATCAGAGATCTAATGGCAGAGAGATGGAGATCCCAGTTTCCCTCCCTGGATGCTCGGATGAAGGACAGCAGATCACAGACTATGTCAATATAAGTATCCAAATTACAAAAGTTGCATTAGACTGCTTCTGTACAGCAATGAACTTGTTGTACGCCTCATTCATTGATGAAAATGTTGAACACTAACAGCAGAGAATATTCCGGAGAAGGAAAGGACACTTGTAAACATTCTATGTAATTCAAATACCTTTCTGAGTCATCTTTGGATAGGGTTTTCAGGAACAATTTCCAAGCATAGTCGGTTTAGAGCTTCTGACATTATTTTATGACAGCGTATGCTTCTGTTATAGTGCTTGTCACTCATCACACCATTGACAGATCCAGTTGCTAATATCTCGGACTCTATGAAAATATCCTCAAGTCCAGAATCTTTGAAGCACTTACCAATGCAGGCTAACACTGTCATAGCTACAGGGTGAGTCAAAAAGACTGCAATAGTGGAAAGAAGCCATTTTGTTTTCAAAACCAAAATGAATTTTAAAACTTTTTAAACGTTGCAAGAATAATGTATTTAATCCTAACTTTGTGTGAAAAAATGAAGTCGATCGCATTTTTTGTTTGTATTTGGTGACCCTCTTTGCTGCACAACCAAATTTACCTGTTTGTCCACGATCACAGTGATTTTCATTCGAAATGGCACACATTGCATTTTCATATTTGAATATCCCGCCAACAAAAAAAAGTGGAAAATTTCAGTTTTTTTATTAAAATTTAGAACATTATACGGTTTCATTGCATGGGTACGATTATAATTGATTATGCTAACTCCACATGTAAACAAGAACGGATGCATCAAATTCCAATAACATCACAAATGAACTCAAGTTTCCAAATTTGAATGAGAGATACATTTTGCGATCTGATGCATATTTTGGGTATCTCGTGGACAAACGTGTAAAATGGGTGCACTGGTCAAAAGGTTCACCAAAGACAAACGGAAAATGCGATCGACTTCATTTTTTCACACAAAGTAAGGATTAAATACATCATTCTTGCAACGTTTAAAAAGTTTTAAAATTCATTTTGGTTTTGAAAACAAAATGGCTTCTTTCCACTATTGCAGTCTTTTTGACTCACCCTGTATGTGGAATGCTCCAAGCCAAATTATTATCCTGTCCATGAAGATTGGTGTCTGCCATCTGATGGTTTGAGCTTTCACATAAATGGCTTGGTCAAATACAACAACGATCTTCTCAAGTTGTAGAGCATCTGCTATTGCAATACTTTTGTGGAGTATGGTATTCACGGTGCTCATCTCTGTTGGTGTAGCGTACACGACAGGAAGATATTAAAGCTACAGTTGCGTTGGGCAGTACATTATCGTTTTCAGCAAGCATCTGATTGAACCTGTCCAGCTGGGAAGAAGTTGCGACTCTTTTACATATGATTTATGATGGAAGCGTGCTCACTTGGTACCCAAATTATACTTGCCTTGCTTTGTTGATCGGTGCCAAGTAGTGAGCTATGGCTATAGCAGTTGCTGTGGTGAATGGAACAGATCTGGATTTTTTGGCCCCAAAGAATGGTATTATGTCTTCCTGAGGAGCTGTAACAGTCCGTTGCCTAGTTTTCTTGGAAGACACTGAGTTGACGCAGACGCTGGCTTTTCCATGGTGTTTTGATCCTCTGGCTCATTTGTATCGCTATACCGTTTGTGTTGTGTGTTGTTCCTTTACCTGTTAAGGTCTTCTCTCCAAAATCATTATTATCCCATACGAACGTTGTGAAAATTTCCTTTTGAAGGCATGATGGATTGCATATTCACCCCTCTGTATTTCTTTGTTTGCCAGTGTCGTATCATGCTCCAAGACTACCGTGTGTGAAGTGGTATGGCTCAACCCATTAAGTAAACCAATTAATTGTGCTGATCCTGAGAGATGTTGTACAGCCATGCCTAATGAGGTGTGTTTAGGCATTTGCTTTCTACCCATTGAAGCTAGGTAGCTTATGTCTTGACTTAGTGAGAGTACACATCTGTGTTTATTATCATTCAACCGCACAAAACCATCATCTGTCGGATCAGGAAGAAAAGACCACATGTTACCTGTTCATAATCAAATAGTCCGCTCACTCAGGCACAGCCCAACGCATCCCCACTATGTGATCAATATCCATTTCATTCCCGGCCATTCAAAGTGCCATGCACAGCATTTTCTCGCGGCTTCCGTGCGTTGAAAATGTGCCTTTTGAAAAGTGACCAATTTTCTTTAAATGGTGCTAATCATGGTTTATCTTTGTTGTTAGGGGGCAAATTTGGTATCAAATGATGCCTAAAAGATTCATCTAAATGCCTATCTAGCCTGTTTGGTCAACAAAAAAAGTGAATGTTACTCAAAATGACATAAACAAAGTGTATACTTTCTTTTGTTGAACCCTTTATTAACACAACCATTACCAATAAACTTGAAACCAGTCTTGTGGATATTTATACTCAAGCATAAAATGGATGGCATAATAATTTGAAATATTCATGTTGAAAATTATGTGTTGCAAAACGATATTTTCAAATCACTACTTTGTTTACTTTATCATCAGTATTGATTGGGCCTATATAACCTTACTAATTCATCTGTTTACTTGACACGTTTCCTTATTCCATTGAATTTCAATACAGCCTTTTTGTAATCGAAAGTATCATCAGAGGGACCTTGAACGATATTCATTAATTTTGAGACATTGCCAGAAAGTAAACGGGACCTAAATTTGGTTGCCAAACGGTTCTGAACCGAAAAATCTCGTTCGCTCGCAACTGAGGTAACACGATAGGACATGACTAGCTGGGCCAAAATTGCGAAATCAGGAAATGTGTCACTCATCTCACTCACAACAACACATGCCTCAGCAAGTGAGCCAAAACCACCACTCTTCAAAAACACCTTGAACTGCATGAAATCGGCTCTCAAACGATCGGGATCAACAATAGCCGGGACAAGGCGCGCCTCGATCCCATCCTCAGGCACGGGATGTGTACCTTCTTCCTCAACAAGCATGTTACAAATTAAATTGATTGTTTAACACCATGGGCAATCAAGGCAGTAGCGGGCAAATGAACTGGATTTACCACCTCATCCAAGGCTGTAATTTGTTCATGGATGGTGTCAAATCTGGCTTCCAAATTACTGACGAGTTCAGTAATGTAGATCGTTAACTCAGTTTGGAATTTCATACACATTTGCTGGCGATCTACTACCTTGACCCCACGGTACATACCCTCACTTATATCACCATAAGTTCTGTCCAAGTAAGATCCGTTAACTGTCTTTGTGTATATCCATGACCATGATGGTAGACTTCACCAAGGGTTCTTTCACTCCATAGTCAACATGTTCCGCTTGAAATTGCTTGCTAAGCTGGGTCAAACTTGGTAAGATATCCATACAAAACGTGGTTGTAAAAACAAAGTGTACAGACTTTATTTTGTTGGCAAGTCCTTTGGCCTCGATAATTGTTCTTTGTGTCTTCGTGCTTCAAGGCGCTGACAACTGCAGAATAATTCCCATGGATTGCCTTCACAGCCACGATAGTCGCCGCCCGGCCATCTTAGATTTACTCAGTCTAGAAATAGAACTTTGGGTTTTCCTTTGAGAATGATGCGCGCGTAAATAGCAAATTCTTATGAATCGCGTCGTCTGTATGTACTCTTGTCGACAATTATTCTTTTAATCTTGACTCCCGTAATTTGTTGTCTACCTCTTCAGTGATAACCTCGTTAATAGCGTCGACCATCTCACCCTGGGACTTGGCGCTGGTGTAGGTGTCTTTACATGTTATGATCCCTGTTTTCCGTCTTTTGCTTAGTCCTGGATTTTTTTGCTGCTTTTTGCCTTGTGTTCCATATGCAATCATAATTGGCCTGGTGTAAGCTCGACCTTCCATGTACTTCCAAAACTTCTCAAATGCGGCAGCTTTTCTATAGCAGTTATTGTGATGTAGAATGCACTTCTTTGTTTTGATGTTCCATCATCCCTTTTGATGTTCATCTTCTTGCAGGATTTTGATTTAGACATTGGCGGTCACAAATCCAAGCTTTAATAACACCCAGGTCTGTGTACAAAGGTCTGTGTTTCAAGATACCATCTGGATGTTCATCATCAAAGTATTTCTTACCACATTTACATACTTTGTCGCGGTCAAGAGCAGGGGGAAAATCATAAAACTCATCCGTTGCCAACCTTTGACATTCAAATTTGGATTTAATCAATGTAGAATGATGTTGTTCCCTTGGTTTGTGTTTGCTCACACTATCATAATGAAATGAATACAACCCAGTATTGGGATCAAAGGACTGATCAGTTTTTGATTGGGGAATTTCACCTTCCATATTCTCTGCTATGTCTCCTAAATTTAAGTCAGCATCAGGGTCACTATCTTCATCATCAACGAAAGACTCCCACTGCTCTCTGTGGTCATTGATAAATTGCAAATGTTCACAATTTGATGAAATGCCTATGTCTTTGATTTTTTGGAGTGTCCATGTGATGCACCACACTTTCCATACAGACAAGAAAACCTCTGGCCTTGGAACTCTTTTGGTTGTTGTTGGAGTGTCTGAATCAGTGTTTACTTTAAGAACGTCCAGAACATCTGCATACCTACTCAAACGGAAAAAATATAAGACTTTGTTCCTGATAGAGGTTGGAATGTATTTTGACATAGTATCATGCTCAACAGGATAGATACGTGTACCTGTTGACATGTATTGTTCTACAGTGACACCATTATGTTGCAATGGTGTTGAATCGTCGTTTCCGTGTACTTTGATCAACAACTCATAGATTTTCTGTAGAGATGGCGTGTTGTTGGGTATTGGTGCAATCAGGTCATGGAAGTTATAGGTAGCCTGCAAGAACAAAAAGAAAGAAGAAAGCAATTAGATAAATAAATCATGTGATATTGGCCTACAGGGTGTTGAGTTTGAGGATGTTGTATAAGCAATATAATGGAATGAATATTGTTAATTTAAAAGTACAATGAGAAATCTTGTGCAGAAAATGGAAGAATGCAATACTTCTAAATGTCAAGCAGGCTCATATTGAAATCAAAAATCAATACAGAAATTATATCAGAAAATTGTATCCAAATTCACATTGAATTAACCCTACCAAAAGTTTAACTCGTCATGTATACGAACGCAGAAATAAGATCAAACACTTTTTATATCGTCCAATGTGTCCATAATATGTCCATATTTTACAAGAAAATAATTCTATTTATATATCCGATTCAGCATTAGTATCCTGAACAAAAATGCCTGGTATGGTTACTCTGATGGCCATGGCTGCCTCTATCTTGTTCAGTTTGTCCAGGATTTGAGCTAGAATTTGTGCAATTAGCACGTTGGGGGCGGCAGTGTCAGTAGTGTTTGAGGCCACCGGGTCTGTTATCGTCTTTTCTGTCGTTTTTCGGTCGTTTGGGCAGCATGTGTAGATCCAGGGGTGTTGACTGTTCAGCAGCTGATCCCGGGAGTTGATGAGAGAATTGAGGAGGAGGGTACTGTGTAGCCAGTGGGGCGGTGACGGGCATCAACTGTGGAGGGGTCATTGCGGTAGCAACCATCAGGGGCTGTGCCATCCTCTCATTAACTTCAGCAAATTTCAGAATGATGTTGCTCCCTTGGTTTGTGTTTGCTCACACTATCATGATGAAATGAATACAACCCAGTATTGGGATCAAAGGACTGATCAGTCTTTGATTGGGGAATTTCACCTTCCATATTCTCTGCTATGTCTCCTAAGTCAGCATCAGGGTCACTATCTTCATCATCAACGAAAGACTCCCACTGCTCTCTGTGGTCATTGATAAATTGCAGATGTTCACAATTTGATGAACTGCCTATGTCTTTGATTTTTTGGAGTGTCCATGTGATGCACCACACTTTCCATTCAGACAAGAAAACCTCTGGCCTTGAACTCTTTTGGTTGTTGTTGGAGTGTCTGAATCAGTGTTTACTTTAAGAACGTCCAGAACATCTGCATACCTACTCAAACGGAAAAAAATACAAGACTTTGTTCCTGATAGAGGTTTGAATGTATGTTGACATAGTATCATGCTTAACAGGATAGATACGTGAACCTGTTGACATGTATTGTTCTACAGTGACACCATTATGTTGCAATGGTGTTGAATCGTCGTTTCCGTGTACTTTGATCAACAACTCATAGATTTTCTGTAGAGATGGCGTGTTGTTGGGTATTGGTACAATCAGGTCATGGAAGTTATAGGTAGCCTGCAAGAACGAAAAGAAAGAAGAAATCAATTAAATAAATTAATCGTGTGATATTGTTGAGTTTGAGGATGTTGCATTTTTGCTGCTTTTTGCCTTGTGTTCCATATGCAATCCTAATTGGCCTGGTGTAAGCTCGACCTTCCATGTACTTCCAAAACTTCTCAAATGCCGGCAGCTTTTCTATATAGCAGTTATTCTGATGTAGAATGCACTTCTTTGTGTTGATGTTCCATCATCCCTTTTGATGTTCATCTTCTTGCCTGCATGGCCCTCAAATTCCTTGATGGCATCACATATGTTCTGCTCTGTCATGTTATGTCCAATGTCGGTGCCCTTTAGTAGATTTAGTAATAATGTTTATTGACTAGTGCTACATGAAGCCTGATCCAGGGAAGTAGGTGCGTCCAATTTGGAGAATAGAAGACTGTATTTAGTCTCATCGACTTTCAGTTTCTTGATAATGTCTAGCTGGACCTCGTTCAAATCTGCATATTTCCTCTTGGCAAAGGTAGCGGTCCTGTTACTCTTTGATTTTGGCAGCATCTTGCAGAACCCTATATCAGTTAGAGTCTTCAGGTAGAGTAAGCCATTGTTGACGATATTCTCACTCTTTCCATTCATCTTTGGTGGTGTGAACTGGCGTCCTTGGACAGCATCACTTGGTGTAATTATTCCTCTCTGCGTTCCTTGAAATTCAAGTGTTTTCTTAATTTTTGGGCCTTCCAGTCACACGAACTGTTGTTGATCATCCTCGTTGTTATCGAAGGTGCAGTCGATGAAAGAAGCTAGATTGACCTCTTCCGGCATAAAGCAAAACTTATGGGTTATGAAATAGTCCATAATCGTTATGGTTTTCTCAACAATGTTGTCGTCTATTGAAAAGTTCCAGTCATTGGGTTCAAGATCGATATTTTCAGACACAACATGAAATGCTTGCTCTAACGCACTTATGGATTGCCTAAACAGCCGCGTGTAGGGGCAACCATCTAAACGTGGCAGGTTCTTTCAACATCAACTTCTTAAATTGTTCGTCTTCGGTTTCTTGTCCCCAAACATGTTGAAGTTCTCTCAATGTATTATATTTCACTGGCAAATTGGCGAAAAAGTTGTAAACTTGCCGAAGGGTGCGCTGGTACTCATCGAATCCCAGGACATTCTTACAGGCATTTCCAGCAGCCAACGCAAGACGATGAGCTACGCAATGAACATGAATAAGTCTGGGTTAATGAGCGTGTTTCCAAACTTCCGTTATTCTTTCCCATCATGACACTAGCCCCATCGCTGCTTCGCGGTGTCAAGCCCTTTCCGGGCATACAACAATTCAAGTTCCATGATGATAGTTGCCGTCCGGCCATCTTCGATTTATGCAGTCTAAATATATAACTTTGGGTTTTCCTTTGAGAACGATGCGCGCGTTAATTGCCAACTACTTATGAATCGCGACGTCTGTACTCTTGTCGACAATTATTCCTTTTAAATCTTGACTCCCGTAATTTGTTGTCTACCTCTTCAGTGATAACCTCGTTAATAGCGTCGACCATCTCACCCTGGGACTTGGGGTTGGTGTAGGTGTCTTTACATGTTGTGATCCCTGTTTTCCGTCTTTTACTTAGTCCTGAATTTTTTTTGCTGCTTTTTGCCTTGTGTTCCATATGTAATCCTAATTGGCCTGGTGTAAGCTTGACCTTCCATGTACTTCCAAAACTTCTCAAATTCCGGCAGCTTTTCTATAGCAGTTATTCTGATGTGGAATGCACTTCTTTGTGTTGATGTTCCATCATCCCTTTTGATGTTCATCTTCTTGCCTGCATGGCCCCCAAATTCCTTGATGGCATCACAGATGTTCTGTTCTGTCAGGTTATGTCCAATGTTGGTGCCCTTTAGTAGATTTAGTAATAATGTTTATTGACTAGTGCTACATGAAGCCTGATCCTGGGAAGTAGGTGCGTCCAATTTGGAGAATAGAAGACTGTATTTATTTAGTCTCGTTGACTTTCAGTTTCTTGATAATGTCTAACTGGACCTCGTTCAAATCGGCATATTTCCTCTTGGCAAAGGTAGCGGACCTGGTGCTCTTTGATTTTGGCAGCATCTTGCTAAACCCTATATCAGTTAGAGTCTCCAGGTAGAGTAAGCCATTGTTGATGGTATTCTCACTCTTTCCATTCATCTTTTGTGGTGTGAACAGGCGTCCTTGAACAGCATCACTTGATGTAATTATTCCTCTCAGCGTTCCTTGAAATTCAAGTGTTTTCTTAATTTTGGGGCCTTCCAGTCGCAGGAATTGTTGTTTATCATCCTCGTTGTTATCGAAGGTGCAGTCGATGAAAGAAGCTACCTTGACCTCTTCCGGCATTAAGCAAAATGTCTGGGTTATGAAATAGTCCATAATCGTTATGGCTTTCTCAACAATGTTGTCGTCTATTGAGAAGTTCCAGTCATTGGGTTTAAGATCGATATTTTCAAACACAACATGAAATGCTTGCTCTAACGCACTTATGACACCACACAACCTGGCAAGCTGACCGATTGCCTTAGCCAAAATACCACCACGCTGGTCGTCGTCAGGAGTAGCTTGACGGCGCTGTTGGTAGATATCATGTTGTGAATAAATATGTCGGTAGTGTGGGATGGCCATGTCGTCATCTGCGCCGTCTGCCAACATCAAAGAGTACCAGGACCGCTCTCGTCGACAATTATTTCCTTATAAATCTTTTGCTTAGTCCTGGATTTTTTTTCTGCTTTTTGCCTTGTGTTCCATATGCAATCCTAATTGGCCTGATGTAAGCTCGACCTTCCATGTACTTCCAAAACTTCTCAAATGCCGGCAGCTTTTCTATAGCAGTTATTCTGATGTAGAATGCACTTCTTTGTGTTGATGTTCCATCATCCCTTTTGATGTTCATCTTCTTGCAGGATTTTGATTTAGACATTGGCGGTCACAAATCCAAGCTTTAATAACACCCAGGTCTGTATACAAAGACGTGTGAACGTTGTATCTCTTTTTCAAGATACCATCTGGATGTTCATCATCAAAGTATTTCTTACCACATTTACATACTTTGTCGCGGTCAAGAGCAGGGGAAAAATCATAAAACTCATCCGTTGCCAACCTTTGACGTTCAAATTTGGATTTAATCAATGTAGAATGATGTTGCTCCCTTGGTTTGTGTTATGCTCACACTATCATAATGAAATGAATACAACCCAGTATTGGGATCAAAGGACTGATCAGTTTTTGATTGGGAAATTTCACCTTCCATATTCTCTGCTGTCTCCTAAGTTTAAGTCAGCATCAGGGTCACTATCTTCATCATCAACGAAAGGCTCCCACTGCTCTCTGTGGTCATTGATAAATTGCAGATGTTCACAATTTGATGAACTGCCTATGTCTTTGATGGAGTGTCCATATGTGATGCGCCACACTTTCCATTCAGACAAGAAAATCTCTGGCCTTGAACTCTTTTGGTTGTTGTTGTTGTTGGAGTGTCTGAATCAGTGTTTACTTTAAGAACGTTCAGAAAATCTGCATACCTACTCAAACAGAAAAATACAAGACTTTGTTCCTGATAGAGGTTGGAATGTATTTTGACATAGTATCATGCTCAACAGGATAGATACGTGTACCTGTTGACATGTTCTACAGTGACACCATTACGTTGCAATGGTGTTGAATCGTCGTTTCCGTGTTCTTTGATCAACAACTCATAGATTTTCTGTAGAGATGGTGTGTTGTTGGGTATTGGTACAATCAGGTCATGGAAGTTATAGGTAGCCTCCAAGAACGAAAAGAAAGAAGAAAGCAATTAGATTAATAAATCATGTGATATTGGCCTACAGGGTGTTGAGTTTGAGGATGTTGTATAAGCAATATAATGGAATAAATATTGTTAATTTGAAAGTACAATGAGAAATCTTGTGCAGAAAATGGAAGAATGCAATACTTCTAAATGTCAAGCAGGCTCATAATGAAATCAACAATCAATACAGAAATTATATCAGAAAATTGTATCAAAATTCACATTGAATTAACCCTACCAAAAGTTTAACTCGTCATGTATACTAAGGCAGAAAACAAGATCAAACACTTTTTATATCGTCCAATGTGTCCATAATATGTCCATATTTTACAAGAAAATAATTCTATTTATATATCCGATTCAGCATTAGTATCCTGAACAAAAATGCCTGGTATGGTTACTCTGATGGCCATGGCTGCCTCTATCTTGTTCAGTTTGTCCAGGATTTGAGCTAGAATTTGTGCAATTAGCACGTTGGGGGCAGCAGTGTCAGTAGTGTTTGAGGCCACCGGGTCTGTTATCGTCTTTTCTGTCGTTT
The DNA here is from genome assembly GCA_035610835.1 of Ophiura sarsii. Taxonomy (NCBI): domain Eukaryota; kingdom Metazoa; phylum Echinodermata; class Ophiuroidea; order Amphilepidida; family Ophiuridae; genus Ophiura; species Ophiura sarsii. The sequence continues at coordinate 12,593,837 of CM069448.1, read as the reverse complement.
TGGGGTGTTTGGGCAGCATGTGTAGATCCAGGGGTGTTGACTGTTTAGCAGCTGATCCCGGGAGTTGGTGAGAGAATTGAGGAGGAGGGTACTGTGTAGCCAGTAGGGCGGTGACAGGCATCAACTGTGGAGGGGTCATTGCGGTAGCAACCATCAGGGGCTGTGCCATCCTCTCATTAACTTCAGCAAATTTCAGAATGATGTTGCTACCTTGGTTTGTGTTTGCTCACACTATCATGATGAAATGAATACAACCCAGTATTGGGATCAAAGGACTGATCAGTTTTTGATTGGGGAATTTCACCTTCCATATTCTGTGCTGTCTCCTAAGTTTAAGTCAGCATCAGGGTCACTATCTTCATCATCAACGAAAGGCTCCCACTGCTCTCTGTGGTCATTGATAAATTGCAGATGGTCACAATTTGATGAACTGCCTATGTCTTTGATTTTTTTGTTTTTTGGAGTGTCCATGTGATGCACCACACTTAGCTTTCCATTCAGACAAGAAAACCTCTGGCCTTGAACACTTTTGGTGGTTGTTGTTGGAGTGTCTGAATCAGTGTTTACTTTAAGAACGTCCAGAACATCTGCATACCTACTCAAACGGAAAAAATACAAGACTTTGTTCCTGATAGAGGTTGGAATATATTTTGACATAGTATCATGCTCAACAGGATAGATACGTGTACCTGTTGACATGTATTGTTCTACAGTGACACCATTACGTTGCAATGGTGTTGAATCATCGTTTCCGTGTACTTTGATCAACAACTCATAGATTTTCTGTAGAGATGGCGTGTTGTTGGGTATTGGTACAATCAGGTCATGGAAGCTATAGGTAGCCTGCAAGAACGAAAAGAAAGAAGAAAGCAATTAGATAAATTAATCATGTGATATTGGCCTACAGGGGTGTTAGTTTGAGTATGTTGTATAAGCAATATAATGGAATGAATATTGTTAATTTGAAAGTACAATGAGAAATCTTGTGCAGAAAATGGAAAAATGCAATACTTCTAAATATCAAGCAGGCTCATAATGAAATCAACAATCAATACAAAATTGTATCAACATTCACATTGAATTAACCCTACCAAAAGTTTAACTCGTCATGTATACTAACGCAGAAAACAAGATCAAACACTTTTTATATCGTCCAATGTGTCCATAATATGTCCATATTTTACAAGAAAATGATTATATTTATATATCCGATTCAGCATTAATATCCTGAACAAAAATGCCTGGTATGGTTACTCTGATGGCCATGGCTGCCTCTATCTTGTTCAGTTTGTCCAGGATTTGAGCTAGAATTTGTGCAATTAGCACGTTGGGGGCGGCAGTGTCAGTAGTGTTTGAGGGCACCTGGTCTGTTATCGTCGTATCCGTCGTTTTCAGTCGTTTGGGCAGCATGTGTAGATCCAGGGTTGTTGACTGTTCAGCAGCTGATCCCGGGAGTTGATGAGAGAATTGAGGAGGAGGGTACTGTGTAGCCAGTGGGGCGGTGACGGGCATCAACTGTGGAGGGGTCATTGCGGTAGCAACCATCAGGGGCTGTGCCATCCTCTCATTAACTTCAGCAAATTTCAGTAGCAAATCCGCTTGAGATGTGGTCGCGTAATGAGTGCTGATGCTGGCGTAGTCAGCATTTGGGGGGAAGCTGTGAGTCAAATGTACCCCTGTCGTTGGCCACTCGGTATATTGCGGAGTCTGGGGTGTGCAGGCTGCTGCATGGCCCTTCATCGTTGATGGGAGTGGCCGGAGGGTTCTCTGGTATCGCTGGAGATACTAGTTCATACACAGGCGCAGGCAGCAGTTCATCGTCAGTCGTCTTTTTTATATAATCCTTGGGAGTAATTCTGTTATACCCTTCACAGGGGTATTCACAGTGTGTGATTTTTAAGAACGACGCATACTACTAATGTAGGGTGTGGAGGGTATTACAGAATTATGCCAATCCTTGTTCTGCTCGTACTGGCTAGTAGTTATGATGCCAGCACTCAACGAACGCTCGAGCCAGTTGGCTGCATACACGTGTGAAGTGGTCTCCAACAACAAGAATGTATTTGTTACCCTGATCAGACATTGGAAGAGGCCCGAGTACGTCCGTACAAACCCGATCTAATGGTGCTCCTACACAATAGTTCTTCAATTCCGCCTTGGGTGTCTTCCCTGGTCTCTTTCTCGCACCACATACAGCACACTTCCTAATCCAATTTGTGACCGAATCCTTAAGGCGATGCCAATAGAAAAGTCGTTTCACCTTGCTTAAAGAGTTGAAAACCACTTGGCATCACCGAGACAACTTAGACATTCCCTAATTTTAGGTGAGGGATACGCATTTTTGTTTAAAGTCAGATCGTTGATACGAGTACTACCATCTTTCTTCTTAACAAACTCAACGTAATTTGTTGTCTACCTCTTCAGTGATAACCTCGTTAATAGCGTCGACCATCTCACCCTGGGACTTGGCGCTGGTGTAGGTGTCTTTACATGTTGTGATCCCTGTGTTTCCGTCTTTTGCTTAGTTCTGGATTTTTTTGCTGCTTTTTGCCATGTGTTCCATATGCAATCCTAATTGGCCTGGTGTTAGCTCGACCTTCCATGTACTTCCAAAACTTCTCAAAATTCCGGCAGCTTTTCTATAGCAGTTATTCTGATGTGGAATGCACTTCTTTGTGTTGATGTTCCATCATCACTTTTGATGTTCATCTTCTTGCCTGCATGGCCCCCAAATTCCTTGATGACATCACAGATGTTCTGCTCTGTCATGTTATGTCCAATGTCGGTGCCCCTAGTAGATTTAGTAATAATGTTTATTGACTAGTGCTACATGAAGCCTGATCCTGGGAATCAGCTGCGTCCAATTTGGAGAATAGAAGACTGTATTTAGTCTCGTCGACTTTCAGTTTCTTAATAATCTCTAGCTGGACCTCGTTCAAATCGGCATATTTCCTCTTGGCAAAGGTAGCGGTCCTGGTGCTCTTTGATTTTGGCAGCATCTTGCAGAACCCTATATCAGTTAGAGTCTTCAGGTAGAGTAAGCCATTGTTGACGGTATTCTCACTCATTCCATTCTTCTTTGGTGGTGTGAACAGGCGTCCTTGGACAGCATCACTTGGTGTAATTATTCCTCTCTGCGTTCCTTGAAATTCAAGTGTTTTCTTAATTTTGGGGCCTTCCAGTCGCAGGAACTGTTGTTGATCATCCTCGTTGTTATCGAAGGTGCAGTCGATGAAAGAAGCTACCTTGACCTCTTCCGGCGTTAAGCAAAACTTCTGGATTATGAAATAGTCCATAATCGTTATGGCTTTCTCAACAATGTTGTCGTCTATTGAGAAGTTCCAGTCATTGGGTTCAAGATCGATATTTTCAGACACAACATGAAATGCTTGCTCTAACGCACTTATGACACCACACAACCTGGCAAGCTGACCGATTGCCTTGGCCAAAACACCACGACGCTAGTTGTCGTCAGGAGTAGCTTGACGGCGCTGTTGATGACGTTTGCTGTCATATTTCATCTGAGGCATTGTGGAATCGTCCATCAGGTAGATGATCCACTACCTGTCGAACTATGCAGACAAGACAATTGTGAAGGATGATGGAAAGGGCTTGTTTGGTAAGGTGTTCAATTGATGCAGTTGAAGGAGCATACAGAGAGGTGTGTATTTCATTCTTCACTGGGGGAATTCTGGGAAGAGAACTGTGCTGTCGTTTACAAGGGGAGTTGGATCTACCATCCATTCTTCAACTTTGTTGTGGAGTCTGGTGTAAAACTTATCGGTATCCATGATATGCATGTCGCTTTCCACCATTTTCATAAGTGGAGTGGATATGTGCTGACCAATTAGACCCATAGCACGGATGCCAGCAACAACAATGTCATCTTCAAAGTTGCTTTGAGACACTTTACAAACATGTTCTGCTCTCGTTTCGGATCAATTGATGAGCAGATTGAATGGAAGTCCTGAAGATGATGATACACTGCAGCTGAGTTCACAAAAGGTATGTTAAACCTATTTCCCCTATAGGCCTGTAGGTGAGAGGACCCTACTATCGCCTTAAACTCTTCGACCATCCCCGATTGCTTGCAACAATCTGGCCCTAGTAGATTACAAAATGATCTGACAGTGAGAAGGGTTGCTGACTCTCCTTTACTCCTCGTCCATATTGTTTTCTTTTCTCTGCCCAATTTCCCATCCTGCGCCTCTATTCGCTCCCATTCACAAAGGGCAGTACCAGCGTATTCTTGCAAATTCAAGACCAGGTGTTTTCCACAATACATGTCGTTTATTGTACCCATTTCTTGCTTCACACTGTCATCCAACTCAGCCCAGTTCTCTGTCACTTTTGGAAGGATGCTGGACCTCCATTTTTCCAACTTGGTGATGTATGCCTTGTTGACAATACAGCGGTCGGTCATTGTATTCTTGAATTTGGCCAGAAGTAAATGGACTTCATCCTTGTTGTCCAAGCTTAGTTTACACAGTTCATCCAATGTGTCTCCTGTGTCTTGGAGAAGGGCATCCGCACTTTCAGTCTCGATGTCATGGAGGCTCATTCCAACAATGCCTTCATCCGTTGAAGCAAGAAATGTCGTGTAGCCTTTCCTCTTCTTAGTTGTCCCATCAGTGTGCATGGTCACATTAGAATTTGAACTTTCTATTTTTGAGCGGGCACATTCCTTGTTGAGCATTGCCTGCTCAATGGCCATATACCTAATTAGTGTAGGTTTTGGAAGCTTGCCTACCTTCATTTTACCTACATCATTTAAGACTATCTTAATAATATCAGATACATGTTTACTTCCAACTCCTCGTGCAACTCCTGTGCAATCAACTCGAAACAAACTAGTCTTATATCATTTGTATACCGTCCTTTCTCAAAACTGACTACTTCTGATTTATTCATTATCTCATCAAGCTGACATTTTTCGAAACTAATCATAAAATGGCGTCTAGAACTACTTGTTTTTTTTGTCTTTCTGCAATTCTTTAATTCTTAATTCTAGTTGTTCTATTTTCAAGTTCAGTTTTTGGTTTTCTTTGATTTCTGCATCGACATCCTCTTCTCTTCTTTGTAGACGGCGCACCACATTGTTTTTCTGAAGGCTTACGATTTGTTTCTTCAGGTCCTCATTTCTTTCAATTTTTGTTCAGCTTTCAAAAGTTTTTCTTCCCTTTTCTTTGCCATCTGCAACTCGGCTGTTGTAGTGTTGGAGCTTCGTACTTCCTCGTCAAGGAGATGTTCCATACAATCTGCCATGCAGTTGATTGTGTTGTCTGAGATTGTATCAGGATAAAACCAGATAGTCATCATTGTCGTCTTCAGGTTCTTCTGCACTATCAAGATCTTCTTCAGCCTCAGGACTTGATACTGGTAAGATATAAACACTCTCAAGAAAGTCCTGTAGACTTGATTGCCTGAGCTTGGATCGTTTTTCCACAACATGTCGCCAACTGCACTGAATTGTCCCAAGAACAACTTCTGGTTTCTTGTTGAACAGGTTTGGCACTTTGTTTCGTCCGTCCATACAACACTTTTTTTTGTATCATCTGTCCCCTCTCTTTTCTATTTTATTCTAATTAATAGGTTTAGCTAATTACCACATTAAATATTCAAACTCTTTTATCTAAAAAAGTAAGTGATATCTTCTTTTCCTTTGACAAATTGTTGCATAATTGTATGATCTTCCATATTTCCAAGTTAGAGCAAATCACAAATTAAATATATAAACAATCAACATTCATGAAAATAAGGGTTCCTTTATTTGATTAGTCGAGCCAATATTGTTTAGTTTTCGGTATTAGGGACTGGTACTTGTGGAAATAACATCACTGGCCCCTGGAAGTTCCCTTCTGATGCCGTTAACTAACACAACTTCAAAGTCAGATACTACTAGAGTCAGCAAAAATGGATTGTTCGTTATCATCATGATCTATTGCTATTTCGGTTTTCCCTGTTGATAAGGACATTGACAGAGGCAGAAACCATCCATTATACCTGATATGGACAGTTATTATTTGGGTGTATGGGCGAGGAGCAGTCTTAAATGTTCTGTCAATGTACACCTCGGTACAGCGAGACAGTATCTCAAACTCTTCATGTGATGCGAATACACATACAACAAATCCCAATATCCAGTGCTAGAAGTTTCCGACCCCTTTGCATGTCTCAGCCCAAGAACCTGCAATATTCTTAACAAAAACTGTCTACTAAACATTTTATAACCAGTGATTATTTTTGTGGTAATCAGCTATATTGAGTCATGTATTATTATTACCTTTAATTGCAGCAAGCTGAGCGGTTGGGAGAGGTGTGCTCAGGAATCTCTTTTTTAATTAGCAGCTTTCCTCTTTCCGGAAGCACAGCTAATTGAAAGAGTTTCTTTGGTGAAGTTCCCCTCCAACAAGCCGTTTAGGAAGCGGCTATCACTTTTTGACTTTAACTTCAGGTACAAATATCTGGCTGACGTTATCCCTAGTTGGTTGCAGAGCTATAATAAAAGAAAACCAAAACAAACTTTTATACAGGAAAAATGTTTCTTTTCTGGGAATCAATCAAATTACTCCGAAAAATTACACTCTTTATTGCCTTTTCCTATTCATTTCCTGAGGGCAAAGCAAAATGTCCTTCGAAAGCACCAACATCACAATCGTATAATCAGGAACATTCTCACTTTGGCAAAAAGGTTCACTCTTGGTGACACAAATATTGCTTCCAGTCGTCCCTTCCTTTTTGTACCACAATTACTAAAACATAAAGGTAGAGTTTTTTGTTTCCTTTTTATCCCTTTGGAACCATGATCATTTAGAACTTGCGTCTAGGGGTATGATCTTCATGATTCCGGGATATTTTATGATTATATAGACTTGCGTCTAAGGAAGGATATGTTTTCTAATTTTTATATGGTAAACTGTTTTATCAATATTTTACACCTTCTCAAAATCAAATTAAAAGTTAACTAAATATATATTTACCGTTTGAAGCAGGTTGTCTTGCAAAGGCGTACTCCACACGCTTCGCATCCAGTCCTGGATTTGATTGCTTTGCCACTGGGTATTTTTCTACCATCAATAACACATTGTCTACATGTTTTAAGCATGATGACATGTGCAAAAGTTCCCGTCTTGTACCTTTTAAAAGATTCCACAATACGATGGTAACCTTCTTCGCCATTCCCAACTTTCACACAAGTTTTCGTCAAGCATCGATACTGGTTGATCTTGCGTTATCGCCCTGGTTGCCATCTTGGTTCTCCTCAGACTTTTCTCCGCAAAACCCTAGGAGTTCATCAGTAGCTTGATGGTATGTTATTTCATGCTTGATTGCTGTTTCATCTTCGGCAAAGATCACAGGGACCTTTGGTAGCTTGAGTTTTGCCATGCTTTCAGCGTAAATGATGCGCAGCTGATGAAAGTGTTCTGGGCTGCTATCCGGGGTGATTTGAACACTGTGCTTCTAATATACATGCCACACATCTACCACCCTATTCCCCCAACAGGCGGTAGTTCTGCATGTGGTGGCGCTTCTGCGTGGTGCGGTGTGTCTTTGGACGTCCCGAGTACATGTACAGTGATAAGCTGAACATAAAAATAATTTCCATTTTAAATTGTAAACACGTCTCATACATTGTAAGTCTTATAACCCTACGAGACTAAATGCTAACAAATACTAACTTTCTACTACGTTCCGGTAGCGCTTGGTTCCCCAGTCGTATATCCAGTCGTGCCCAGCAGGTAGGCTATCATTATATGCAGCAAGTGTTTCCAAGAATGTCCTCCTCCACCTCTAGCTCACTCTTTCAGTACTACCACACAGGGGCGGGTTCGATCCCCGGCGTTGCTGGTTTTCCCGCTCAAATTTGTCCAGTTTTTTTTAAGGACATTTTTTTTCTTTGAATTTACAGAACACTTGAAAAAACACCTAAACTGAATAGAAGAACCTTTGACCTTCAGCTAATTTAATTGAGTAAAATTAGTTTTACATAAGAAATGTAATTCAACCTACGAGTATTGAAAACACTCTCGTTTCCTTGTCTCTGAAGACGTGCTATTGTCAATGCAGAATCAGCGAGACTTAGCTTTAGTTCTATCAGTTCTGCTTTAAGGATGTCATTGCACACATTTGCTGCTTGAAGCTTGTGTGATTCCATTTCCACAAAGTCTGATATGAGGTTGTCCTCAATCATCTCAGCTGCTGAGGTAAAATATATGATTAAGTATCAATGATTGTGAAATAAATGACACAAATGGAGCAATTTGGTGCACTGTGTTTGCATGTTGTTGTATTTATTGACAACGTTAGGAACAGTATAGTCCTTTTGGCGTAGTCATATCCAAGTCGTCACACGCTAAGATTTTAGAAAAGTCAGCTTGTGGAATGGAACTTCGATTCTTGACAAAGCCCTCTTTCTTCAGCTTTACTAGCAAGGCCTTGAACCTTATTGCTTTCTGGAAATGTGATCTTATCCACTATATCCCAATTTTGAAGGGCTTGAAAATGATATTGGATGCCATATCTGATTCCTTGCATTGATGTTTTTGGTGTAGTACGATCGTCGTTATCATGCCAAATGACAAATGGAACACTGCAGATGCATTCAGAATTTTGTCAAGGAGTACACACTTTGAATTCTTCAACTTCAAACACCACTCACTCAATCTCTGTAACATCCCTTACCGACATTTATGCCTTCAGTAAGCAGTCGGTAAGCAGTCATTTTAAGCAGTCATCTTGTAGTCAAAGGATATGATTTTGAAGCTCTACAGAGCTTCAAGTGGACGTAGTCGATGCTCTATAGTCGCTAGAGCTTCAATTGGACATAGTCGATGCTCTATAGGTATAAAATGTAAAAAGATGAATCCAACGGAACCAGGAACAAAACACACCAAGGATCAGAAAACTGATACAAGGGGATATCTCGAAAATATAAAAATGCTAAGAGTAAAAGCAAGATATACCAACAGGGTGTGGGGAAACAGGTAGAATAACGCGATAAAACAGATAAATAACAAAAAAACAAAAACAAACGGAAATGCACTGGGACAAGCAATGAAAATTGCTGTGCAATAAAACAACAAAGATATATCTGAGACTACTCCGGATATATGGTAACAATAAAGACATATTTATTGTTACCATATATCCTGAGTAGTCTCAGATATATCTTTGTTGTTTTATTGAACAGCAATTTTCATTGCTTGTCCCAGTTCATTTCCTTTTTTTTGTTCGTTTTTGTTATTTACCTGTTTATCGCGTTATTCTCCCTTGTTATTACCTGTTTCCCCACACCCTGTTGGTATATCTTGCTTTTACTCTTAGCAGCTCTATAGGTAGTCGCTAGCGCTTCAAGTGGACGTAGTCGAAGCTCTAAAGGTAGTCGCTAGAGCTTCAATTGGATGTTTAGGAAGCTCTATTTTGAAGCTCTAATACAAAGCTCTAATATGAAGCTCTACTGACCTTGGTTTTAAGTTTATTTGATTGTTTCTTTTCATCTTTTTCATACTTCTTTCCTGTCAGTGTTGTTTGCTTCAAAGGTTTAGAGATTGGTTTTGAAGAGTTATCTGCTGCTTCATCTGGGTGTTTATCTGTGATATCTGTTGGTGAGTTTGTTGCACACAGAATCTCCTTACAAGGTGGGCCGACTGCCAATACGTCACCTCTGCCTTCTGTAGGTCGCTGTGCACCTGTCACAAGTACAACTCTACATCCTTCAGCACTATTGGAGAGCCTTTATCTGACGGATTGAGACAATGATCTATTAGATTTTCTACCACCTTGAGTGGATTTAACAAGTCACTTTGAAAGTCACTTTCTGCTCTTGCTGATTTTACCAGTGTTTCATTTCTATCGCCTTTATTGCTGACTGCTTTCTCTACCACCTTGAGTGAGTTTAGCAGTTCACTTTGAGCACCGCCATCTGCTGTTGTTGATTTTATTGATGCTTCTTTGCTGACTGGTTTTTCTTTTCCATCTGCGCCGTCTCTAGCCATATGACCTGAAGCAATGTCATGATTGTTTTACATGACCTTCTTCTCCAGTTCTCCTCGTTTTTCATATGATCCTCATCATTCGTACCAGTCACAATAATATCATCGACATACAATGCAATACTATCTATACCAGACAAAATCTTTTCCATAATTTCTTGGAATATAGCGGTAGCACTTGAAATCCCAAATGGTAGTCTTGTATATCGAAATAATCCCAAATGTGTGTTTATGCACACATATTGTCTTGAATTGTCCTCTAGTTCTACCTGGTAGTAGGCATTTGTTAATCTAATTTAGAGCATTTTTCACCTCCATTTAGTTTTAACAAGAGTTCTTGAGGGGGGGGGGGGGGGGGGGGTGGGTGGCAAGGAATGTTCTTTCTCTTTTAGAATATAGTGTGTACAGTGACTTAGTAATCTCCACAAATCCTATAATCGCCTGACAGTTTTCTGCAAAATCACTGTAGTCAACTTTTTTGTTGTTGACCATTCTATTCAATTCGTTTGCTACCTTATCTTTGAGAGCAAATGGTAGCGGTCTTGGCTTGAAGAATTTTGGTTCCACATTCTTTTCTACTTGAACATCTTTTAGTTTTACACACCCTTGTTTCCCGTCAAACACATCATACTCTTCTATCAATTTTTCTACTTGTTTTCTTACAGGCACTCAAGTCACTACTTGTTTCAGTTGAACTTTTGACGCTATAAGAATGAATAAAGGACCCAGGGGTAGCATGCCATGCGATGGGGCAGATGCAACTAACGCTTGTATTTATACTGGGCACAAGTGTGATGTGACTAATGCTAATGCACTTTTCTGCAGTTTTGGAACTCCACAGAAAAAGGGTTAGGCCAATGGTGACTGACAGTGACACATCATTGGTATGGATATGGTTATTAGCAGGTGATGGTATGAATTCGCCTATCCGGAAAAAAACAAAAAATGCAAGAGTGCAGCAGGACCACAGGTAGTGTTGGTCAAAGGAATTGAGGGGGGATACTGCAATTCTATGTTGGAGTCTTTTGTGGATGCTGATAGTGATGAGGAGTCGCGTTTTGGCATGTCTAGATGTGTGGCGAAGCCCTGATAATGCCTGCTGAACACGTGGACTGCATGTCTAATGCGATGCCTCGTATCGCATTTGAGATGGCTGCTGTGTACACACTGGCCATCGCAAAGGTACATGTTTGAATAGAGAGTGAGGCTCTAAATAGGAACAGATTGTGATCCGAGACAGGATACGGTTGTAAGTAGTGGTTTTTGCAAAATTCCTCCCATCTTCTGATACCTGATTGGTCTGTCCTACATGTTCCAGCAACCAACTGCCTTCTTGTTCTAGTGACTGGAGAAGAGGTCTGCTGTGATTGAAGAAGGTACCTTTGTGGGATTGGGCTCCAGATTCGGTCCTTGGCGGTGGAACGCAACCTGTAAGTTATGAGAAATCATATCAGCCAGAGTATATCACATTATCAATTGTTCCACATTTCTTACATTTATAGTCTTTGAACGTGCAGTGTCTCTTTATGTGATTGGTTTTTCCGCAGCAGTAGCAGTGATATTGTCCATATTTCTTGTTATCGTCACTTACATGCTTCACAGCAGCAGAATTGGTTGGTTGCCCTCTAAATGTCTTCTGTGTTCCAGTCTGCAGCTTCCATCGTCAGCGGTCTTTTCAGCTTTCTCCAGAGTTAGTTCATTGTCGTTTTTCCCAAACAGTTTCAATTGAATCGTCACGCTCTTGCTTGCGTTGGTAAAATTGGAACCGGTTTGCAAGGGTTGGACGTTCAGGAATGTATAGTAGTTCTCCAGCTTGGTACAGATTTCTTTAAATTTCAAACTTCATGGTTGAGTAGCATCTTGGTCCAACCATGGATATCATTTCCTTTTCTTTCTTAATGTTGTATGATTACAAACCACCTTCTCACCGGGTCTTCTAAAAAAATGGTACATCTTTCTGGCAACACTGTCTTATCCCTATATAATTGCCCAAGCAGTTCTTTCCAGAATTGAAAGGGATAATGACTACAGGGGTGTACCATCATTTTTTCTCCAACCAGCCAGTCGGGCAGGTAGCAAGTAAAAGTTACCAGCCTGACTGTAAACTTACCAGCCCAACAAGTAACCTTCATATTTTTGACAAAATGAAAGTTTATATTAACCCTAACCCACCCGGTGGATTTTCCAACGAAATTTTTTTCAAGCGAAAAAAGCACACACAACAAGAGGTGCCACGCCCCGGGGTTTGAACCCACGACCTCTCGGTTGGCGGGCGGACACTCTACCAACTGCGCCACGGGGGAAGCTGTGCTGGGCGAGTGTATTCGCCCAGCTATATAGCCCGGGGCCATTATTTCACACACAAACCTCAGCGCCAGGTGGAACCAGGATGCTGGGAAATGGGATTTCATGGGATCTGGGGCTGTAAGGGTTAATCAGGGTAAAATTAGAGAAAAAAAGTGAAAAATTAAAAAGAAGAAAAAAAATCGTTCGTTAACCCTAACCCACCCGGTGGATTTTCCAACGAAATTTTTTTCAAGCGAAAAAAGCACACACAACAAGAGGTGCCACGCCCCGGGGTTTGAACCCACGACCTCTCGGTTGGCGGGCGGACACTCTACCAACTGCGCCACGGGGGAAGCTGTGCTGGGCGAGTGTATTCGCCCAGCTATATAGCCCGGGGCCATTATTTCACACAAAAACCTCAGCGCCAGGTGGAACCAGGATGCTGGGAAATGGGATTTCATGGGATCTGGGGCTGTAAGGGTTAAGTTGAATCAGTTATCAGTATCAGTGTCTTTATTTTATGAAGGATGATCGAGCCTTCGGATTGTGCCACTTGCACAATGTACAACTCATCGTTTTCCCTTCATGGTCGTATTCTATCCAGCCTCTACTTCTTCCCTCCTTCCACTACTTCAGGCGTAGCCATTTCCTCTGCCTTTTATTATCCTCAAACATGTGTCCTCCTTGAAGCCTCCTTTTCGTCCTCGGTCTTTTGCTTTTTTGGCTTACTATACAGCCATTAACGAATTGCTGAATAAGATCTTTTGTTTCACACTGGCGTAACTTTTCTTTGGTCGACCAACCTTGTCTAATACTAGAGTCTCCACTATAGCTGGCCTTGTTTTTAATCCGTTGATAAGGTTTTTCTTGGGTTGTGGAGTGCCATCATTTATGATGCGTGACATCCTTGCGGATCTGGCGCAGAAGGATGATCTTCTGTCACATGCTGTTCAGTCTGTGGCTGGACTGGTTCATTGTTGATGGGTGGATCATTCTCAAAACGAATGTGTCTTTCTTTTTCAGGAGCCGGTGTTTTCTCTGATCTGGATTCTGTTGCGTCTTAAGTTGGATCCATTCTCGGTTGTCACCTGGTATGACCGTGGCTGGTCACGTACACTAGCGACTCAGCAGGTGTCCACTTCTTGGTTTCAGGGCATTGAACCAGGACATTCTGTTTTTCGAACAGTGGTGGAAGCTCTAGTCCAGCTCGCTTATCGTGGTTTGCCTTCATTTTCTCCCTTTTTCCCTGAAGTTTTTCGGGTGTATCTGAAGGTGTCTGCATGAATTGGTGGCTAGGTAATGGTGTTCTTATGCGTCTCGCGAACATCATTTCTGCTGGCGATGGCAGGTTGGCGTCTACTGGTGTCGCTCTTAGATTCAACATGGGAATGTGGAGATCTTGTTTCGTTCTCTTGCACTTCTTGATCATATCCTTTACTGTTCGCACGGTGCGTTCTGCTAGGCCATTAGAGCGCGGATACCTTGGTGACAATGTGGTGTGTTAAATACCCCATCTCGAGCACATGTCCTGGTTTATTCCTGGCCAATAGATGGATTGTCGGGCGAGTCTCCGTGTTTTCTCGATCCCTATGTGGCCTTGATGTAGTTGACTGAGGTTGTCACTGCGTAAGGGTGCTGGTACGACAACTTGGCAGCCTTTGAAGATGACGCTACATGATAAACCAAGTTCGTCGCGGTAAGACCAATATGGCCTGACGTCTCTAGGTAGTCCTTTTATGTTGTTTGGCCATCCACTGGCCATTATTCGACAGGTTCTTGTTTGAGAGCCGCTCCGGGTAGTGCACGCCAAGACAGTAGCGCATCAGGGCACGGTGAGATGCATCAATGCGACTGCCCAATGTTTCCGTAACTGCCAAAGCTTCGCAATTGTATAAGAGTACAGATTCCACCGTCGACTTGAACAGCTGCATTTTGTTGCTGTCGCTATCTTCTCCTTCCGTTGAACAACCATAGCTGCATGGGGAACCACAAATGTTGCAGATCACATAACTTGCAAGAAGGTTGTATCTCATCAACCATTGTCCTCGACTCATTTTGCCAATGTTCCAATGTGCCTGCAATTTCCAGATTTGATACTTGACCGACTGTGTGTCAACATTTATCGGAGCATTTTGGTGACAACTAGTACGGGGACGCTGAGGCAACTCTTGCGGCAATCGATCTCGCTTTCTCGTCTGCTGTAATGGCGCCAGAGTTTGGACCAAGGCTGTCACTGGTTGACCAGAACAAGAGTAAGATCGTGCGATGGCCGCAGCTGGGGTCATCGCACAGGGAGTTCCAGGGGCAAAAATTATTGTCGAATTCACGTAGGCACTAGCATCGGTGTCTGACAAAAATTAGTAGGCTGCTGATGTTGTTGGCCTGACGGGCTTGGACGATAATGGATGGTACGTGATTAGTAGGTTCCCCTGCACATCACCACTACATATTTCTGAAATAGCATTGCTCATTTCTCTCTTTTTGGTGTCACTTGTCTTACTGTAATGTTTTATGGATTATTCACTGTGGTGTCCACTTACAGCCATGATGTCACGATTGGAAAACCCGCTTCTGTCAAGCACTGTCACACATGTTGCTCTTAGACAATGGTTTGTGTAAACCCTGGAACAGCCAGCATTTGTTGATATGATTTTCATTTTTTTGCTAGTGTATTGATTCCAACCGGAACCACTCACTCAATCTCTGTAACATACTCTCCCAAGTTTCTCATATGATCCTCATCATTTGTACCAGTCACAATAATATCATCGACATACAATGCAACACATGCATCTATACCAGACAAAATCTTTTCCATAATTTCTTGGAATAGCGGTAGCACTTGAAATTCCAAATGGTAGTCTTGTATATCGAAATAATCCCAAATGTGCATTTATATTTATGCACACATATTGTCTTAAATTGTCCTCTAGTTCTAACTGTTGGTAGGCATTTGTTAATCTAATTTGGAGACATTTTCTCCATTTAGTTTTAACAAGAGTTCTTGGGTGAGGGATGTTCTTTCACTTTTAGAATTGGGTTTACTGTGACTTAGTAATCTCCACAAATCTTACATTCGCCTGACGGTTTTCTTACATAGACTATAGGAGCTGCAAAATCTCTGTAGTCAAATTTTTCCAAAACTTTTTTTGTTGTTCACCCTTCTATTCAATTCGTTTGCTACCTTACCTTTGAGAGCAAATGGTAGCGGTCTTGGCTTGAAGAATTTTGGTTCCACATTCTTTTCTACTTCTAGTTTCACATTTACACACCCTTGTTTCCAATCAAACACATACTTTTCTATCAATTTTTCTTCATGTTTTCTTACAGGCACTCTTCTGTCACTACTTGTTTCATTTGAACTTTTGACGCTATAAGAATGAATAGAGGATCCGGGGTAGCGTGCCATGCGATGGTGCAGATGCAACTAACGCTTGTACTTGTACTGGGCACAAGTGTGATGTGACAGGACTAATGCTAATGTGCTTTTCTGCAGTAAAATGGTCAGTTTTGGAACTCCACGGGAGAAGGGTTAGGCCAGTGGTGACTGACAGTGACTCATCATTGGTATGGATATTGGCAGGTGATGGTAGGAATTCGCCTATCCAGAAAAAAACAAAAAATGCAAAGAGTGCAGCAAGACCATGCACAGGCAGTGTGGTCAAAAGAATTGAGGGGGGATACGGCAATTCCATGTTGGAGTCTTTTGTGGATGCTGATAGTGATAGGGAGTCGCATTTTTGGCATGTCTAGATGTGTGGCTTAGCCCTGATAATGCCTGCTGAACACGGCTCATGGACTGCATGTCTAATGGGATGCCTCGTATCGCATGTGAGATGGCTGCTGTGTACACACTGGCCATCGCAAAGGTACATGTTTGAATGAGGCCACAAATAGGAAAAGATTGTGATCTGAGGCAGGATACGGTTGTAAGTAGTGGTTTTTGCCAAATTCCTCCTATCTTATGATACCTGATTGGTATGTCCTACATGTTCCAGCAACCAACTGCCTTCTTGTTCTAGTGACCGGAAAAGAGGTCTGCTGTGATTGAAGAAGGTACCATTGTGGGATTGGGCTCCGGATTCAGTCCTTGGCGGTGGAACGCAACCTGTAAGTTATGAGAAATCATATCAGCCAGAGTATATCACACTCTGTACATTTTTTACTTTTGACGACTTTTTATAGTAAGTCTTTCTTCTACTCTTACATACTTAGATTTACTTTTACTCTTATGGCTACTGGGCATACCCTCAGCTTAACACATGTTTTGCAAATTATCAATTGTTCCACATTTCTTACATTTATAGTCTTTGAACTGGCAGTGTCTCTTTATGTGATTGGCTTTTCCGCAGCAGTAGCAGTGATATTGTCCATATTTCTTGTTATCGTCACTTACATGCTTCACAGCAGCAGAATTGGTTGGTTGCCCTCTAAATGTCTTCTGTGTTCCAGTCTGCAGCTTCCATCGTCAGCGCTGTCTTTTCAGCTTTCTCCAGAGTTAGTTCATCATCGTTTTTCCCAAACAGTTTCAATTGAATCGTCGCTCTCTTGCTTGAGTTGATCAAATTGGAACCGGTTTGCAAGGGTTGGACGTTCAGGAGTGTATAGTAGTTCTCCAGCTTGGTACAGATTTCTTTAAATTTTTAATCGTTCGGCTTTGTCAGTGCCGAAATGTTAAGTTGCATCTTGGTCCAATCATGGATCTCATCGTGGCTACCATTTCCTTTTCTTCCTTAATGTCAGACATGACAAAATATTATTTGAGACGATTGGCATAAGACTCGAAATCCTCCTCCTCTGGATCAAAGTTTTTAAAACGTAAGAACTTAGCCATGACGAATTGTTCACAACTCGATCACACTAATGTAACCCGAGCTATATTTTTAACCTAAAATGACACGTTAATTAATGAAAGGATTTCCTCACAAAATGTGGTATCAAATGAAAAGAATTACATACATTTATTTGTCTTAAAAATTACATCTTACTCTACGTGGGTCCACACAAAAAAAGGTATTTATAAAGCGCGCATTTGCATCGCTGCATACATGTATCTATATCATCTCTCAAAAGTCTGTTTTTTTCCGTCAACTGTGTTCAGTAATCAAGTGTTCTTCTAGTCTCCATCCATAGAGTCCAGATCGTTTACGTCGTCCTATAAAGTGCCAATATAATCAAATAAATCCCAAGAATGGTAGAATGGTAATATCCAATAATGGTAGAATAGTAATATCCAACAAAGGTGGAGCCAAATGTGTTAGAGTTCCAATGGTGGGAACAGGTTCTGTTTGGTAAGCATATCATGTTCATCTCTGTACCATCTAGCATTGCCACGTTCAGCTTTTTTTGAATCTTGCGTTTGTGTTTTTTAGGACTCGTGGGTAGCCTCCTATATTTGAAACCGTGGTACGTACTACATGCGAATGTTTTCCCTTTTTTCGAATCCTGAAATGAGAGTGGGGAAGTGTAAAAGTTGTCCATGTACACTTGATATCCCTGGTCAAGATATGGTTCAGTAATCACAACACCATATCCAAGATCATTGTCCGACTTCTCTTTATTGCCACGTGCACCTGTTAAACGTAGCAGTTACATGTGTGTAGCCATTGTTCACAGCGCAGATCCACAGCTTATAACCCCATACAAAGCTACCTTGGACTTTAAACCAAGGTGGTTTCAACATAAAATGACACATATTGCCTACCAATTCATGGCATTTGAAGGTGAATATTGTTAACGATGATCATTGTAACCTCTGTAACCAGCGTGAAGAGACCATCCACCATCTTTTTCATTGAGTGTAATGGTACACATTCTTTCTGGAACAAGATGCAAGCTCTATTCAAATTTATACCAACATTATCTATGTTTAACAAATTATACTGTGTATATGACAAAAAGATTAGCCACCGCATTACAATAAATATTACTCATTGCCAGAAGACATATATATGTTAGCAGATGTCAAAAGTCTAAACCATCAATCCATGCCTTTAAAAATATGATTCAAAATACAATAAAACTTGAGTATGAGTGCGCACAAAGAAGGTCTAAACTTGATATGCATATGCTGAAATGGGACATTCCCAAACCATCTAAAGTAATACCTAAGGTCAAACTGTGTTACCATGTTTCCGCATTTGATACATATTATTATGAATACGATTGTATATCACCATCTTATTTGGATACATATTAGTATGTTTGAATACCATCATGTTTCACATTTGGATACATTTTTAATTGATTGTGTATCACCATGTTTCGCATTTGGATACATATTATTATGAATCATATGATATGCATTTGTATTACTCTGTATTTTTGTATTTTTCTGTATCTGTAAATGTTCTTCTGTGTTACAAGTTTTAAAAGAAATCAATAGAAAATAATGCAAGTACGACCATGGTGAATCATTTTATAATGCCACACACCACAAATTATTCCCCATTGGGAGGAAGATGACACGCTAGACCTACATGTCTGTCTCTATTAGTTGTTGTTCAGCGAATGCCCGTTCCCACACGCTTGCCACGTTTGTTCATGCTGGGGATTTCACACATATATTTTAACATTAACATATATTTTGATGGTATGTGCACACATGGTTTTCTAAATCCCAATACAATTGATCAAATGCTCAAAAGTTATTGACATTAGTTATGCATACCTATATGCCATACTATTTACGGACAATTTTTATTTCAAATGCCTATTCATTTTTAGTAATTTGAATCCGACCATGACAACCTCATTTCCACTAAGTACCCCCTGAGCTCTGTAATTAATGTTTTATTGTTAATTCTAACCTTTTTTCATAACATGGACAAAATGTGCCAAATAAATTGTCAGCCTGCTTCGATAATTGCCTAACTCACTTTTCAGCGAAATTGAATTTTTTGCATAAATCATGACTTCATTACATTATGCACATGCTGTAATAATATCCAAGTCATTGACAAATCAAAAGTGTTGATAAATGCACAATTGCAATTCTGCATTGTGAGTGAGGCAGATTGTAATAATTATGTAAAATGTTTAAAATGGGTCATATTAACTCGTATTAGGCCTATAACAAGCTACATTTCACTTAAAGGTATATCCCCAACCTAATTCTATCCAACAGGTCCTGCTCCTGTTCAACATATCGTCAGCCTGCTTCGATTACTGCCTAACTCACTTTTCCTATTTTTGTCGTTTTCTCAAAACTAGAAAATTGAGGCAATTATCGAAGCAGGCTGACGATATGTAGGTATGTGTGTGCTCAAGCAGTCAATTTTTGCCTGTATGTAATGTAATTTGTGTATTCATCAGTATAATTTTGTATAGCTTCTTATATTATATTATGTTGTTAACATAAATGTTTAAGAAAAATGTTTACAAAATTTATAGAGTTTGAGTGAAGATTTAAAATTCCCACGTCCTAAATAGTCGTGTTAAATAAAATGGCACAAAACATGATGGTTGGTCAGCGGCATTTAGCCCAACTAAAGAGCATTTTGGTGTCAAAAAATTGGTTAACAACTGGCATATTATTTGGAATAAAAGAAAAAGAGAACAATATGAGCAAACCTGGATGGAAGTGTTCTTTGACTACTTTACGTAATCGCTTATTTCTCTGTGATTACTGAACCAAATCAAAGGCAGTTTTCTGCAAATTATAGCCAACAAACTTTCCTTTATTTTGTCGTTTGAATTGTTCTATTTGACATTTTGAAGTTACGATCATCTAAAGCTGTGTTGTAGGTGTTTTTAGACACCCTGTATTATATAAATGTGTACATTTTAAGAATGGTTGTAATAATATAATCCTAAAAATCTGACTTCAAATTAAGATAATCAAACTCTGGCCACCATGGCCAGAGGTGATCATGCGTCACACTAAGGGTCTCGCTTCACACAATATGAATCGAAGTCTATGTGTCACTGTGCAATGAGATAGATTTGGGATGTGGGCACAACACCTGTGACAGATTTTGTGGTATTTTGTAGGGCTATAGGGTCATTGTAATATTAATCAGAGCTATTTTTGTATTATGCATCGATTTGATGATATTTGTCAATTTGAGCACTGAGATTGGTTCCAATAAAATGTTATATTGGAAAAGCATACTCCTTTGTGTATTTTGTTGTGATTTTGAATATCATTGTGAATGTAATACTTCATTATAAGGTGGAGGTAGTATTACAGTAAACATGGAAATTCCATGCTACATTAATGTTCACCCTTTTATGCCTCGGCACCCCAGCGAAAATCAGATGACACTCACTGGAATATACTGTGATGTCACCGTTGTAATTAGAAATATAATGGGTAAAAAGATGATACTTCAAAAAGGCTGAGCTATTCTTTTCTTTGCCTAATTCGGCCATGGGAGCCTCAAACTGGTACCACATTGAATGTGGAACTATTCCATAATAGTATGTAACTATAGTTTAATCAGTTCCAAATTGGTGTAAAAATTTGGCTTTATCTCCAACCGTGTGAGATTGTAGTGCGCTTGTTGCCTCAATGCTCGCCCACGTCCTTCTCTATTCATTCGCTGCTCTAAGGAGGCTTTGCTAATTTGGAACTGATCAAACTATAGTTTGACTCTCTGCTCATGACTGGTCACACAGTGCATACAGTGAGATGTTGTAATATTATGCAACTCTCATTCAATTGAAATCCAATTTGAGGCTGTGACTCTATAACATGCGAAGATTCTAGTGACCAATTCAAAACAATTTTTTTCCGAAAACGGGTTTAATGAACTTGATGGGTTCCTATGTGGTATACAATGGGACTAACTACCATCGGGAACAAATTTGATGGCTTCACTTTTCAAAATCTTTCTGAAATAGTCTACTCTTCTAAATCTTTCTGAAATAGTCTACTTTTCTAAATCTTTTTGAAATAGTCTACTTTTCTAAATCTTTCTGAAATAGTCTACTTTTCTAAATCCTTCTGAAATAGTCTATTTTTCTAAATCTTTCTGAAATAGTCTACTTTTCTAAATCTTTCGGAAATAGTCTACTTTTCTAAATCCTTCTAAAATAGTCTACTTTTCTAAATCTTTCTAGGAAAAAGTCTAATTTTTCTAAATCTTTCTGAAATAGTCTACTTTTCTAAATCTTTCTGAAATAGTCTACTTTTCTAAATCTTTCTGAAATAGTCTACTTTTCTAAATCTTTCTGAAATAGTCTACTTTTCTAAATCTTTTTGAAATAGTCTACTTTTCTAAATCTTTCTGAAATAGTCTACTTTTCTAAATCCTTCTAAAATAGTCTACTTTTCTAAATCTTTCTAGGAAAAAGTCTAATTTTTCTAAATCTTTCTGAAATAGTCTACTTTTCTAAATCTTTCTGAAATAGTCTACTGAAATAGTCTACTTTTCTAAATCTTTCTGAAATAGTCTACTTTTCTAAATCTTTCTGAAATAGTCTACTTTTCTAAATCTTTCTGAAATAGTCTACATTTCTAAATCTTTCTGAAGTAGTCTACTTTTCTAAATCTTTCTGAAATAGTCTACTTTTCTAAAACTTTCTGAAATAGTCTACTTTTCAAAATCTTTCTGAAAAAGTCTACTTTTCTAAATCTTTCTGAAAAAGTCTACTTTTCTAAATCTTTCTGAGGTACAGGCTGTCCCAGAAAGATCAAATACACATCAATACCCAAAATGTATTTTGTGTACTTTTTCATCATAGAAATCAAAACATTATAATTGTTATAGGTAATCAAATTTGGCATACTGTATGTATTTAACCATCCGTACGGAATTTAGATCTGTAAATTAGACTTAATTTAACTGAAAATACACTCCATAGTGTTAGAGATGGTGATATATCGTCATTTGGGCCAAGTAAGAAAAAAATGTTAATAATTCTCTTTGTCATTCATCATTCATGGGGATGCTCGCAGTTTTCTTCCATTTTAATTGAAGTGTAATCCTCTTTCATCTTGATGTTTTAATTGAGAATATTGTTTCCAAATAAAATGATGCCAGAAAAGATCATTTTCTGCTTTACATGCCGATTTATTAGGGCTTTTACATTACATTATATTACATTGTGTCACATTTAACAGTAATGGAATGTTATTATATATCTCACATATATTAGTTTTACAGCTATTTATATAAAATTACAAAATTGCACATACTTATCACTGTACACTGTACAAAATGTGTTAAATAAAAACAAGCATAAATCCTGGGTGTAGCACGCAATACATGTAGATTCCAGCGCTCTTTCATACTCCTGGACCAGATGTTTCTGAATCCTTACAAGTGTAAGTTCATACATGTTCATACAATTGTCAAAATGTACAAATCCAAGTTTGTATCAAAATTGAAGGCGCAGCCTCCAAGACATCACTGAATAAAGCTTTAACATTTGCTCAAATTCTACATCAGTAGCATAAGAAAACACATAAATATAGTCACTATGCTCGTTTTCATTACATATTAACGGTGACCCATACAATTTCTGTATTTTTGGGGTCAGCCAGAAAAGGGCAATACAATTTGTTTTTGTTATTTTGTTGAAGAAAGTGGAGAAAATTGGGTTGAGCAATGTAATGCTTTATAACAAATACTACACCATATGTGACCTGTCACATCAAAACATACCTCTTGGGGTCTTTTATCCAATGTCTGATTCTAACATCATCAAAAAATGCAAAAATCAAGCTTTAAATTGATACCTCATAATTGAAATTTAGCAGTAAGAATCAGAAAATATGATAAATAGAAGCTTATTAGCATTTCTTTTAAATTTCTTTATATTATTAAAGACATTTTACTTCATATCTAGAAATTAGAAACACTGCAAGAGGTTTGTTTTGATGTGACGGGTCACATTCACTTTTGTTATATACAAGTACTTGACATGCTATTACATATTGCGTTATATGCATAAAGTACATAACAGTGAGTTGTTGATCACTGAGTCACAATATTATTTGCAATACTCAAAAAGGATTTGAACATACAGAGTGTGTTATATAAATGCTTCTATGTATGTATGTATGTTAGAAAGAACAGGCACTTTCTTTGCAAATGTGTCATGAAGAGTTCAGGCATGCATATTCAACACCAATGCTTTTATTCAGGCTTTTCCTCACTCAAATTTCAACATTTCTATTTATTTTAAGATTGTTTATCCAAAATGCATGCACTTTTCCGGTTTTTTCACAACTTTCATTGATACCGACTCAATCAGCAAGCCAGGTTCATACTACCACGTATTATTGCCATCCCTGTGACTTAGCTTTACATTACAGGGCTGAACTAATAACATTTATATAACATCATGAGGCAATGGACCATTTCAAAAGTTTGTTTGAATGAAATAAGCCACATTTTGTGGTCTATTTATTTTAGCATTATTGTTGGTTTTAAAATATTGTGCGAACCTAAATTTTTCGGGGCACTTTGTTGAAAAAGGTACCCATTCTTTCTGAATCACCCTGTACTCCCAAACAGACACATAAATATGTGAAATAGAACCTTAAAATATGACATGATAATCATTGAATAGGATTTGTTAAACACTTAATTAAATTGACAACTCTGTCTTCAAATGTGAATTATATTCTTTACTTTGATTGAATTTATAATATTACAAAATGATAAAAACATGAATATATATCACTCTGAAATTTACAAGTAATTGCACAACAGTTGCTTATCATTTACCTAGCTCAAGTACAACATACAGTCCTCAAAAAAACTTTACCGGGTAATACGTTCATAACATTAAATCTATAGCTCCTATGTAAAAATATTAAATTATAAATCTGCAATGAAATTTCTTATGACATTACACATGAAGATTGGCTGAATTTTAGCATTTGGTTCTACACGCAGCCTGGGTGTATCAATAAGATACACAATGTAGTAAGATGAGGATTAGAGATGCTTCAATTGATCAATGTAGTCCATACATTATACCCGTCACACAATCATGCATAATGTTAAAAACATTGGTGCAAAAATAAAAGTTGCATTCTTTTTGGTGTAGCGTTCATAATTGTTGACTGATCTTCATGAAGAACATCTCAAATTGAAGAGGAGAATTTAATCCTTAATTTTTTAATTTGATATATTTTAAGTAGCACATATATTTGAGAATTGTTAGTGTTATTTATTACCTGGTAAGGTTCTTTTTTAAGGACTGCATTCCAATTTCAAGATTGTCTTTTTTGTTGAAATTTACCCATATTGATATTAATGATATTGATATCATATTATGGGAATCAAAAATGCATCATACAAATATCTAATAACATTTACACTTGGCGATGAAAAAAATCCTGTTCTACGGGAAACAAACCTGTCATTCAGGTATGATCGGTTGGTGGGGCATTTTTTGTTTTCATCCACGATTTCTTGAAATTTTGGTGAATTTTCAAAAAGAAAAATTGCCATTTTCAACAGTAAAAATCAATTTTGGTCATACAAATTCCAAAAATGTTCTAAATAATTTGAAAATTCAGAAAGAAATGGGTCGGTCAGGCCCACAGAACAGGGTGGTTTTTCCCGTAGCCTGAAAGAGTAATTTCTTTCATTGTTGACAACTCAGGCCCTGAATACCTTAACGGGTGCCTTAAAACTAGTTTAAATTTACACACACTTAGCAATACATGATTGTTGTTGTCACAAATGTTTGCAATAGACAAAACATAAGTTAAAACTATTGAGTACACATTACAACATTAAAATATTTGCACCGGGAAGTGATACATGTACATGTCCAATATTCAATATAAATCTTTTAAGCTACAAAAAATCAGACTATGTTCTATAGAGCTGACCAGCCAAGAAAATTTGAGGGGAATCGATCAATCAATTTGTAATCTTCTAAAAGTGTGTTTTTAAACAATGAAAAAACATTTCAAAGATTTTGAAAAGACATATTTTATAGATATTTATCTGTCAAAATGAGTACTTTTTTATTGCCCAATTTTGCATACTTTGACCTCTGTTGTGGACACGCCATGCGACAGTGTATCCAACCCATAAACACACAGGAGAACCATACCTGCGCAAGGCTAGATGCACCTCATCTGCCAATCCATGTTAAATGTTCTCACATAAATGTTGCCAATTTCTATTTGAAATGGTTCAAACATCCTTAGCTGTTTAAGAATGCATATTATCATTATCACAGTAAATACCCACAATAAGCCGGACAGAGACTCGCAGGATTTTTGGAATCATTCAATTATTATTGTACTTAACCAATTAGTACTCACTTTGACAATTACGATAACAGAGGTAATACTGTAAGTTTTGCATATTTAAAATGTACAAATGTTATCAATGACATGAATTTTGAGATTTCTCATTCACATCAATTTTACCATTATGTTCCACTGCCTAATCACTTTTATACCAGCGATTTAGCAAATGACCGGTCATAAGTTCTCCAATTCGCAGACTAGGCAGGCCAGTGGTCATGCCCTAAAGCACTGTTTTAATGTAAATCCCATATGTGGCCTGTAGTCAACAATAATAGCAGAATACCAGTCTGAAACAGATACTTCATGGCCTCAGGGTCTTTGGTCTGTAATATAAGGTGTTGAGATAGTGGAACATAATGTATTTCTTTTCCTATTTTGGGTTTAATTAACACTTTCAACACGGCAGGCGTCTGCAGACGACATTCCACCAAATGTTTCAAAAATGTCAAAATTATTAAATTTCATTACCGTAAAATGGGGGTGAATAGGGACATGGGCCCCCATGTCCCTATTCACCCCGTTTTACGGTACACAAACTGGCCGGGTGACATTTAAAAACTGTTTCCATTTTTGTCCCTATTCACCCCGTTTTACGGTACCATATTTGAAATCACCATGAGAAATGCATTCAAATTGCAAACGGTCCTTTTTAGTATTAGTTCAGTAATTCTTGAGATAGGCTTTGAAAGTTGGGAAAGGTTTCTAAATTGTTTTGTTTTGAAATAGTAAAACTAATAGCCGCATGGAAAGTGTTAATGAAACGGGTAGCACTTTATGTCTTTAGGATGGAACCATGTTCTACCTGTTCTATAAGAAAAATACATTAACACAATACATAACCTGTATAATCAAGATGTCTACCTGTACTAGGGTAGAAATGGGGTGGTAGTATATCCTTGGTCCTATTGAATACAACTTTTAAAAGAAGAGTTATTATTATTCTAAGTTTTCAACTCTTGAGTTGAATCTTCATGATATAGAACTTTAGAACTTGGCACTTCTGCATGAAGCACAACTCATAAAGGATTCTTCAATATTCTTCGTAATCAAGCCGAAGAAGAGTTAAGAAAGACTATTCTCAAGTTCACTTAAGATTAATCTGAACTTTTAAGAAATAGGGCCCTGGACATAGAAGGTTGTTAGTTCAAATCCCCATCCAGAAGATATACCAAGTACAATAACAATCCACTGATGATAAACTGTCTATGCATGTCTTCCTCTGGAGGAGGATTTGAACTAGTTACATTTCATGCAAGTACACTATATCTATCTACAATACATCAACTGTTCAAATCATGATCATTATGCAGGAGACACATCTACTCTGTAATAGTTTAATACAAAATGTGTGTCTTTTTCTGAAATTTTGTGTTGCAATAATCTGAGGCGGTACAAACCACAACATTTTTACCACATGATACAAACTGATGCACTGTTTCAATTGATTCATCACATGTGACCACATCAAAGCAGACCAGTTGTCTCCAAACAGGAAATTTTATATTTGAAATATATGTTCAAACCTTACTTTCAGCTTTATAAAATGACACCTAACTTATTGAACATATTTGAACATAAAACAAATATTTTATGCTTCTTGAGAGGTGATCTCCTTTTATTTTTTCTCATTTTCTTTTGTACTTTTATGCAAATAAGGTTTGCTGACAAGCCTGTTTCGATGTGATGGGTCATATATGCATGTGTTATGATGCAATGTAAAGTTAATTGAGAAGAGTAGGTAATTCCTCTGCTGTGACCTGTAGAAAACAGGCATTGCACACCAACTCTTTCTGTGTCTCTGTTGCACACATACCATCTACCTTATGACTGTGGTCTTAAGGCCAAACCAAGAAGATAGTTTGTCTCAGAAACATTTTGCAAATAAGCTAAGTGCTGTGCGATTTTTGTTTATTTATTATTATTATTTAAATAGGTTATGAGCTATGCGATTTTTTTTGGTTTTTTTTGTTGCTAATCCAAGCTTCAGAGAACTTTTTTTAAACTTTTTTCTAAAAATCAAAACAAAAAATAGAGAGTTTTTTTAGGCCTCAGCGCATAGACCTACGCGCCGTAGATCATTTCTCATACCAATGCGGGCAGGCTTCTGAGACCAACTATCTTCTTTGTTTGACCTTACAAGTAACTGTTGTACAAACCACAAAAGGTTTACCGTTGAATACATTATAAACCACTAATATCAGATAATAATATCAGATAATGCACTGCACTGTTAATCGATGATAAGAGTGGTGATTCTTTGGCTGTGACCTGTAGCAAAAAGGCATTACACACCAACTCTTTCTTCATCCGTGCAGTTCAAACACATCATTCTGACAATGAATTGCAAAAAACTGATGTTGCACAAACTTCAACTGGTCTTTTGTTGAATACATTTTGATGCACTATCCTCAGATGATATATCATACTTATGTTGCGACGTATTCCATTAATTGATTAAAGTCGGTGATTCTTCTGCTGTGAGTTGTAGAAAACAGGCATTGCACACCAGCTCTTTCTCTGTCTGAGCAGCTGGAGCTGTGGTTAAGATGAATAAAAAACAACATAGTGAAACAGAATTATTATGAATCATCTTTTGGCAAGGATGTATGTATAAGTGACCTCCAATGAAAAGGCTGAAAGTACTATAGTTTAGGTAGCTCCAAATTGTCAGACCTCCTTACAGCAGGAAATTAACACTTTCCACGCAGCAAGCGTCTGCAGACAACATTCCAAAATGTCACAAAATGTTTTAAAAATGTCAACATTATGGAATTTCATTACCCTATTTGGAATCACCATGATGAGTAATGCATTGAAATAAGTACAAACATGCCTAGTATTGGTTCAATAATCCATGAGATAAACCTGGAAAGTTGGGAAAGGTTTCTGAAAAACCTGTTTTGTATATGGTAACACTGATAGCCATGTGAAAAGTGCTAACACAGAAGAGTGTGGACATGCAAGATGCAACTGGTGCATTGTGCATCATGTGATGTGAGCATATGCCTAAATTGCAGGCATACGCTTGGATAACTTTTGCCCGCGGGGAAATAAAAATGCATATTTCTCGCACATTTAGAACTGAACAAACTATAAAAAGAGTCTGAAAAGAGGTGAAAAGATTAACATTCCAAAAAAGTTGAAGCTAAAAATCTAAGATTCCTGTTTAGGTTACACAAAGAAGTAACAATACCTAAACTAAACTGAGACCTTGATTGCCCTCAATGCAAGGTTAAACAAACAAACAAACAAACAAACAAACAAACAAACAAACAGACTAAACAAAGAAAATACATCATTACTTGCAGCATGGAAATAGGGAGAAGGAATAACATTGAGATATCCTAATCTGGTTAGTTATTCAACTTTCCAAAGGATTGACCATTGCTATATACCAGATTGCAAAACTATAAGCAATTCGAAAGTTGTACATACATATTTTGCTTTATACATTTCTATCTCAAATAAATGCTAAAAATCTATGAGATACGCTTACACATTGCACTTGGAAATGTATATCTGTTAAATGTAATATAAACAAATGATAACATGATTATGTTATGTTATGAATATTATGATAAGCCCTAGGGTATCATTATGTCCTTTGCAGAAAGTGGACTCCCGTGGCGCCGCGGTCATTAATATTGACTTCAACACCTATTTCAAAAACATGCCCTGTGTGTTAAGGTTAAATAAAGTGTAATATTGATAGATGTTGAAAATGGACAATATTAGAAGAACTTTTATTCACAAAATATGTGAACTGTTAGCACCCTTTCAAATATGATGAGATGAATCACAAAACGATAAAGTTGAAATATTAACGAAGAAGCTACAAATTATATTGTCACTGTTCTGTCATAACCTTATATCCTGAGACGATTATAACTATAATCGTCTCAGCTTATATCTTCGTTAAGCCCTTCAGCATGTATAAATAATAAAGTAATACTTACTATAATCAAAACAAAGATTTGTCGATCACAGCGTATACAATCCCCAGCATCCCATGCAACTGGTGTGTATCGTGCGTAACGGTGTCATTCGCTATGGCAAGGGCGCAGTAAACAGGAAGATCTGACGTACTTGTAAACATATAGGTAATCCACCAATCGCGGCCCTAATCAACAAGACCCACGCCGCATTGCGACTGTTTTGGAACGCACTGCATGCAACGACACGCTCAACCTTTGTAATGATCTCGAGCACTCGGATCATCATGCTGTGATCGACACATTTTTGTTTTGATTGTATGTATAACCTTTGAACAGTCTGCTCTAAACATGTTCAAGGGCCAAAACACATCTATCAAAACCGTGTAAATGCTCTTGCCCCTGAACATGTATATAGCAACACTCCCTATGCATAACCATTTGGCAGTTTTACTTTATACATGCTGAATGGCCAGAAAAACATATGGAAGTTTTGACGGAACAGTGATGATATGCATGCTATAGTGTTAAGTGTAAAGATAAGATGCCAGAAATAGTGAAGTGTCAGTGTTAATAAGAAAATAACTGTTGGACATTGTCACAAGATGCTTTTATCCCAATATAATAATTTTAGTTACCATGCAAAATGCCAACAGAGAATATATGCTGTCTGCTGGTTGTTCCCTCTGCTGGTGTAACAGCTAAAATAATTATAGTGTAAGATTGGGATTTAATGTTATTACGGCTAAAATGTACTGTAACGTATGTCCAGTAACTTTATATGTACTGTTAGGCAACAACAAAAATGTTTGTTTGTCCATTCCTCAAAACGTAGGGTCGGTAGGTCGTATTTTTGTTTGCTAGTGGTTGTTCTGGCCCAGTCTAAGCCACCACACCAAATTCTGAAACGTGTCAGATATTCTGGATGACCCATACTTGACCCAAAATAACCCACATAATACTATGTGCTATGGGGTCACATGAGGGGTCAATTAAAGACATATAGGTGACTTTGAAAAGTCACCTATTTTTTTTTTTTTTTAAAAATAGAAAAAAATAACACAGTCGGGACAGTAGTACACAGTCGGTCGTGGACAAACAAACATATTTTGGCCTAACTGTACAAAAGTTAAGTACCTATAGATACACATGACCAGTAACTCTGCTACTGCATGTGTAGCTACTTTGGATATACTGCACAGGTACTGTTCAGTTTCCATACAGGCACTAAGTCTATAATTCCTATTAAAAAATCTTTTGTCTCAAAGCTCTTCAGTTTTTCAAAACATAATGCGGAATGCGGTGTTTTTGGGTGTTTTTTTTTAATAAATATAAAATATTGAAATCCTTGTAAAAGTGACCTTTTGTATTGAAAATGATGTGATCAATGAAAATCTGTGAAATTTTTTTCTTCAAAAAATAAAAATAAAAACCACACAAAAAAATTGTTTGTTCTCTTCTAACGCGCATCAATTAACTAACGCACACGGGAGCTTTGAGACAAATTTTCTTTTAAATATAGCCTAAGCACTGACAGTCCAGTAACATGATGCCTGGCTTAAGAAAATGGTGGTGTATGAATTGCAATCATGTGTTCAAGGTTTCATGAATGGAATGACACAAGTTGATCTGATTACTAGAATATGACTTTTCTTTTAATTGTTACAGGTATAGGTCTATTCTATAATTATTCCAAAACACTTCATGCTAAATATGAATCTAGCACATCAATTACAAGGCGGCTCAACAAAAGTAGCATGCTTTATGTCAGGCATGATATTCATATTAGGTGAACGAATCTAAAATTCCCTGAAATATTTGACTGCGTAACAACTGTTTTTCGTGAGTTTATTTTAAAATCAGAGGTTTTTGTTCTGATCTGAGGAATTGTCCCGAAGGGGCGCAGCCCCCGAGAAAAAATTCCGAATTACCAGACAAACAACCGAGGATTTCAAAACAAATTCACGAAAACAGTTGTTAAGCATATAATAATGTTTTATATCATATATATAATATAATATAAAGCAGTTTACCAACTCACGGTGTTTACAATAGACAATATAACAAACAAATAATAACAACCACCGGCGAATGTCCCAACGAAAAATAAGCAAGGACATTCACCGGCGGGGATTTGAACCCCGGTCTCCCGATCTCTAGACGGGCGCCTTAACCACTAGGCCACCGATAACTTGCTGATAAACGGCAATTTGAATCAGTGCTAAGTGAATAAGCGACGGGGTTATACAATACACACAGCACGATAACATGAGACATTTGGCCAAACACAGTAGGGATCACAAACGTGATGACAAGAGGAAACTGAATAAATAAATCATATAATAATGTTTTATATCATATATATAATATAATATAAAGCAGTTTACCAACCCACGGTGTTTACAATAGACAATATAACAAACAAATAATAACAACCACCAGCGAATGTCCCAACGAAAAATAAGCAAGGACATTCACCGGCGGGGATTTGAACCCCGGTCTCCCGATCTCTAGACGGGCGCCTTAACCACTAGGCCACCGATAACTTGCTGATAAACGGCAATTTGAATCAGTGCTAAGTGAATAAGCGACGGGGTTATACAATACACACAGCACGATAACATGAGACATTTGGCCAAACACAGTAGGGATCACAAACGTGATGACAAGAGGAAACTGAATAAATAAATCATATAATAATGTTTTATATCATATATATAATATAATATAAAGCAGTTTACCAACCCACGGTGTTTACAATAGACAATATAACAAACAAATAATAACAACCACCGGCGAATGTCCCAACGAAAAATAAGCAAGGACATTCACCGGCGGGGATTTGAACCCCGGTCTCCCGATCTCTAGACGGGCGCCTTAACCACTAGGCCACCGATAACTTGCTGATAAACGGCAATTTGAATCAGTGCTAAGTGAATAAGTGACGGGGTTATACAATACACACAGCACGATAACATGAGACATTTGGCCAAACACAGTAGGGATCACAAACGTGATGACAAGAGGAAACTGAATAATTGTTAAGCAGTCAATATTCTCATTCATTACTGAAAAAGATGCATATTTATCCAAATCGTTGATTTGTACCGATATAATCTTGCTAATAATGAATTAGTTTTCTGTTTATTTTGTCCACCCCTTCTTAGTTATTCAAACAGTCCAAGTCCGGTTATTCCATCATTAACATATTTTTCATTCAATCAATCAGAAATAAGCTTTAATCGTGTTTCCTCATAACTCAATGAATATTCAGTTTAGGGGCGTGAGGCGTTAATTTTGATTGGTCGGTCAATGAGCAAAACAATTGAACACTTTGGCGCAGTACTTTCGGGCAATTATTAGTAACCTGCGATCTGCATGCGCGTTCTCATCTAACAATTAATTTTATTGGAACGCACTTGGTACGTAGCTATCGCGATTATTCATGAAGTAATATTAGAAAACAGCAGACTTTTGTGCTAAATTGCCTAAAAGTTGGCTAAATAAATGCAAAAATATCTACATTTCAGAATGAAAAATATCTACTTTCCGATTTTTATTTATACAAAATATCATGCCTGTTTTATGCTTACCTGTTGCCCCAAATGCTGACCTGGGTAGTTTATGCTTACAACATTTTGAGCAAAAGTCATTTCCGCAGTGTCTACAGTATTTCTGTAAAGAGACAGAATATTAATATAATGAAATAAGGCCAAACAAAGAAGAAGGTCTGTCTCAGAAGCCCGCCCGCATTGGTATGTGAAATGAGCTACGGCCCGTAGCTGGCCATATCCAGCTGTAGCTGGCGGCTAAAAAAATACTTTTTTTTAAATATTTTATTTTTATTTTTATTTTTTTTATTTAAAAAAAAAAGTTCTCCGTAAGCTTGGATAAGCAAAAAAAGAAATCTCATACCTCATAGCCTTTTTTTCTAAAAAAAGAAAAAAAGAAGACATCTTCTTTGTTTGGCCTAACTTGATCGAGAATATAAAACAATGTGTCACCTTCTCAGATTCATTGCTTGCCATTTTCACAAACTTATAGATCAGTTTCCCATATTAACTAGCCAGTCTCAGGTATATTTAAGATATCATGTTCAAAAAGGCTGCTAGGATAACAAACCTTGTTTAACTGGCCCTGACTAACCCATATTTCTTTAATAAAATATTGTTTACACATTTTTGAAGACAAATAATCTGTATATATTTTTTTGAAATTTGTGAAAAAATAGAGAAAAACCATACATTTTTTTAAATTCAAAAAATGTTTGAATATTATGAAGAACCAACCTGAGAAGTAGCTGGGGATCCAAGAATGATTTTTTTTTTTAACCTTGCATGGAATACACCACAAAATTTGAAAAGTGTTTCTAGACTGAAATTTTGTGCTGATTTCAAATCTGGTGAGTGTAAAATCCGAACCTGTGAGGAAAGTTGTCAAATTAAAGGGATACTACCTGAATTATGTTTTTTAATGAAATTCACCTATAAATCATTTTCTTGTGATTCTTTTAATATTTCACATGTCTTTTTCATTACTTGTCCCAAATATGATGCTCTGTAATGTTGAGAACTGATATAAAGCAATTTCGGCTCACATTAAAGGGGCATTACCCGATTTTATGGTCCACAATCCTGAAATTTGGTCAAAAATCTAGGAATATGCCTTTAATAATTACTCTATTCTTTGATGGAATGGTATACCACAAAATTAAAAACATTTTTCTAAACTGGAATTTTGTGCTGATTCCAGATCTGATGAGTTTGTAAACCATTTGAAAGGGGAAAATGGTCAAATTAAAGGGATACTACCCGATATTTGTTTTTTTAATGAAATTCACCTATAGCATTTTCTTGTGATTCTTTTAATATTTCACATTTCTTTGTCATTACTTGTCCCAAATATGATGCTCTGTAATGTTGAGAACTGATATAATGCAATTTCGGCTCACATTAAAGGGGTATTACCCGATTTTATGGTCCGCAATCCTGAAATTTGGTCCAAAATGTAGGAATATGCCTTTAATAATTATTCTATTCTTTGATGGAATGATATACCACAAAATCAAAAACATTTTTCTGAACTGAAATTTTGTGCTGAATCCAGATCTGATCAGTTTGTAAACCATATGTGAGGGGGAATGGTCAAATTAAAGGGATACTACCCGAATTATGCTTTTTAATGAAATTCATCTATAGTATAAAGCATTTTCTTGTGATTCTTTTAATATTTCACATTTCTTTCTTAATACTTGTCCCAAATATGATGCTCTGTAATGTTGATAACTGATATAAAGCAATTTCGGCTCACATTAAAGGGGTATTACCCGATTTTATGGTCCGCAATCCTGAAATTTGGTCAAAAATCTAGGAATATGCCTTTAATAATTACTCTATTCTTTGATGGAATGATATACCACAAAATCAAACACATTTTTCTGAACTGAAATTTTGTGCTGATTCCAAATCTGATAAGTTTGTAAACCATTTGAGAGGGAAAAATACCTGAATTATGAATTTAAAAAAAAATGAAATTCACCTACATGTATAAAGCATTTTCTTGTGATTCTTTTAATGTTCACATCTCTTTCTCATCACTTGTCCTAAATATGATGTTCTGTAATGTTGAAAACTGATATAATGTAATTTTGGCTCACAATAAAGGGGCATTACCCGATTTTATGGTCCGCGATCCTGAAATTTGGTCAACATAATTTAGGAATATGCCTTTAATAATTACTCTTTTCTTTGATGGAATGATATACCACAAAATCAAAAACATTTTTTTGAAACAAAATTTGGTGCTGATTCCAGATCTGATAAGTTTGTAAATCATATATGAGGGGGGAAAATGGTCAAATTAAAGGGATACTACCCGAATTATGTTTTTATAATGAAATTCACCTATAAAGCATTTTCTTGTGATTCTTTTAATATTCACATTTCTAATTTCGGCTCACATTACCCGATTTTTTATGGTTCGCCATCCTGAAATGTGGTCAAAAATCTAGAAATATGCCGTTTATAATTTCTATTCTCTACTTAAGGGTGAAACGTAACTCAATATTTCCTAAGTAACTGGTCAGGTGTCTGGCTCACTCAATTTCTGATTGATTGAGAAATGCTAAATGGCAGGTGTCCGGCTTGGCTCCACATCTGCAAAGTAGTGCACTCTCTCTCTGAGTCTCTCCCATTGTAACACAAAGGCATCCTCGTTTGGCAATAAGCGGATGTTGCAAAGTCAGGTGGTGTTGCGGGTTTAGTCATCACGATTGGCCTCAGTTCATTGTTCTCTTTGCGCCATCCAAATTCTAGAGGATTTGGAATATGTGGATTGTTCTTATCAGCCATAACCCCGATACTTGTTTGCAAAATTGCGCGAAGAACATGTTGGTGGAATGCATCTTCAGTTGGTGGCAGAGCTCGAAGATCCACAGAGGTGACGTACAAGTTTGCCCTGAACTCATTGAGAGATTTAAACTGGTCAGGAGATCTGCCATAAGCAATTACTAGCAGCTGCTTGGCAACATACCCGGGTAACATTGTTATGGGCATTTTCAACTAGGTTGTCTGAAACGGGTGCTCCGTGTTGTAACTCTTGGTAGCATCGTCATTAGCTTTAGATTTGGAATACAATGTTTTCTTTCCTGTACCGAAGAAGAAGCTTGTGGTATCACAGCCACTTATCGCATGGACCATTTTAACTTCATCACATTCCAGTGCACTTGTGATATCATGGATTGGGATGAAACTATCAGGAAACTGTATAATTAATTCTGTGACACCACTATCTAAAAATTGTGACTGGAAACATAATCACTATGTCTGTATCGTTGGCTTGTCACTATGTCTATATTGTTGGCTTGGATGACAACCTGTTGGCTTTTATATTTTGCAGCATAATGTGCTTGCAAAATAACTTGTGTGTCACCTTCCTCGTGTGTACTACTCAGTTCCTCACAGTCTTTTTTGTTAGTGTTTGTCAAGATAGTCGTTCATCGCACTTCAAATCCACCAGCTAGATACAGTGTTACATCTGATTATTACAGTTTTCCCAGGTATTGAACAGAAAATGTATCAGTTGTTGTTTGCTTTTGGCACAACATAAAAACCTGATTCCAGTTGGCAATAGGCAAGTTATCTTCAATTTGATATATTACTTGGTTATCAGACTCATTTCTTCTATTTCTGCAGCCACTTGCCTCTCTCAAGCTTACACCATATCCTTGCATTCCATCATATCTATCGGCAACGATGTGGACGAACTTGCATCCTATTGGACGCTGTGCTATAATTCTTGGTAATATTCGTTTTGCAAAACACTGTCTCGTCATCCTTTGGGCTGTGTCTCCGTGTCTTGCATGCACAGTATCCTCAAGCTTAACTGTGTCATTCTTTTTCGCTATATCATCTCGTTCGGCTAAGTTATCTACATTCTACTTCCTCTATATCCCCTGATTCTGCTATGTCCTCTGCTTCTGCTCTGTCCTCTGCCTCTACTACGACCTCTGCTTCTACTACGTCCTCTGCTTCTTCTACGTCCTCTGCTTCGGCTGTCTTCTGATATGTTCTCTGCTTCTGCTATGTCCTCTCGGTCGGCTATGTTCTCTCGTTCGGCTATGTTCTTTCGTTCGGCTATGTCCTCGCGTTCGGCTAAGTTTTCTCGTTCGGCTATGTTCTCTCGTTCGGCTGTGTTCTCTACTTTGGCTATGTTCTCTACTTCTGCTATGTTCTCTGCTTTCGCTATGTTCTCTGCTTCTGCTATGTCTTCTGCTTCTGCTATGTCCTCTGCTCTTTAGTTATGCCATCTTGTTCGGTTCTGTCATCTTTGTTTGCTTTGTTGTCTGTTTCAGCTACTTTAAACATGTTAAAACATTGCAGAAATGCTGCCTTATTTCCTGATCTAAGGTAAACTGACCCAGATCATCCGTCTCTGCTATTGATGGTGGGTAAGGAAGAATTTCATGCGATGATAAGGTAACAATATCCTTGCTTCCGTCTTCTTCCCGCGGAGACCGTAACTTATCTCATAGACGGCAAGATCCTGTGACACAATTGAATACTTTTGACCTAACTTCTTGCTGGTTTTTCTTCAATGCTTCGGCGACTACTGTTTCTGATGTAGGCGGAAGTGATAAGAATGGCATGTATCCAACAGCTGTAGTTGGTACCTGTCTAGTTGAAATATTTGCTCATAAAGCCTTGTATCCAGGAATGACTGATGGCATATCATCATCAAACTCCACATCAATTAGTTTAGTGGGACACATTCGTGACTGGATCCAGCATAAATCCAAATTGGGAATGTCGCTATCCAGTCTTCAAAAAAAACAAACGATATCCAGACTATCCCTTCCTTTTGCTGAAGCTTCCGAGCCACACGTTTCACTCCTTGAAATTCTCTAGAAAGGAGTCTACCGATACTCTGCTTTCTACCAGTGACATTGGGAACTGCTGTCATGACTCCTGGTGTTAAAGGATACCTTGATTGAAAAATAGCCATACTTGTGACGTGTAAAGAGGTTCCCTCGGGTGTGCACAACTTCAGCGAAATCCAGGTTGTCAATGGCGTACTGAACTATCCCTCAACTGTAATATTTGGTGGAATATAATTATACATTGTCTTCATCAATGAGTAACTTCATTTCTTCTGCTATTTGGGTCAGAATCCTTTGTAACATACTGTAGCTCACACAATTTTCTTATCGGTTAAGGATTGTGATCAGGTCCTTCCCTACCTCCTTCTCTTCCTCCTTCTCCTCTTCCTCCTTCTTCTCCTCTTCCTCCTATGATTTCGCGCGCCGCGGATCGTCTGGATCCGGCCTTGAGTAGGCCTACTGCCCCCCCAACCGCGCCTAATGATTCCCGATTTGAGTTAAACACCGTCCTGACGGTTACGATTTCACTTTCTTCCTTTCTTTACCCTTCCTTTCTCTTTTCTTCCTTCCCCTTTCTTTCTAAAATCGGGTAATACCACTTTAATGTGAGCCGAAATTGCTTTCCTCCTTCTCCTCTTCCTCCTTCTTCTCCTCTTCCTCCTATGATTTCGCGCGCCGCGGATCGTCTGGATCCGGCCTTGAGTAGGCCTACTGCCCCCCAACCGCGCCTAATAATTCCCGATTTGAGTTAAACACCGTCCTGACGGTAACGATTCTTGCATTTCACTTTCTTCCTTTCTTTACCCTTCCTTTCTCTTTTCTTCCTTCCCCTTTCTTTCTCTTTTCTTCCTTCCCTTTTTTCCCTTTTTCTTTTCCCCTTTCCTTCCCTTTTATTTTTTCCTCCGAAAAATCATTGGGGGCCATGCCCCCCCCCGGTCCCCTATGACGCTATGCCACTGTTGAGGACCATAACATCGGGTAATGCCACTTTAATGTGAGCCGAAATTGCTTTATATCAGTTCTTAACATTAGAGAGCATCATATTTGAGACTAGTAATGAGAAAGAAATGTGAATATTAAAAGAATCACAAGAAAATGCTTGTTAGGTGAATTTCATTTAAAATGCATAATTCGGGTAGTTTCACTTTAATTTGAACATTTCCCCCTCATATATGGTTTACAAACTTATCAGATCTGGAATCAGCACAAAATTTCAGTTCAGAAAAATGTTTTTGATTTTGTGGTATATCATTCCATCAAAGAATAGAGTAATTAATTATTAAAGGCATATTCCTAGATTTTTGACCAAATTTCAGGATTGTGGACCATAAATCGGGTAATACCCCTTTAATGTGAGCCGAAATTGCATTATATCGTTCTCAATATTACAGAGCATCATATTTGGGACAAGTAATGACAACGAAATGTGAAATATTAAAAGAATCACAAGAAATCCTTTATAGGTGAATTTCATTAAAAAAACTCAATTCGGGTAGTATCCCTTTAATTTGACCATTTTCCCCTCGCATATGGTTTACAAACTTATCAGATCTGGAATCAGCACAAAATTTCAGTTCAGAAAAATGTTTTTGATTTTGTGGTATATCATTCCATCAAAGAATAGAGTAATTAATTATTAAAGGCATATTCCTAGATTTTTGACCAAATTTCAGGATTGTGGACCATAAATCGGGTAACCCCTTTAATGTGAGCTGAAATTGCATTATATCAGTTCTCAATATTACAGAGCATCATATTTGGGACAAGTAATGACAACGAAATGTGAAATATTAAAAGAATCACAAGAAATCCTTTATAGGTGAATTTCATTAAAAAAAACTCAATTCGGGTAGTATCCCTTTAATTTGACCATTTTCCCCTCGCATATGGTTTACAAACTTATCAGATCTGGAATCAGCACAAAATTTCAGTTCAGAAAAATGTTTTTGATTTTGTGGTATATCATTCCATCAAAGAAAAGAGTAATCATTAAAGGCATATTCCTAGATTTTGGACCAAAATTCAGGATTGTGGACCATAAAATCGGGTAATATCCCTTTAATGTGAGCCGAAATTGCTTTATATCAGTTCTCAACATTACAGAGCATCATATTTGGGACAAGTAATGAGGAGGAAATGTGAAATATTAAAAGAATCACAAGAAAATGCTTTATAGGTGAATTTAATTAAAAAACATAATTCAGGTAGTATCCCTTTAATTTGACAACTTTCCTCACAGGTTCGGATTTTACACTCACCAGATTTGAAATCAGCACAAAATTTCAGACTAGAAACACTGT
Source organism: Ophiura sarsii (assembly GCA_035610835.1). Classification (NCBI taxonomy): domain Eukaryota; kingdom Metazoa; phylum Echinodermata; class Ophiuroidea; order Amphilepidida; family Ophiuridae; genus Ophiura; species Ophiura sarsii. Next base: position 12,553,725 of record CM069448.1, on the reverse strand, counting down.
TCAAATTTTGTGGTGTATTTCATGCAAGGTTCAACTATTTCTAGAGCCTTTTCAAGCGAGTGGATCCCAGACTAAAGTCTTAAAATCTGTAGAACGGGGATTTGTAGGTTGCCTAACATCTTAACTCCTTGAATTTAGAAAATACAGTACAACCTCGGTTATTCCACCCCTTTTATCTGGATAACTCTGTTATCCAAGCTGAATGATCCCAAAAGAAAATAAGTTTTTTACAGCCTTATCACCTTATTTTCACACTCTGAAGCATAAAAGCCTTCTTATGACGTTGGTAGTGCTGTTTAGTGCTTATTACATTGTCACTGTAATTACCCCTCATTCAGGACCCTTCTATTGTCCCAATTGGAGCACTTCAGGACAGTGAATGCAGAATTACACATAATTCGCTTATCCAGATTTTTCACTTATCCGCCCCATTGCTGGGTCCCATCATGTCCGGATAACCAAGTTGGACTGTATCCTCAACCTACCTAGCCTACTTACTTGATTCATGTTATACACTTATCAAACAATATTTCTTCTTGTCCAAAGTAACTTACTCTTCTTTTAAGTACTGATGTAAATGCCGCCCTACATTGAAAGCAATGGCCGCTAGTGCTGGGTGAGTCCCCAGACTCTGATGGTTTATCATTTGTGTAGTTTCTCATTGCAGACTCCGGTGCTGTGGATGCTCTTTCACGCACAGAAGATGATACACTGCCAAGTGCTGTTGGGAATGGATGCTTGCTTTCATCCTCTGTGGAGTCCTGACATTTAATAACAAATCAATTGGTCAATGGATGAAATCAATTGGTCAATGGATGAAATCAATTGGTCAATGGATAAAATCAATCGGTCAATGGATAAGATTTGGAAAGCAGTGCAAGTCACTGAAGCATATTACCCTCAATAAAGAAAGCATAAATAAAATAAAAATAAAATAATCAGTCAATGGATAAAATCAATCGGTCAATGGATAAAATCAATTGGTCAATGGACATTTTCAAGTATATAATCCAGATCTAGTAAGTTTTGTAAGCCACTTATAGAGGCACCTAGAGATAATATCTCTGTCCTTTAAATAAAGGAATAACACAAGTAAAAAATTGGTACAGTTTCAGTTGTATTTTATAACAACAATAGGTTGCATATCGCCTGGAATTTCAAATTTAAATATAAAAGCTGAATGTAAACTGCATTTCTACAAACAAAAAAGCATTTGTGTAAGTAAATTGGCGAGAAATATTCGGTTTTTATCTCTCCGTGTGCAAAAGTAATCCAGGCGTACGCGCGCAATTGTGGCCACACTCATGCGGCTCTGGAGGTAAGCACACATCACACAGTTATGATGCACAGTGCGCCATTGCCCAAATGCTCGCCCGCGTCCTTCTGTATTCATTCGCTGATTGTAAGGAGGATTCACCAATCTGGAGCTGATCAAACTATAGCAGAGTCATTATCAAAGGCCAAACTGTAATTTGAGACTGTCAACCTACCTCTATAGTTGGAGTGTTTGGTGTAGGGGTTTGTGTTGAAGCACCATCTATACGAATCTCTGGACTCTGCACCAATACTTCCTATTATAGACAAACGATACAGTTATGTTTTGTGTGTGTCAAGCCTGAGACGAATATATCTGAAGGGATAGGCAGCTCCGTGTATTGCCATTCAATTCTACGAACCAGGTCTTGCATGGCATTGCACGGACTGTTCTCAAACAATGTCCTGCTCTCACTTCTGGGTTTAAATCATGATCATGATGATTACGCATACAGACTGATAGATTTCTAAAATGATTACGCATTTATATTGCTAGAATAATGGCATTTCAGAAAAAGTATGCCAATCATGATTCAAAGTTCATGGTTTGTGTATATAATTTAGATTTAGATTTAGATACTTTTGGTCCCTGGTATGCATCAATTAAAGAGTAGTATAAAGTGCCTTGTGATATTTGCTACATGTGATGTACGCTCTGTCTAATACATAATGGTATACGAGTCAATCGCCTTGAGCAGACTACCTGGAGGTTGCACGGAATAAAGCGCAATACACATTAAAGCTGTATTCTGTAAGCTGCTCCAAGCAGCTACGAGTGCATGACTGTGATAATTATGATTCACTTCATTCATTCTGTCAAATACATGATGATGATGATGATATGTGTCTGTCAGCAGAACAGGGATTTCATTTTGTGGCCTTATATTACTTTATTTTCCATGAAATAATTTGAAAATATGAAATAGTACCTTGGAGATATGATTTCACTATGTCAAATTCATAATCAACATTGATACCATGTCAATATTCACCATTAACCCTAACCCCAAGGCATCAGAATCAAACTTGGGACGCCTGCATGGGAGTCCCGCCCCTACCTGATCGCGCCATGGAGTCAGCTTCGAAAAAAAATTAAATTTTCCTCAGCATATGATAGCCCACCTGAGGAAGCGTGTAGTGGCACACGCTTGATGAAGAAGGTTACGGTTTAATAAGCCTCAAAATTAATCAAGTTTATAATTCTCCTTACCTTGGTGGTCTGTAAAGTTTCCCCCTCCGATTCCTTTTCTACTTCTTTCTCAGCTTCCTCATCACCTTTGACCTTTGTCCCAGAGGATGACCTCCAGGTGTTTTGCATATTCATGAGAGAGGAATAACACTGATTATTGGCGCCAAATACACAGCTAATGGCAACAATGATGAACCAGCGACTTGGCAAGAGGGAAAAGGTGACGAGAGCTAGGAATGATATGGTGTAAAATCTGGGAGAGAAAAGAAGATGAAATTGTCACATATTATAGGTGCATTCAAATGAAGACTCATTGAGCGTAGTGATTACCCACAGTGATCACAAGAGTAATGTTTTGCATGCAATAATCTTTGAATTTTTTTTCTTTTGACACATTAAATGGTGTCCATAATTGTAAACCAGATGCATGTTTTACAGGTTAAACAGTTAAAACCAAACCAGAGTGCTTGTTGACATCCAACCCCCTCCCCGTAACATTATACCTGATATGACGCATATATTATAGACTGTTAATAAAAGACTACGCTTTTAAGCTTGCTTGCACCCAATGGCCCCATCTTTTTTCAAATGCATGTACTCTCACCTAAAGACCCTTCTTACACTTGACAAATTTCTCACCCCAAAAAGCATGGGCATTGTGACCATGAAGCTAATACACAAGGAGAAAGGTCTTGTTACGCAACCCTAATCATGCAATTGTCCCATCAATTGCGCACACCTCTTCTTTGAGCGATGATAATCACCGCGGAAGTTGCCAGCCAATTTAATTGGATTTTCAATCCAGTAAATTTGTGATACATTATGTGGCCTATTTTAAACATTGTCATAATAAGTGGTCTATTTTGGAATCGGAATGTACGTTCAAACAGTGCTTTCTCTCCCCTAAATACACACTCCGCGGTGCCAAGAACGGTGTATTCTGAATAAACTGAAAATAAAAGAATATTGTCAAGTTTACTAAAATATTGATTTTATATTAAATTTATATTACTTATTTTATTATTCTGTTATATTAAGATAGATATGGTGTATACGTAATTGTATTAAACCTTTTTAAGTGTGCGCGGATTTTCTGTTGAATATATAAACTGTTCAACATTTTGAATATCGACTAATTTTTATTTACATTTTGATCCACATCTTATAATATAATTCAACTGCCTGTCAATAGTTTCGTTATGATATGTACCGTATTTTGCCTGGTTTTTACACATTTGCAATATCAAAAACATGAAGTTATGTACCAAAATAAGTAGTGCTTTGAGATAAATAGATATTTTCAATACAAGAATTGAGGTAAACACGCTAGCGTCGGACCATCAAGAGTGGGACTACCGCTTTGTCAATCTAGATTGATTTTTCCGCGGTAACTTTGATTGTCAGTGCAATACACGTTGTATCAATGGTTTAGCCTCTTTTGTGTAGTACCACAGTGATCATCATCCAAAATTTGCTGGATGCCCTTGATGACGTCAATCCCCCTGACCTGTCCGTATCGTTGACTGACGCGTGCAGTACTGAGTTCTCTTCATTTCAGGAGGTGACAGTGGATGACGTTAGAAAGATCTTGATGAAGTCCGCTATAAAATCGTCCCCTCTGGATCCAATACCAGCAGATCTCATGAAAAGATGCTTGGACTTACTTCTTCCGCATTTCACGCGAGTCATCAACTCTTGTCTACTTCCAGGCGTTATGCCACATTCTCTCAAGGTTGCACAGGTCACTCCGCTCGTGAAAAAAGCCAATGCTGATCGAAATGAACTCAAAAACTACCGCCCAATATCCAATCTCAAATTCTTGTCCAAGACTGTTGAACGTGTCGCTGCCTCTCAGCTGAACCAATACCTTGTTGAGAATGATCTTTATGCTCAAAACCAGTCTGCTTACAGACAATTTCACTCGACTGAGACAGCCCTCATAAGGATACACAACGACATTCTTCTAGCTGCTGATCGACATTTGGAAACGATCCTTATCCTCCTAGACTTCTCCGCGGCATTTGATACGCTATCACATCAAGCATTGATCAATCGCCTATACGATCGCTACGGAATTAAAGGTAATGCGCTGGAGTGGTATAAATCCTATCTGGAAAGTCGCCATCAAGCAATATCTATCAAAGGTGAACTGTCTGATAGTATTATTATGGAAGAAGGTGTTCCACAGGGATCGGTGAACGGCCCTCTATTATTTACATTATTCTCTGCGCCACTTGGTGATGTGATCAAGTCTCATAACTTCGACTTCATGACATACGCGGATGATACACAGATGTATTTAACTCTTCACCCAAATGAACGCGAATTCGCGATCCCGCGTCTGGAGCTTTGTCTGCGTGACATCAAGGCATGGACCACGGCAAACAGACTTGTTCTCAATGATTCAAAGACGGAGATAGTTCATATCAGTTCAAAATTTGTCAAATCACCACCTTTTCCAAAAATTGCAATCGGTGAGTCAGAAATAGATTTCTCTTTTTCTGCCAGGAATCTGGGAGTCGTTTTCGACAAACATATCGATATGAAAGAACATGTTAAAAACGTAGTACGTGCAGCATCTTTTGCAATCTACCGCATTGGCAAATTACGGCGCTATCTTGATCGTCGTTCGGTTGAACGTTTAGTACATGCGTTTGTTTCATCACGTTTAGATTCCTGCAATGCTTTGGTCTATGGTCTGCAGAACAAGGAAATTGCAAAATTGCAAAGGGTTCAAAATTCTGCTGCACGTCTTGTAACTGGGTGTAAAAAACATGAGCATATCAAGCCTGTTCTCAGAGATCTTCATTGGCTCCCCGTGCAGCAGCGCATTTGGTACAAAATTGCGTTGCTCACTTTCAAAGCTCTGCACGGGATGGCTCCAAAATATATCGCCGAACTTGTTGAGGAGCGCAAGCCAAGAAGAGCTCTGAGATCGGCTACCGAGCTGCTCGTATGTCCACCTAAGATCACCAAAACAAAATTCTATGGTGATAGGGCATTTTCTGTAGCAGCACCAGCAATCTGGAACAAACTACCCAGTAATCTACGTGCAATATCAAAACCTAATTCATTCAAGAAACATCTCAAAACGCATTTTTTCACATCAACATAACTTTTCGTTTGGAATCTTTTAAATGTACTTTGTGACTTTTTACAATGGACACAATTAATGGGGAATGCCATTCTTTTAACTTTATTGGTTTCTTCAACATACACAGATGATTCCCTGTGATTTTTAGTATTATATTATATGTGTGCAATTACAATATATTGTTGTTTGATATTCTTTTAATTATATTTATCTATTGATCTTGTAATTTAATTATATATAGGTGCAATTAATTTTGGATTACAAATTTCAATTTCATATTTATAATGCTTGCTCTTTGTATCCGGATTTTGTTGTTGTTGTTGTATTTTTATATTTGTATAATACCTATTGTGTTTTATCATATATGAATTGTTTTTAATTAGTTAGTATGCATTTGTAAATTAAGTTTTCTATATCACATTGTTGTAAGGCGCCTTGCGGTTGTTTACAACATAAGGCGCTTGATAAATTGTACTTATTATTATTATTATTATTATCATCGTCCGATTGATGCTGGCAAGAAGTTACTCCTGTCGTCTAGCTTCATGTTGTGACATGGTCTCACCCTACAGTAAATCCCTTTACTTTCTGTGCATTATCTCTCAGAAAGTGCCAGTCCCTTATGAAAATCACAAATCAATTCTGCAACCTTGCGCAAGGTTAAATTTGGAAAAATACAACTTTGCGCAACCAGTTTGGTTCTTCTAAGAAGGTTGCGCAACCATGCAGCAATCATCCACAACCTTGCGCAACCTTGCAACAAACTTGTGCAGCCTAGTGAAAACCTTGCGCAACCTGGTACCACCTTGCTGCAACCTCATTTTGATGATTGCATTTTCGTTACCTGTATCTAACTGATATTTCAGTAACCCCCCCCCGGCCAAAACTACAGCATACAAGAATGTGCCATATACTCACACTGGAGACAGCACAGGTTGTCCCCATGCCAGCACCTCTTGACAATATTCTATCATATTACAGCATGCCAACAACATCTCCTGAATCTAACTGATATTTCAGTGCCCCCCCGCCCCCCCCCCCCCCCCCCACCCTCAGGCCAAAACTACAGCATACAAGAATGTGCCATATACTCACACTGGAGACAGCACAGGTTGTCCCCATGACAGCACCTCTTGACAATATTCTATCATATTACAGCATGCCAACAACACCTCCTGAGACTGCACCATCAACTGACGGAACTCTTCCAGCATCCGCTGCCTGTTCTCAATTTCAGCATCACGTTTGGACGACCCCAAACGTGGTTGCCCAGATGCGGTGCCGGTATTGCCAGATGTTGTAGTGATGAGTTTCCTGTGAGAAGTACTACCTAATGTCTGGGTTTGGCTTTGGCGAATCAGAGCACCGAGACCGGCGATGCCTGCTAGTGTCATGAAAGAGCAGAATATGACGTGACCTGAGATGGGGGAAAACAAAGTTACATTTTAATACAATACATGTTTTAATTTGGTAACTACAGGCAAGTTGCTATCAAACAACAGCTTTATCAGATCACAGACAGAACAGATTTAGACATTTGTATCTCTATAGTATACATGTGAGATTACTTTTAGGGAAAAAACACTGTCAAATGAAAAATTACCAGAATAATGAACATTAAGGCCTAAAAAAAGGTTTGTTTTCCCAAACACGAACGACTCATAAAATCTCAAAAGCGCCTGCCTTTTTCTTTCTTTTATTTTAAAGATATTTGTTATGGTGAAAAATATATGTTTTAAATCATATGATCAACTTAAAACTTAAAAGTTACCAAATAAAATAAACAAACTGTCGTAGACTTTATTCATACCCATATCCTACCTTGTAAACACCAAGGAGGTGCAAATTCAAGATGCTAGAACAATCTAGATAAAAACAGGACATCAAATATGGCCTGTTCGTACTATGAGCTGCAAACCTTGCATTCAACACATGTGCTTTCATTGAGATTGAGAAAGGTCATCATCGGGCTGACGTTACAACAGCCATCTTTATGGCCTGAGTAAACTACATTCCAACTAGTCAGGACATGAACTACTAAAGAAATCATGATCCCTTAGTTTGATCCTATCAGTATCAGGGGCATGTCAGTATGCAGGTGTCAAATATAGCTTGAAGGTGAATGCGGATTATTCCAGGTTCTAATCAAGTTATAAACACCTTTGTTATGAGTCAAGCATGAGAAAGCCTGACAACCTCTATAGCTGCTCTAAGTCACTATCAGTTTATATCAATTACTCATCAGCACATACTAGACAACCCCTTATGTTACATGGCAGCTATTAGATATAGGAATGTCCTACCTGTTTCCATGTGATAAACAATGATAACACTGAGGAACCACACACATGATGTTACAGCAGGAGACTCCCACCTGCAGAGACAATGAAAACGCAATGAAAACTTGGTTCTAAGTAATTATGATGGTATAAAATCGGGGGAGTAATCAGATAATTTTCTCTCTCCTATTATATTTGTCAAATTTGGCTAAAATGTCTGTGAAAACAGCAAAATTAAAGATTTTAGGTCCATCAATTTTAATACCAAAAAGTCTTTGAAAGGGGGTCATCCATTTACCAGAGGGTGACATGGGACCCTAATTGGCGGCACATCCCCGTAACCTCATATCCACTAAGTAACCTCTCCCCCCCCCCTCCCGGATTGGTCTTAACCCGAGGAATTATGATTGTGAATTTTGTCTTAATCTGTGAGTCTTTTCTGAATTGGCTCTGTCCCCAAGTGCACATGCTCATGTTAATTACTACAAGAGGTCAAGAGGTGGGAGGGGGTGCCCCTCATACAATATATCAATATCTTTCCACAAATAAATCGACAACAACAAAAACAATTGTGAAGGATTACAAACAAACTAATTATTACAAATTAACCTTACCTAATGATAAAGTTAACAATGTTGTTGAAGAGCAAGATAGGCAACAACAAGTTGTGTAATCTATGCACAAGCTCTACTAGATTGCCAATGTTATACTGTGATGACGATGAAGCTATAGCATGGCTTGGTTTATCAGGGGCACTCTCCACTGCTGTACGGCTAGTACACATGGTTTAGTTGTTGGTGTGTTGTTGTACCATAAAGATTGGACAGGTGCCGATTTCTTCAATCTCTCGAGGTGCAATTTAAACACAGATAATAAAGCTTACAGGGGAAACATGTGTGGGATTCAGTCTACTTTTCATCTCTCGAGGAGTAACGGCAGCACCAACTAATTCATTCATGCATATCCTCCATCCATTGGTATTTAAGCCTGAAAAAACATAATTCATAAAAAGGTAAGAAATTCTAACAATTACTGATGTCACAATAAGCACTCCCCCGCCCCCAATTATTTACACCCTCGACTTTTTACTATCTATAGCCTAGGCAAAATAACCCTCCATGTTCATGTGTGTGGTATGTTACCTCTATAAAGTATGAAACTTTCCAGTGATAACTGGTGATTTTGAATATGGTATGCAAAAAAAGCATTTAATGATTAAAAACAAAATTTGCATTTAATGATATTTGCAATTTTGTGTCCGAGAGTGTAAGTTCATTGATTGCAATCAGGGAAACATCAGCAAATTCCTCAAAGTTATCAACCATCTGGATAGATAGAGAAACCACAAAGGCCACCAACATTTACATTATGATTTATGAACATGCTTTCCTGTTGCAGTGTTATAAAGCCTACGGAGGTGGTAAAAATGCCAACTCAGTGGTGTTGGCAAAAGATGTTAGGATGGAAAGAGCATCAGATTAACATGCAGGTTTGGGTATGCCCTTGGTCAGACATCCAGGTTTAATGTCCTCTTTTCCCTGTGCAAAGGGCGACTGGCTTTAATTATTTGATGAGAAACAGTCCAAATCCACCATTTGGGATACACGGACCAGTTGGTAATGTTAGAAACAACTATGTTTTTATCTTTTATGTATGCATAAAGTGTTATTGAAAAGAGGCCAGAGGGTGTATACAATTCTGGTAATTGAAAACCAAACAAATATTGGGTATTTTTACCGAATTTTGTTCTTAAATATTGCAAAAAAATTCTTGCAAGGGGTACTTTGAAAAAATGTACACATGCATGGTTACCAACTTTTGTGTTGATTTGGGGGCTGGGCCTGGAGGCCCATCAAACGTTATGCCGTGCACTTTTCGGTGCGGTTGCACCATGGTTTCTGTCCAGGGCCTCTGCGGGCTAATAGACGTTATTCGTAATTGGCGCACTTACCATCAAGGGCCGTGCTATCCAACTGAGCAATTAGTGCTCCGAAAACGGGTCGAGATGAGAGTGATGTAGTTTTTCAATGTGATGAACTTTGCACTAATCATAAAAATTTGTCATACTTCTGAGCTGTTCAATATTTGAACTTATTACATTCCATGAAATAAACTTGAACGTATAAACTACCAAGGCCCTATTCCACTAGTTTGAAATGAAATGTTTGCTGGTAACCGACACTATCTAGGAAAATGTAGAAGTTCACAGTTCATTATATTGCAGTAAAAGTACGAGATTGTATGTTTATTGGCGTGACATTGAGTATGTCTCCCCCTCTTTAGTTTGAAATCGCCAATAACGAATGACGTCAACACACCCGGGAGTGCCACTCAACACACGCATTATGAAATCCATTGAAAATACACAACTCAAATGACAAACGGAACACCTTGTATGCACTTCACTCCGGGCAGGGGGCGTGTGCATAAGGGGTTATGCTGATAACATACTAAAGTCACTTTGCAATCCGGGGCGCTTCTGATGACGTAATTTACATCATTTGATATTCAAACGTTTCCATATAGTCTGGCGACCTCATGTGACTTTCCAAAAGTCCCACCAGGTCGCATGGCCTGAATCCCTGCTGTTGACTTTGATCCAACTTGTACGTGACTGGTCATTCGACCATATCTTTCGAGTTGCTGTGAGCAATTTTCATTGCGTAGTCCACTCGAGCGACTCCCATTCCCAATCGCCAATCTGCGACTGGCTAGTTAATACAGTAAAGTTACCATTGCATGTAGTTGGAAATAATACCAAGATATTTATACTCAAAAACAACATCCACAGATATTTTATTAATGGTAAAATTGGGTAGATTCCTATAAATAATAATTTTTAGTTTTAAATTGACAAAGCCTGCCGAATTCAACAGGCTTGACAGGCAAACCTCAAATCAACACTCACGGTCGTTTTGTTTCACTATAATCATCAACATTCGTACTTTTTTTAAGCTTACTCGACTTACCTCATCACCCTATTTCACTTAGATACTACTAACACGGTAAAAACACGGTAAAAACAGCAAGGACAGAATCATCAAAGAGGACTAGCTGTTGTAACAGGAACTGTGATTGAGGAAAAAAAGGTAAACACAAAGTAGACTCCGACACCAGTCGTTTTTTATAGAATTGTGTGCTGTGTGGAGTTGGGCCATTTATTTGAAAGAAATCATCTATGTGTAAAATTGCTATAAATGTTAATAACGCTTTGAAGCATTTCTTCATAAACAATAGCACAAAGCCTGACTTTCAGTGAAGTCATTTTTGCTATAAAAATTTCACTAAAAATTCATATTTTTAAAACTTTGACCAAAAAAAACTTTTTTGGATCACATTTTTTAACAGCTTTTGGTAAAAAAATCTGAAATTGCACCAAAATCATCCAAAGACTCTTCTCTATGAATGATTTTTTTTCTCCATAAAAATGTTTAGTTTTAACATTTTGACCCAAAAGTATCAATAAATAGACTTTTTTACCTAAAAAATGCTAACTAAAAACATTTTTTATGAACAATTACAAAAATGCGTTCCCAGAGAAGTGTCTTTAAATTATTTTGGTGCAATTTCGGGGTTTTTTTTACCAAAAACTGATTTTGTTACGTTGTCCGAAAAAGGTTGATCCAAAAAAGTGATTCTTTGGTCAATTTGTTTAAAATCTGAATTTTTAGTGACATTTTATAACAAAAAAAGGATTCTCTGACTCATTTCCTTTCCAACAATGTAAACTTTGTACACATCACATTAAAGGGACACAATGTCATGTTGAATTTTTTTGATTTTAATTAATTTACTTCAGAATTCAAGATGATTGCCATTGTTGTTTCTACTAAAAAAAACAGCAAAACTTGATTAAAACAATGTTTTAAATATGTTGGAATACCACCCTTAACCATGTAAAATGCTGGTTGCGGCTCTACCAGCATTTTTGAATCGACGTTTTGTTGTACAAAGAGGGCTGATTTTTCTTAATCCTTATATTATAGGTATAAGTTCATACATGTAATACAATTGTAAAAATAAACAAATCCCAGTTTTATCATATATTTTTGTAATTGAGGGCGCTGCCTCCTCCACATCTCTTAGTTAAAAAGTTACAGCGCTTAAAAAGGTAGATGTTCCGATTTTCAACTTGAAGTTTTCTATTCTACATGAAAGGTCATCCTTAAAAACGTCGTGTCCCAAATTTGAGATGCATAGCTATTATGGTTCTTATTTTAGACGCACAAGATGCTGTGAACTGTTAACCATTGAGTAGTACACAAACTATATCGGTCGGTGGTAACCACCATTCGCGGTAATTCAACGCTATTTCGTCGATTTCTCTGTCATTATACCGAATTAGGCCGTCAAATTTCAGTATGATGATGAGAAAAATACGAGCTTTCATATGATATGAAAATCTCCGTATGTTTGAAATAATTCTGTGTTACGAAAATGTGATCGGGTCATCTAGGGTTGCACACCACCAAATACATCTCCCATAGGCTTGCACAATGTGAAATGCACAATTTTAAAATGGATATTTCTCGACGTTATAAGAAACTGGTATCTTGAAATTTGGTTTCAACTTGAAGATGAAAGCCATGACTACTAACTCAACAATTCATGGCGGGGGGGGGGGGGGGGGGGGGGGTAACCGGCATATTTTTGAGCTAGAGCCTTTTCAAAAAGTACGAGTTGAGTTTTCCTGGTCACACGCAATTGTTGATTTAGATGATGGCGTCAGATACCGGAAATGACCTGAACACAAATGTCTCTGTTAAAATATTAAAAAATCATCATTGCATCAATTTTTTTGGACCTAAAGAACGCTGATGTGTCAAAATTCACACTATATTAATTTCGCCATAACATGTAGTAAATACCCTAATTTTAAACTGTAATTTACAATAGGTCTCCCGTTTCGGCATAGAAACGGGCCGGTTTTGGACTATTGCCTCAAAGGGGGTAGGGCCAGACGTTATTTAGTGGTGTGAAACCCTAGGCCTACCTTTAATAATTTCATGTAAAAAGGGTACGTATTAGTCCAAGAATTTTAGCATCATACCTAAAACCTGGAAATAGCTGTTAACAAGCTGATTTTTGCAGAGTAGGTCCAGAAAAATATGTAGAATCACATATCAAAAGTCCCCAAGAATCCTGTGTGTGCTAACAATTTTAGAGCCAAAATTCCAAAATGGCCGCCATACAGGGGATCAAAAATTCAAATGGCTTTAATTAAGCTGACAAGCATAACGGTATAGTTTGCCCACTTCGGATGTTTGGTTGCAGAGATATAGAGCAAAATTTGAAAAGGTCGTTGACCTTTGCATTTGGGGTCAAAATTTGAACGTGCTCCGATTTTGACAAACGATATCTCAAGTTATTCGTCTGATCACTAGGATACCAGATATAGTAGTTTTTACCGTCTAAAATATTTGATGTGTCTTATACAGGGGTCAAAAGGTCAAGTTCCATTATAAGCATATGAAACTTGACCTTTTGATCCCTGTATAAGGCACAAAATGCCACAGGGGGTAAAAACTACCATTTCTGGAATCCCTGTGGTGATCAGACGAACAATTTGATATAGGCCTATCATTGTCAAAATCGAAGCAAGTTGAAATTTTGACCCCAAACGCAACTTTAGGTCAATGACCTTTTCACATTTTGCTTAATATATCGGTAACAAATCATCGAAAGTTGGGCAGACTATTCATTTTTAGAATCCTCATACCAAGACGAACAACTTGTTATGTTTATCGACTTAATTGAAGCAATTTGAATTTTGACCCCCTGTATGGCGGGCATTTTGGATTTTTGGCTCATAAAAATTAAGCACACACTGGAAACTTGGGACTTGTTGTTCCTCATATCATTGGGGTACTATCCTGAAAAATACAGCTTTGTGTGATTTGATTTGATTCTGGGTAAACACCTAATTTTTCATTTGAAATACCAAATGACAGTAGGCCTAATTATTGTACATTTAGTCTTACGTCAGCAAAAAATCACATGACGGTCAATCTTTCGGAAAATCCTAACATTTACGGAAAATGTCAATTTTAAGTCATTTTATCGCAATATTTCAAAATATATAAAAAGTAAAGGAAATAAGATTTTGGATTCAGTCATCAGTCACTGCACCTTGTGGTGATAGTACTCTTTTGTTCTTTCAGTGCTCCCTGGCTGCTCAGCAGACCTCCTTTATTGTGTTGTTTTTATTTTGATGTTATTAGCCAGTTGAATAAATAAAAAAATAAATAAAAAAATTGACAACCTCTTTAGAATGAAATACTGAACGTAGTGCCATAGTGGTTACAAAAAGAGTGTTACTAGAAAGTGGATCAACTTGGTAGCAAAACGTGCGAAATCCATAGTATTTTGGAAACAAATGAGATAATAGCAAAATTACAAAGGTTCAGGATTTCAAATTTAAACGCGTTATTTGAGTTTCGTATGGGCATACCTTAAGCCATATGCAATATTAACCACATAAACCAATCCAAAATGTCCATATTTAAAAAAAAAAAGTTTTTTCTCCAAAATACATAACCTACACTTTGTGAACATAGCACGTTTTGCAAATCAACTCTTCTTTGAAAAACATCAAAACTATAATATCATTACAGGATTGTTCTAATTTGAACACGACGTTAAACAAAGGAACAACTTTCTTAACACATTTTGTAACAGGTTGGGAACACCATGTGTTCTAGAACGCGTCTGTACAGATTTAAAAGCGTTCAAACAGAGGCAGGTGATGCCATGGTATTTTTGACGGTAAAAAAACTCACAACAAATTTACCTTCTTATCTCAAAAAATGTATCATTTTTGAGTTTTGTTTGATAGATGTCAATAATTTCCCTTCAAATATTAACATGATTAATGATACAATTGTAGTTTAAATTCAATATTAACACGTTAATTTCAGAACAAAACGAGTGGCAATCATCAATATAGCACCTTTCAAAATTTATGAATGCCCAGAAGCCTTTTTTATTGGCAATTTTTATGAATCATTTGTCATTTGTTATACTTTAGTTAGTACAATGGCCAATATGAAGTATATGTAAAGAAAATTGTCTTCAAAAACGTTTTCTGCACACAAAGTTTTACCCTAAATAGAGAATGATAAACAAAACTGCAATAGTGGAAAGAAGTCTTCTCTTTTTTAAAACCAAGCTGAATTTGGGATCTTATAAGAATGACATTGGTTTTCTTGGTGGTATCCAATTGAGCATGTTAGTTCGTGTTTAGATTATATTTGAACCATTTTATCAATAGACAGTTACTTGACATTCCTACCTGGTAGCAGTTAGAATTGAAAAACATAACTTGAAAATGAACATTTGGTCAGATTTTAAATTTAATGAAACTCGATAATGGGAATTTTTCTACGAGGAATATCACCATTTTTGTCAATATATGTGTTGTACACGTTAACAATCGCTAAAACATCAATTTAAATTTATAATAGATTCATTTTCTTTCTATTTATCATACGGGATCCTTCGTTGAGCTGCGTGAAAATCCAACGGTAGCTAGTAGAGCGTTGATGTCGACCTTAGAGGTCTAAAATTAAAAATGGCAAGAGCCATTTACTAACGTTTAATAGTTTCTTGAGTGAAACAACACACCTCATCATAATGACCTCTGCTGGTTCGGGCTGCTTCCGATTGAGAGCGCTGTTATACGGTGAGCAGCAAGTCGTAGATATGGAAATGAGGAGGGGCAAATTTAAGTCATGTCAAACTTTCATTAAAGAACACAGCACATCAAAACTAGTCAAACATAATATTCACATAATATTCAGATTCAAAGCGAAAAATCATTTGCGCGTTAACATGCTTAAATTGCAGTATTCATTGTTCTCCTAATCTTTTAACCTTTTCAGATTTTAAAATGCTAGTGATCTTGACATTTGTTTTTTCTTATTCCCAATATTTCAATATGTTCGCACGTCATCAAGTTTCAAACTTGTTTCTTATGTTTTATTTTAAGATTAGGCCTACGCCATTCAAATTCTTAAGGTTTCTCATTCTATTTTTTTAATATTATTATACATTCACCAACAAATTGTCCTTCAATTATTGTCATCTTAATCACGCGCTTTCATTATGATGAATAATGAGTTGGTATATCAGATGATAATACGCACGTGTTATTTCCTACTAACTCCCATTAGCGACGTCCTTGCATCCTACAGTGCCGCGTGCATAAGATAAACATTTAAAAGCGTAATTTGAAATACTTATGATCTCATGAGAAAAACCCGGGAAAAACCCTTACGTATACGACATTGGTTATCTGCTGAATTGTTTGTTTGTTTGTTTACACGGTCGGTCCGTACGGACACACGCTTGGGTCCTGAAGGGACCAGGCTCAAGCAAAATGTTCAGACCAGGCTTAAAAGGCCTATATAAGCATGCTGGCTGAATGAAATGAAAGTTAGAAAAGATGGAAGAAAAGAATGAAGTAAAAAGAGCCACCTCCAACAAATAGAGGTAACAATGTTTTTGTCAGCCTTCGGACATGAGAAAAGAATACTAAGTATTCTTAATCCAATCTCATTTCCCACACCGGCCGTTTTATCCTTGAGGGTGAGATACATAGTGTAGGCTTACATCAAATCGCCGCTTACGAGGCATCGAAATTGCCAGTAGTAAATGGTAAATGATCGAGTCCCGCCATGAACAATGTGACCATTGAGATTACATCAAGACTCAACTTTTCTTTCTCGTGTATGGTCCGACAGAGCCGAAAGCAAATTTGTAAAACTTGATTTGTTGGGAGTGGCTCTTATAACTTCTTTTTTTTATTCAAACCTTTACTTTCATTCCATACAGCATACTTTGATACTTATACATGTATGTATAGACTACATGTAATTCAAATGTGCTATGTACCGCTAAATGAAGCCTATTTTGTTTGTGTATGGAATCTATAGTATTTTTTATTGTTGCCATTTGGCTATTTTCTAGACTGGATAGGATAGATGCTGATATATTTATTGAAATGCGCGATCAATTATGTATTGTACGAAAACAACAGAAATACCACTAACAGCCGTCTTGAATGGAATTGTTTTAGGAGAGAAAGGATTAGGCCTACACTGAAATGGACGTTTTTCAAAAATCTCTAAAGTTGGGCTAAAGGTTCACTAAAGTGTTTGTAAACAGTTCTAAAGTTGCGATAAATTGCCGAAAATTGTGCAAAATATCCCATATGTTAATATGGTGGATGCGCAATTTACCGAAGCATTGGAGGGGGGGGGGGGGGGGGGGGGGGGGGATTGATCGATTTTAAGAAACTTTAGGCCCCCCCCCCCCCCCCCCGTTACACCTAATAAGGTTCCAAAAGTTATACGACAATGTGTGGAAACATTTTACCGATATACTGTATGGGAATAGCCTTTAAGAGGTTATGGATTCCATAGCTCCATCCGCAAGGGGTTCCCAAATCAATTGGCCGCAAAGATAGATTTAAGACGAATTCTACCGGTAGAAGTAAACTGTCTATTTAGACCGTTTCCTTCAAAAAGTGCAGACTTCCATTCGGCTTATCAGCGAAATAACATTTGGTGGTATGATATCTGTCGACATACGAGGGGGTATCAAAAAGTTCTTGACATCACCCAGAAGTGAAGGAGCTATATCGATGAAATTTCGTCAGTGTAATCACTGGTCCTTAAAAACATTATGGTGCAAAAATGGTCTCATAAGTAGGTTTACCTTTTATACAGGTGGCGCTAGATGCCAAGGCCATGTACATCAATGACGTCTTCCAACGGTGATGTGTACATGGTAAATTATAATGGTCCAATAACTGATTTTTGTAGGACGCATTCCAGAAGAATATTATTTTCAGATTTTTAAAAAAAAATTGTAATTTGTCACTAGTGGGTCTCAATTTATCTCTGTAAATGACAAAAAAATTAAACCTTATACTCCTCTGGAAGGCTACCCACAAGGATCCGTATTTGGACAGTTATCGTTTACCATTTACACAGCACCGTTGGGAGACGTCATTGATTGACATGGCCTTGGCATCTAGCGCCACCTGTATGAAAAGTAAACATACTTATGAGACCATTTTTGCACCATAATGTTTTTAAGTACCAGTGATTACTCAGACAAAATTTCATCGATATAGCTCCTTTTCACTTCTGGGTGATGTCAAGAACATTTTGATACCCCATCGTAGTTACAGATATAGGATGAAGAACGCCCTCAGTTGTTTCTATCCGTCGGGGCAGATTGTTTTGCGGCATTGCTTTTTGAAACATTGTTTTGAAATATCGCAATCAATCTTATATAGAGTAAAGAAAAAAATATTGTTAATTTATGTTACAAATGCCTAATAATTTAAATGCTATGAAGACAAAAACCTTTATCTGTATCAAAACACGATATCTGTATGCTTATCTCAATATCGGTACGTGTTAGCTTCAATTGGTGGGTTGGGGAAATACTGACACAACATTTTATAAACGGGTTGGTTGCATAAGTCAAAATCATAACCACATATCATAAACATTAATTGCAAATGTTGAGGTATTTGTTTTTCGCGACTCTGAGCGTCCAGTTATATTCGCAAAATTAAATAAATCACAAATATAAATAGTTGCTTGCCTCGGGTGTCTTTATTTTAAGATAGGACATCACATTTTTGGTGAATTATGCTTTTAAGTTTTGACCAATGCTTATAAATGTTATATGTTTTAAAAGCAAAATGGATTATGTAATTAATCAGGTGGCTAATTACATATTATAAAATTATTTTCTAAGAATGATTCATCGACAAACTTGATGTTATGTTCTGTCTCACAATAACGACTCGAGAGGCAAACATTTTTTACGATTTATTTAATTTCGCAAATATAACTGGAGGGTCAGAGTCGCGAAAATAAATACCTCTAAAGTAGCAATTATTTGTTATGATATGTGATTAGGATTTTGACTTGATATCCACCTCACTGAACATGCTGAAGTATTTTTTTGAATTCACAAAAATAACCATACTTTTATTCAAATTTAAAACTTCATAGAATGAGTAAGGAAAGTTGATTGTGTTACTCCCATATATAAAACAAGAAAGGATGCATTAAATTATTAAATTCCAATTACGCTACAAATTTATGTTTTGAGTGTCTCGTGGACATACATAGGGAATGGGTGTATATGTAAAACATTCACCAAAAGCAAACGGAAAATGATATTGACTATATATTTTTTACACAATGTTAGTGCCTTTATCAGCTATGGAGTCAATTCCTGAAGTTGATCTCTATTTGCCTCATGAGAAAAATCCATCATCAATATATTGAAGAGTCTAGTTAGAACCCAATTAATGGAAGCAGAATCAAGTTCTTGTGAATGCTGTATATATGAGTTTAACAAGCTTCGAATGTAGCACCGCAAACATATCAGTAACTCAAAACGCATTATAAATAGGTTTTTTTATGGGCTTACCAAAGAATATGCTTGTGATAAATATAACAACCTGCACCCCCCCCCCTGCCCCCGTATACTCGGGTTACTAAATGTTGAGTACTTTTATGTTGGTGGCGGTTTTGATCCGTTTCCGAGGGTTAAAATTAATGTATTTATAAAAATGATAATTACAAAAATGATTAAAAAAATCAAATAACCATGGCAATCTACCTTCTCAAGTGTATCAGAAGAAAAAACAAGCTGTATAGTTTTGATTAAATTCTAGTGTGTCTAGAAAGAACAAAATGGTTAAGTTTATTTAATAATTGAGATTACGAATAGCTGTGACCCTTAATAGATAGTGGTGGAAATTACCAATGATAAATAAGCAGTCAATCAACTCGATCGATTGTTCAATAGAAGAACTCGGTCAGAATTGATTAAGATAAAGACAATGCCATGTTCCCTGTTCCAGCGAGCCTGTAAAAGATCGTCCGATAACGTGCGTTTCCCTGTTCAATCTACCCTGTTAAAGATCGTCCGATAACTTGCGTTTCCATGTTCCTGCGAGCCTGTCAAAGATTATCCGATAACGTGCGTTTCCCTGTTC
Source organism: Ophiura sarsii (assembly GCA_035610835.1). Classification (NCBI taxonomy): domain Eukaryota; kingdom Metazoa; phylum Echinodermata; class Ophiuroidea; order Amphilepidida; family Ophiuridae; genus Ophiura; species Ophiura sarsii. Next base: position 12,533,821 of record CM069448.1, on the reverse strand, counting down.
AATCTACCCTTACATAGATCGACAATAACGTGCGTTTCCCTGTTCCGGCGAGGATTTCAAAGATCATTCGATAACGTGCTTTTCCCTGTTCCTGTGAGCCTGTCAAAGATCGTCCGAGAACATGCATTTATTTGTTCAATCTATCCTTTTCAAAGATCATTCGATAACGTGCGTTTCCCTATTCCTGCGATCCTGTCAAAGATCGTCCGATAACATGCATTTCCTTGTTCAATCTACCTTTTTAAAGATCGACCGATAACGTGCGTTTCCCTGCTTAATCTACCTTTTCAAAGATCGACCGATAACGTGCGTTTCCCTGCTTAATCTACCTTTTCAAAGATCGACCGATAACGTGCGTTTCCCTGCTTAATCTACCTTTTCAAAGATCGACCGATAACGTGCGTTTCCCTGTTCAATCTACCCTGTTAAAGATAGTCCGATAACGTGCGTTTCCCTGTTCAATCTACCCTGTTAAAGATCGTCCGATAACGTGCGTTTCCTTGTTCCTGCGGGCCTGTCAAAGATCGTCCGATAACGTGCATTTCCTTGTTCAATCTACCCTGTTCAAGATAGTCCGATAACGTGCGTTTCCCTGTTCAATCTACCCTGTTAAAGATCGTCCGGTAACGTGCGTTTCCCTGTTCCTGCGAGCCTGTCAAAGATCGTCCGATAACGTGCGTTTCCCTGTTCAATCTACCATTTCATAGATCGACCGATAACGTGCGTTTCGCTGTTCAATCTACCCTTTCAAAGATCGACCGATAACGTGCGTTTCCCTGTTACAGCGAGGGTTTCAAAGATCATTCGATAACGTGCTTTTCCCTGTTCCTGCAACCCTGTCAAAAATCGTCCGATTACATGCATTTACTTGTTCAATCTATCCATTCAAAGATCGTCCGATAACGTGCGTTTCCCTGTTTAATCTACTCTTTCAAGATCGTTCGATAACGTGCGTTTCCATGTTCAATATACTCTTTCAAGATCGTCCGATAACGTGCGTTTTCTTGTTCCTGCACATTTCGCTTAATATATCGGTACAAATTATCCGATTTTTAGAATCCTGATACCTCATACCAAGGAGAACAACTTGGTATGCTTATCAACTTGATTGAAGGCATTTGAAAATTTTAACCCCTGTATGGCGGGCATTTTGTATTTTGGATTAGCACATATGGGATGGGCACTTTTAATATGCTGTTCATATCATTGGGGTACTATCCTGAAAAATAAAGCCTTTTGTGATTTGATTCTAGGTAAACACCTAATTTTTCATTCAAAATACCAAATGACAGTAATTGTTGTACATTAAGTCTTACGTCAGCAAAAGTTCAAATGACGGTCAATCTTTCGGAAATCCCAAAATGTAGGGGAAATTTCCATTTTAAGTCATTTTATCGAAAATATTCAAAAATATATATAAATAAAAGGAAATGAGATTTTGGATTCAGTCATTTGACAACCTCTTTAAAATAGAATGCTGAACTTAGAGCCATAGTGGTTACAAAGAGTATTTCTAAAAGGGGATCAAATTGGTAGCAAAACGTGCGAAATCCATAGTATTTTGGAAACCAAAGAGAAAATAACAATATAAAAAAAAAAAAAAAAAAAAAAAAAAAGGTTCAGGATTTCAAATTTAAACGCGTTATTTGAGTTTCGTATGGGCACACCATGTATGCGTGTGAGACGTGGACCCTAACTAAAGCTGACAAAAACAGAATAGCTGCTTTCGAGATGTGGTGTTGGAGGCGTATGCTTCGTATCGTATGGACAATGAGAAGGACCAATGCCAGTATTATTGAAGAAATAGGGGTGTCTAAACGAATTATTCATGCTATCAACACCCAAATGCTGAGCTACTTCGGCCATATCTCACGTCGTAAGGGTAATAACCTAGAGAAGATGATCATGCAAGGCATGATTGAAGGGAAGCGCAAGAGAGGCAGACCTCGTTCCCGGTGGATTGACCAAATAAAATTGATTACTGGACACCCGCTCCGTGATTGTTACTCCTTTGCAGAAAATCGTTATTTGTGGCGTAGTATCTGTAAGGTCACGAGCTGTCAGTCATGACAGGACCGAACCAACCAATCAACCATGGGCACACCTTAAGCCATATGCAATATTAACCAAATCAACCAATTCAAAATCCATATTACACGTTTTGCAAATCAACTCTTCTTTGAAAAACATCAAAACTATAATATCATTACAGGATTGTTCTATGTTGAACTCGCCGTTAAACAAAAGGAACACCTTTCTTAAGGGGTTTTATGACATTTTGATATTGGGTATTCTCAACGGTGCTGACCACTATTGGTTTTTTAATTTCGTGGGCAGCACCGTTGAGAATACCTTATTCTAGTTTAGATTTTGAGCTACATCTGTTTCAAAAATTGTATTTTGTCCCCAAAATTACTACATGGTTCTATGGGAAATGAGGAAAAAGTCATCTTTATGAGTTATACATTTAGCCCATACCTTGTACTGCAAAGGACCATGCAACAATGAGGAGTTATTCACCCATCCATATAGTAACAGTAATAAAATTGAAAAACGTAATTTGAAAATGAACATTTGGTAAGATTTCAAATTTGATGAAACTTTTTCTGAATATCGAGTTTGGTTTATACAGGGTGACCCAATAAAAGTTTACCCAAAATGAAAATGATATTTTTCCACTTCCTGTAATTTGATATCTGTGTTTTTATTTTATTATAAAGAATGGGTAATGGAGCATCTACCCTGAAAAATTATTTAAATTGGTTGAGTGGTTTTCAAGATATGGTCTATTGAACATTGCCTTAACAAAACAGACTTGTCCTTGGAGCAAAGGCATGATTGAACACAAGTGAGACATCAAAACTAATCCTTTTACAATGATTTATTATTTGAATAGGGTTAGTAACCCTAACCCTAACCCTATTCAAATAATAAATCATTGTAAAAGGATTCGTTTTGATGTCTCACTTGTGTTCAATCATGCCTTTGCTCCAAGGACAAGTCTGTTTTGTTAAAGCAATGTTCAATAGACCATATCTTGAAAACCACTCAACCAAAATAATATTTAAAAAAAATTCAGGGTAGATGCTCCATTACCCATTCTTTATAATAAAATAAAAACATAGATAGCAAATTACAGGAAGTGGAAAAATATCACTTTCATTTTGGGTAAACTTTTTATTGGGTCACCCTGTATTGAACAAATTGGAGAATAATTGGATTTTGTTCTTCTTGGTGATATGCAATTAAGATTTACTGAGTATGTTAGTTCGTGTTTCGATCACATTTCATACATTTTATCGAGTGCAAGTTGGTTGGCATTCTACCTGGTAGCAGTTAGAATTGAAAAACGTAACTCGAAGTGAATGACTTGTGATGAATTCCATTGACAATAATTGCGAGCAAATTATAACGCTTAACTCAAAATTGATAAATATCAGGATTCTTTTGTCAATAAGGTATTATATAGATGGAGCTGATATTTTACTTACAACAACTCGTAACTTATTAGCAGGGTAGGACAATAAATGTTCCCTCCTTCGATACTGTAATTCGATAAGTTATTATTTCTAACAATTGGATGTTACCTGGCTCATAATTCCACTCACACAATATAACATACTGTATTATGGTGTTAGAATTATATGTTACTATCAGAGAATACCAACTGGATAATAGTATAATACATTAAATGATAATTTGATACTATAAGAATGGCACGGAAAAAACACCTTGTTCTACGGGCAAACGGACGTTGAAGGTTGCATATTCATCCATTGTGTCCAAAAGTTTCGAAATGGTTAACCTGATAATAAAAAATAAAAAAATAGCCCAGACATTGAACCTATAAGTTGGTTTTTGTTTTAAACTGCGATGACAATTGTCAGTACCCATCGACACCGACAAAATGCACACAAGTTTGCCCTTGGAAAACTTTTTAATTTTAAATAAGGATTCAAAGTCATGTACATTCAAAGCTTTATATTTCCGGTTAAATAATCCGCTCTATTATTCCGAAAATATATATGGATAGAGAATACTTGTAGAATTTATTTGATATCAAAATTTGTAACCGATTTGAGGCCCCTTAATATTTTACACGAGCGGAAATGTTTGTGTACATAACGTGTACTACCATACATTGTTAAATTTTCGCCACGCCACCTGTGCGTAGCTGTAAACACGCGTTTGAAACTGGAGTTGCACATTCCTCATACTCCATTCACGTAGCTTTTACAAAATATATTCACTCGGCACATAATGCAAGATATTAATAGACTCAATACTAATTTTCAGTAAATAAACGTATTCGAATTGATTTGTTTTAAGCTTAAACAAAATCAATCAAGCTTACTCAAATAGAGTTCAGAGAACATTTTAATGATTAAGCTGCACCGGCAAAGTCGTATATTTGGAATTTGGTGGACACATTTTCAAAATAGGATCTGTACATCTGAGCAGTTCGCGGTGGCCGTAAAAATACTGGAAGATCAATAAACATTATTGACGTCATTAGACGTGCAGTAGTTCAAAGTCCAACGCAATCTATTCACCGACTTTTTACAGTAGATAACTGAGTTCCAAGGTCAACTGTGCAACGTATTTTGCGAAGAGACTTGATGAAGTTCCCGTATACAAGATACAGATTAAGTAGAAACGTTGCCTTGGAGGTTTTATTAGTCTATTTTAACTGATGTAAATATTGTTCATGTGTCCTAAATTTCATTAAAAATATCATTTTAATCTGAGAAAAAAAGAAGAAAAAAAACAATGGAAAAACTTCCTTATATTCAGTTCTCGATCCATTTAATATTCATTACCTATAAGCACATAATTATAGTACGGCGTTATGAAAGTTGTACAGTTCGGGAAACCTTCTTCTGTTCTATTGATTATACAAATAGCTGTATTTGTAAATTCGTTATCAAAAACATTCTATAAATGTTCTCTATCGAAGGATTTTTTCAGATGGATACATAGTAAAAACTATTTTAACTGTTTAAAGTTGTTTACGCCTGTCACTCTAACAACTATTGTTCAAACTGTTAAACATTTGTTTAAACAATGTTTAAACAACTGATTTTAACTTTTATTGTTGTTTAAACAATATATTAACCGCTTGAACAATAGTTGTTAGAGTGACTTAAACAACTTTAAACAGCTGTTTAAAATAGTGTTTACTGTGTAGTGCGAATTAATTTTACCGGAGATATAAAGCTTTAAAATGGTTTGGCGACAATTTTTGGGTCGCCTTGTGCCTGATGGCTTGCCATGCTAATGTACGCGCCTATACTGAATATGTACGGACTGTATGTGTGTTGGTATTGGTAGTATTAATACCCAAAGAATTCAAAATACACATTGACGTGACAACGACCCGTGACCTGCCACGTATAAATGAAACTACTGTCTGCTTACTCATATTCCTTCAAGCAGCTTTTACTGTAGGACCCTACTCATTACTGTTTAGATTAGTAGCAGCCATGATAGAATAGACAATTTGGTGATGTTGTCCGGGAATGTTTTTTAACTAGTAGGGTTATTGCAAAGTTTGAGTTATGAGTATATATTTAAGGCTACAAAGATATTGTGCGGGGATATATAACCACGGCTTACAGCTACCTATTTCGAGAGCGACCAACTCACACTCGAAATAATTGCTGTGAATATCAGTAATAATAGCGGCGTATTTGTCTGATTTTTAAAAGATATAAAATGAATGGTTTCATTTGAAGACACCCACATACCACAATTATACAAATTGATTTACACCGATAAACATGATATAGGGAAACAAGAAAACCATACCTGACTAACTATTGAAGTATTGTATTGGTGTTTTTAATTTCAAATGTTTAAAGTTGTCATTTTTTTCTTCATTTTTTCATATTTTATATTTTCACTCAACTGTCGGTGCAGTCAACCTTATCCCCGCCACGCATCTCGTTTTCGCAAACGGTATCTTTAAGTAACTTGTGCTGAGCGATGAATGATGATACTTCTTTTCCGAATGAAAAACCCCATTGACTCCTTGTCGGCATTCTAAAACAATTATAATCAAATCAAGATTCCGTTACATGCATGGTTATCCTTGCAATGCAACCTTCAATTTGAATTAAGTTTTAATGTCACGTAAAACCTTGATATATAACCATGGTAACAATAGACTTCTAACTCTTTCTGCTATTTTATCTTACGAGATTTAATGTCAATATTGTGTATCAACATATATGGGTTTAAACGTTGTATTAGTTTTCATACTAATATACGTATTGTAAATGTTGATAAATCGTATCCGTCGTAGCCTCGTACTCATAATTTAACGTTGAATATTCGTAAACGAGACAACAATGTGCGGCGATTTTTGTTTCGTAACCAAGCCCAGCAAATAACTTGGATTTAAACATTTTTCAATTTGCGAGAAACGACACAGGGATTCGAACCAGGTACCTTTAGCTCATGAGACCTCAGCTCTATCCATTAGACCGCAAGAAGTTGGCTGACAAAATGTTAGTAACGAATATACGTTATTATCATATCATTTTAAAAATATCAAACTTAATTTGAAACTTGGTTTTGAAAACAAGGTGGCTTTCCACTGTTGCTGGGTTTTTTACCCACCCTGTATACTATGTATACGATAAATTACATGTATGAGCAAATTGCAGTTCAACACACTTACTGGTAAACGTTTATATTTAAGGATTTTAAACGCAGTCCATCCAGCACAATGCAACTTCCCACCCAACAAATGTGTATAGTGTTTGGTTACTTTCGTTCGTGTCAGCACTGTCCAATACATTCCATATAGGCAGCAGTGTCTTTATCTGCTTTGATTTGATTTGATTTTATTGGATACTCAAACATCATATAGTTTAAAATACAAACATGTAATACATGCACATAATTAAATTGCACCAAGCAATTGTCCAATACATTCCACATAGGCAACAGTGCCTTTATCAGGACTGTTCAATACATTCCATATAGGCAGCAGTGCTTGTATCAGATATGAAGTCAATTCCTGAAGTTGATCTCAATCAGACTCCTGAGAAAAATCCATTGTCAGTATTGAGGAGTCTAGTTAGAACCCAATTAATGGAATCAGAATCAAGTTCTTATGAATGCTTGTATAGATGAGTTTAACAAGCTTCGAACGTAGCACCGCAAACATACCAAAGAATGAGTTTAACAAGCTTCGAATGTAGCACCGCAAACATAACAACGAATATGCTTGTGATAAATATAGCAATCTCCACCCCCCCCCCCCCCCCCCGTATACTCGGGTTACTAAATGTTGAGTAATTTTGATATCTGTTATGTTGGTGGCGGTTTTGATCCGTTTTCGAGGGTTAAAATGAATGTATTTATGAAAATGTTACGCACAATGTTATGCTAAAAATCAAATAACCATGGCAATCCACCCTCTCAAGTGTATCAGAAGAAAAAACAAACTGTATAGTTTTGCTTAATTTCTAGTGTGTCTAGAAAGAACAAAATGGTTAAGTTTAATTAATAATTGAGATTACGAATAGCTGTGACCCTTAATATATAGTGGTTGAAATTACCAATGATAAATAAGCAATCAATCAACTCGATCGATCGTTCAACAGAAAAACTCGGTCAGAATTGATTAAGATTTAGACAATGCCATGTTTCCTGTTCCAGCGAGCCTGTCAAAGATCGTCCGATAACGTGCGTTTCCCTGTTCAATCTACTCTTTCAAGATCGTCCGATAACGTGCGTTTCCCTGTCCCTGCGAGCCTGTCAAAGATCATCCGATAACGTGCGTTTCCCTGTTCCTGCGAGCCTGTCAAAGATCATCCGATAACGTGCGTTTCCCTGTTCCTGCGAGCCTGTGAAAGATCATCCGATAACGTGCGTTTCCCTGTTCCTGCGAGCTCGCAAAGATCGTCCGATAACGTGCGTTTACCTGTTCAATCTATCCTTTCAAAGATCGTCCGATAACATGCATTTACTTGTTCAATCTATCCTTTCACAGATCATCCGATAACGTGCGTTTCCCTGTTCCTGCGAGCCTGTCAAAGATCGTCCAATAACGTGTGTTTCTCTGTTCAATCTACTCTTTCAAGGTTGTCCGATAAAGATACCACACTAGTTATTCAATTGCCTATGCAATTAACTGTAAAAGGGGTAACAAAAAGCCAATTTTCTCGCTTATAACGACGCTAGATTTTTCAATTTGACATTTTCCTGAAAGTTTATGATATTTTTGATCATTGAATCACAACAATTACATGCGATGACCCCGAAAGTTCCGAGAATTAAGTCCTTGAATTTGGAGAGCTGTTGTATCGCCCTCAATCAACAGAAATGTGGCCAGAACATTTACAATCAAAATTTACCTACAAAATATACAAAATGCATTGAAAATGTGTGTTTTTTGCACTGTTGTATTAGATACTAGTTCTTAAATCAGGATTCAATGACAGTTTTATTCATTTAAGAGCAATAAACTACCTTTCCTGATTATATTTTATTATTAGTGGGCTTAACCTTATGAAAAAGGCTGATTGTCGTCATATTAATTAACGTGCGTTTCCCTGTTCAATCTACTCTTTCAAGATTGTCCGATAACGGGCGTTTCCCTGTTCCTACGAGCCTGTCAAAGATCGACCGATAATGTGCGTTTCCCTGTTAAATCTACCCTTTCAAAGATCGACCGATAACGTGCGTTTCCCTGTTCAATCTATCCTTTCAAAGATCGGTCCAATAACGTGCGTTTCCCTGTTACAGCAAGGGTTTCAAAGATCATTCGATAACGTGCGTTTTTCTGTTCCAGCGAGCCTTTCACAGATCGTCAGATATTAACACGTGCGTTTTCGATCACGTACTCTGTAAAGATTACTCTCTTTTTACCTCACAGAGGTAGCATAATCTTGATTTTCATCAATTATTGTCTTACATGTTACATCAATTCATTATTAATAAATAATACTAAATATTATGATCACATAATTATATTTATATGCCTTAGGGTTAGGGATCGGGACTAACCCTAACCCTAACCCTAACCCTAACACCCAAATGTCATCACTAAGTTTTTTGGTCTTTTTCGCCATGCTGACAAAGAGCTAGAGTTTTGTCCTATAATGTCCCTCACTGAATATTCAATAGGACACATTTGTAATGCATCCACATTGTATGCGCACATCATGGAATAATTGCAAAACAACCCCGGGACAGTTCCTAACCCTAACCCTCCACCCCGGGACTGCCCTCCGGACTGTTTCTAACCCTAACCCTCCACCCCGGGGCTGTTTTTAACCCTAACCCTCCACCCCGGGATTAACCCTAACCCTGACCCTAACCCTAACCCTTACCCTAACCCTGCACACACAAAGGTCCTCACTGAGTTTTTTGGACTTCTTCGCCATGCTGACAAAGAGCTAGAGTGTTGTCCTATAATGTCCCTTACTGTACATTCAATAGGACACATTTGTAATGCATCCACATTGTATGCACACATCGTGAAATAATTGCATAACAATATAAAAGCCTATCAATCACACAATATAAAGAACGTTTGGAATGTCAACAACATGTGTATTATCACCAATAATCCCATGCGAAAATGAGCTGGAAAATTCCGGAATTATTCCAGAATATCCTGGAATTTAATCCCGGAATAATTCCAGCTTATTCCGGAATTCCGTGCGGTAAATCTAGACAGGATTAAGCTTGGATTTTATTTTTCAGAAAAGCCAGGAATAATAAAAAGCTTGGATTAGCTGGAATAAAATGGCTGATTTTTAGATGCATAAAAAGCCTGGATTAGCTGGAATAAGCTGGAATCTGGCGGTAAATTTGGACAGGATTTAGCTTGGATAAAGGCTGGATTTTTGGTGCCCTAAAAAAGCTTGGATTAGCTGGAATAAGCTGGAATCTGGCGGTAAATCTGGACAGGATTAGCTTGGATAAAGGCTGGATTTTTGGTGCGCTAAAATGCCTGGATTAGCTGGAATAAGCTGGAATCTGGCGGTAAATCTGGACAGGATTAGCTTGGATAAAGGCGGAATTTTTGTGCGGTAAAAAAGCTTGGATAAGCCAGAATAAGCTGAAATTATAAAAAGCTTGGATAAGCTGGAATAAAAAGGCTGATCTTTAGGTGCATAAAAAGCCTGGCTTAGCTGGAATAAGCTGGAATCTGGCGGCAATACATTCTGACAGCAAAAAAGCTTGGATAAGGTGGAATTTTAGGTGCATTAAAATTTAAAGATCAAAAAGTCGGCCATTTTGGAAAAAACAGTATTTTGATCATTACTCAGTCATTATTGAATCAATCAACTTGATTTTGGTGATTAAACTATAGGATTAGTCCAGTTTGGACCTACCTTACTTTTATGTGTCACTTTACTTTCAGATAGGCAAGTTATTTTAACTAATAATAATATTACTAGGGCTAGGCCATGGACTACTGCCTGCCTAATGTTTTCTCTGATATGATATAGATAGGCCTAGGCTAAGCTTGAGTTCAAACAATCATATTCAATTGAATAGAGATTATTATAAACTAGGCCTATTATAAAGTCCACTATTAATTTGTGTGCTCCACTTTTGCAGAAAAACAAATCACAAACAGCAAGGCTATGTACCGCACTATGCACAGCCAAATTATGAATGTTTGTAGCCTGGTCTATCGAACTACACAACACTAACATGAACACCAACATGAACATTTTAAAAAGCTTATTTTGTTTAGGCCTAGCTTCCTGATGAATATCTTCCAGGGAGATCCCAAGGCTGTGTACTTGATCAAAATGCTATACTTCAATTACCTAGTCTTATATTACAGTCAAATAAGGAAAAATTTACAGACAAACCTCAACTGACATGCAGCAGACGACACATTCATTTTCACAATTGTCAAATTGTACACACTAACACAGTCTGCAGAATGCATAGTTCATTTACTCCTTAATGCTCTGCATAAATTGTGAACTTCACTTCCCACGCGAAAATAAGTTCAAGCTTCATAAGAAATTCTGGAAACTTCTGGCTTTTTCTGGAATATCCAAGCTTTTTCTGGAATATCCAAGCTTTTTCTGGAATATCCAGGCTTTCAAGGTTCTGTAATGCTATGCTTTGTTGTAATGAATTGCCAGTTATTTGCCAATATTTCTCTAAATTAGGCTTTGTAAAATTCCTTTTGTCTTTATTAGTCAATCTACCCCTTTACACCAGCCACGCTAAAGTAGAAATGGTGTTCCTACTGACATTTTCAATGACTGAATACAATGGTGTGAAAAAGGTCATTTTCAAATTCCAAAATTAATATGTCAAAATACCCACCATTTAAATAACCTAATTTCCAATAAAGTTAAACAATAAGAAATTAGTGTGTACATTAGGTTTTCAGGAGAGAAGTAAGTTCAAAATTTCATTTTAAAAATCCAAAATGGCTGCTATATTTAGTCATCAGATTTCAACATTGAATAATTAGATTCCACAATGTGTTTATAAATTTCATCTAAGTCCAAGCTAATCCAAGGTTGCTAAGAAGCTTGGACTTTTCCACAATGTGTTTATAAAAGTCCATGCTAATCCAAGGTTGCTAAGAAGCTTGGACTTTAATAATATATAGATTCCACAATGTGTTTATAAAAGTCCAAGCTAATCCAATCTCATATGTTGGAGTTCAAGCTTTTCTAGTAGTTGCAGGATCAGAAAGCTGGAAATACCTTGGAAAAGCCAGGATTATTTTTATTCCAGCTTTTTCCAGTTTTTATCCTGGCTTAAAACCAGGATATTCAAGGTTTGAAATTAGGCTGGATTTTACTCTTAGCCAGAGCTTGGATAAGCTTGGATATTCCAGGAAAAGCCGGAATTTTCCAGTATTTCTTATAAAGCTTGGATTCATTTTCGCATGGGTTGGTCTCAATACTGAGACTTGGTATGGGGTATGAATAATTTTGGATAGGCATAAAACACAATTCTTGTTCAATTCTATTGCTATGCAAAAATTGTTGAACCCAAATATATTGATTTGTACTTGCAACTAACTGTCTTGTGTGTAAACCAAAAGTTCCACTGCCCCAGCTGGTATTGATATTAGAAAAATTCAAAAAACTCATATTTTTCAAAGGGTTTGAATAATTGTGGGCTTAACTGTACATCCTAGACTAGCTACAAATCTTGCTTAAATAGTGTCGTGGACTTGGTTAAAGTCTAACATCGTTTCCATGAATGTATGTTGTATGCAACAGTCGCCCCCTAATGCCATTCTCATCAACATGTCGGCTTCTTGGTCTATGGTCATGATAATTATCAAATCATATAAGTGTGGGTGTGTTTATTAATCATTAATATTCAATATTTCACTCCTGGGGTTGATCAATTGAGAGGTTTGTACTTTATTTTATTTTATTTTTATTTTTATTTTTATTTTTATTTTTATTTTTATTTTTATTTTTATTTTTATTTTATTTTTTATTTTTTTCGGAGGAGGATGAGAGCATAATCACAATTATAGTTTTACGGGCAATGCCCTTGTTTTACACTTACTAAAATTTATTATATAGGAATATTACATGGTGTCCCAGAATGATATAGGTCTATTTTATATTATAAATACAACAGTGTTTCTCAATCTAATACCTGCAATATACTGGTGGACATGTCCCCATCTTATTCTGTTAATTTTCGCAAGATATCCCTTTTGTTCAATGTCAGCGCTTTTCAATTGATTAACCTCGCACCACTGTTAAAACTATGGCAAAAGAAAGGATCGCATTCAGTCAGTCAAGCTGCACCATTCCTTTACGTCATACAATTGTGACCTCACAAACGTTTAACTTTTTAGTGAAAATCAAAACAGGAAACAGCAAATTACCTGCATAAAATTTTTAGTAGACCATTTTCAATATATATAATTTTTGTCAAAATCAGGTTTCCCGAACTGTAAAACTGCAATTTCAGATATTTTTTCTCAATAATTATCTCTTTTGTGATATCAGAATCTCAATTTTACGGGGAAAAATGTAAATGTAGTCGTGTCACCAACCTAATTGCCCTTAGATAATAATATAATAATAATGGCATTTATAATGCGCCGTCAATCTAGGTAAAACTATTCCGAGGCGCAAACATATAAAACAAAAATACAAATTAACATGAACAATACATAAACAAGGATGATTTGCATATACATGTACATGTATATACAAAGAAATCAATTATAAACTAAGTCAAATAATCTTGTTTTTAACAAGTTCTTAAAAGAGTCAAGTGAATCACAGCATCTTAAATTATAAGGTAGTGAGTTCCAGAGAGTTGGTGCAGCAACCGAAAATGCGCGATCTCCAAATGAAGAAGTAGTCCGTGGAACAACAAGTAAAAGTTTATCAGATGACCGGAGAGTACGTTTTGGATGATATGGTACAAGAAGATTGGCAATATATGTTGGTGAAGTGCCATGCAAAGCTTTCCAAGTTAAAAGAAGAAGTTTAAAATGAATCCTTTCGCGAACAGGAAGCCAGTGGAGATCTTTCAATATTGGAGTGATATGATCGAATTTCCTTGTCTTTGTGAGAACGCGAGTAGCTGCATTTTGAGCAAGTTGCAGTTTGTGAAGTAAGTGATCAGTGATGCCAAAAAGAAGAGAATTGCCATTGTCAATACGAGAAGTTATATAAGAGCATGGACGATAGTAGCTGCGGTTTCAAATGTTAACATTTTCCTACCAACACCAATAATATAAACACAAGATAGGCATTTGTAGGAGTGGTTGAGATCATATTGGAAACGTTTTATTTTATAACATATCTAATTTATATTGGTTACGGCAACAACAACAAACTTTCCCAACAACTTCTATAACATCTATCTAATTTACTAATATAGAAGAGTGAATGGCTTATAGGATATACGAACACGACACTAAAGGCAAATTTTGCATTCGCCATACATGGAAAGGTGAGAAGAAATCTTTTCCTGGCCAGACGAGCTTGTTTAATTCATACAACGTAGTAACAACATACGCACATCCACAGTAACAGGTGGTGTGTCCAACAAGTCATAATTATACACAGCCAAAAGAAAGGACATTACCAATACAGGATTACGGTCTAAAACTAGGAAAAATAATAGAAATTGTCCGAATATTGATTAAAATATATTGTAATTATGAGAAATAACACGTAAGCACTTCTCATTTGTCGTTGTAACAAACCAACACAGATGGAACAATTACTACTATGTTACATGCTTATGTTTATGATTTAATCATGGTGATCCAATTAGATTCGGCAACGCGGCATACGGCTATTGAAGCAATTAAAACAATCAGTGCAATGGTGCTTTTTACATTTCATTTTATCACTTAAGCATAATTACTTTTTAATAGCTGAATAATGATGTATTGTTAAAACTATATGAGGGGGTCTACCATTGTCATCGCAGAAACGTAATTTGTTAGATATTAAAGGGGAAACCACTCTTAAATTAACCGTGCCCTGCTTTAAAAAGTGGGCTATTCTATTTGAAATCCATACATCCCTGTAGAAGAATTTATCTTAATCGTCCCCAACAGGGAGTGTAGATTTCAAATGTAGTCGTCACCCGCAGTAACGTCATTTGAAATACACACTCCGTGCGGAGATGATTAAGGTAATGTCTTATACAGGGGGTGTATGGATTTCAACTGGATTAGCCCAATACCTAATCCCTGCTTCATGACTAGCTGCAAACAAAGCCATTAGAGATTTTTCAAATTCGGAATCCCCCCGGAAATGAAACATTGCATAAATATCATTTTATATTTTACTAAGCTCACCGTACGCATCAGAATAAATTTCCGATGTATTTATTTTGACTGGTATCACAAGGAAAATCAACACGAAGACTGCATTCTTCATCTTACTGTGTGGAGCCTGCATTTGTTTTAAAGAAAGGTATGGGGGGATACAGGTTTTACGGAGGATACGGATATCATCAACGCACTAAGCAGGTACGTATTATACATTATTAGTTTCCGATATTTCGAAAAAACAAATTCTTTCGTATTGATCAATTAGTTTGTGGTGGGACGTTTTTCGTAAATATGAAGGGAAACAATAGCTTGGTTTTTCAACAGGGCAATCGATAAGTCTTAGAATTGTTATGCCTAAAGAATTTTCAGTTCAGCTCATATATGAATTGGATTATTTAGATGCTCTTTCCTGCTACGTTTATAATCAAACTTGATTCAGAAACTCAGTGACTTGAGCAAATTAATTGATACCAAACATGAATTTGAAACATTTCATTTGGTTTATGTTGTACGTATATATGAATTTCTAATGTGAAGGAACCTATTATTAATGCGCACGTTTAGATCAAATCGAAGTTTTCCGAAAATATACGATCGGTTCCGAATGCTTTCCGATTAGTCGAGTACTTTTAGCACCAGTTTGATGACTCATAAGTCATCAACAGAAAAACAAACGTGTGCTTACCCGGTGTCTTTGATAACCCTTGTATGGATCGTACAGGTGTTGGTGACACTAGAGATTGCCTTCCTCGTAAACAATAACGGTGAGATAAAAGAGATTCGGGGTGATTACACCGAATTTTTACCTTCAGCTCGACAAATCTTGCAGTTTCCAGTATCGACGCTACTGTTGATACAAACAAAATAGTCTCACCACTATAGTTTACTTCACATTCTGAATGAGCGAGCACTGAAACAAATGATTGCAATAAATGTGGTATCATGTAAAATTAGTGAAAAAGACACTTGAATCTTAAAGACATTTATAGGAGCTCATTTTGTTCTAATTACCTTAATGTACCAAAATACACTCTCAAACCTTCCTTCGCACTCACTCGGTGGTCACGGGATCACCATTATGACCTACCGATAACAAAATATAATCGTTTTGTTTTGTACGATTCTACTTTATTATCTATATATCACATTTGGAGCTGATCAAGGTTTCAATAGTCACGGACAGTTGACTATTTGTATTGTAATTGTACTATATAACCTTGTTCCGTCGAGAAAAGACGCATAATATGGTGTGAAAAGAGAATTGACGAGACAAATACAATAAAGGTGCGTTCATACTCGCGTCGTTGCGTATCGGTCGACGTCGACGGACAAAAGTTGACCATGCTTCAACTCGCGCACCGATATCCGTCGACGTCGGCCGATGCGCAACGACGTGAGTATGAACGCACCTTAAGACGTTATTTAGTGAAGCGTACAATACTGGTGTGCTGAACTCCTGATGAACTTCATACTAGAATAATGGGTTTGAATTGAGCACAATACCTGCAACAGACCTTCAATAAACAGGCATGAGATAGAATGAACTCAATGGGGGAGGGAGCCTGAACTAATAATCTGAAGAAAGTGCGTGAAATGCCAAAACGGACAGATAATAAATAATTGGGTGCCAATTTAGGCAATAAACATTAATAGAAAAGGTCATGAAATTGGGCTAAATAGACCAAAAACGGACTGAAAATAAATGAAAGTGC
Organism: Ophiura sarsii; assembly: GCA_035610835.1. NCBI lineage: Eukaryota > Metazoa > Echinodermata > Ophiuroidea > Amphilepidida > Ophiuridae > Ophiura > Ophiura sarsii. The sequence continues at coordinate 12,517,339 of CM069448.1, read as the reverse complement.
GGAATAGTAGGCAACAAAAAACCTGAATACGAGTTTAATCCTAAACATTCCTGAATAAGTGGCATCATACCTGTTAAATTTGAAATTCGGAAGCGCCATTTTGTCCCGAAGCAATGGTTATGACGTCATATTTTGGTCGATTTTCTGAACTTTTGAGTATTGGATTTACGTGCAAAATATATGCCCTTGGCATCATACTTTCCCAGCTGTGTAGTTCATTTTAAATTTCAGATGTTCTAAAATGGATGGATTTTTATACCAATTTGATAAAGAAACACGATCCACACACCTCAGAATTGCAAAAAAATGCTTTAAACAAGTCCACGTTTTGTGCCTTTGAACAGAGTGTCTGCCGGGAATATAGTATTACACAGCGCATTAACCCATGACCCCGGTGCATGTTCGCGATGTATCACAGATCGTCACATGAATAATGCAACACGTCACTTCACGACACGACACAACGTTCAGTCATGAAGCTTAGCTTCATGGTTCAGTCGAGCAATGATTGTGGACCGAATAAATGACGCCATTTTTTGTGTTCGAAAATGTCAACGTTTTTTACCGTTCTTTCAAAAATAAGGAGCATAATCACATTACAAACACATTTTGTGCGAGAGAAACACACACATTTGTCAAAAATGGCATAATAAAAATCCGTTCGTTATAAATAAATGGATATGGTTAAATAATAAAACTATCTCACTTATACTCGTCGATCTATGTGGCGTGCATACGTTGGCCATGTCGTTGGCAATCGGCAATCACGGGTTCGATTCCCGTATATTCCTTGTTATCCTTTTTTTTTTTTTTTTTTAAACTTGATGGTGGATTAATGTAACATCATTGTTATGTCAATTTTTATAAATTACGTATAAAGGCCGCACATGCGTTTATAGTTTTATTTTTATTTATTTTTCTATCATTTAACTCTTAATTTATTTAACTTTGTATCTAAACAATTAAAATGCCTAAACAATTATATCATTGCTCGATAAATCAGTGATTTAACTTGAGTTCAGTTCCCGGTTCAGTTTGATAATGATAGCAAAACTTGTTGTAAAACCATACCAGTGTGCCCAACAATTTCTCCTTTGCACACTTTGTTTATTCATTCAGAGATGTCACTTTTAGCTTGTTATAGCTATACAATTGTAAGCAAGTGTGCGACCTCTTTGATTTTAGGCTGGTAACACAATCCCATAGTGCATTTCGTTAAAACAGTGTAAATAAATTTTTCAATGATACGTATCACGTGATAATCACGATCGTTTTCGCAAAATATCCCAAAATGGCGCGGTACCCCCACACCCCAAGCCTCTTGAGATTTACTTGACCCCGCCCTCATTCAGCCAGTCTGAATTCATATGTTACTGCATAGGTCTTATAATTCATATTTTGATTGTATATTAAAATCAATGCATATTTATATAGTCCTAACCACTCTGATCGCATTCATAATGAATTCGTACATATTTTCCTTAATTGTTTTGATAATATACTTATAGCTGAGCTGTCTGGAAATAAACTGAACTGAACTGAACGGAATCTTCCAAACCAATGTGAAATAACTACAATGCGAGATCAAAAAGGTGTTGAATGGGTGTCTAATGTATGACAATTAATAGTTTTAGTCAATGAATTTCCATGATCAGTTTGGGAATAAACCTTGACCATAGAACCAAAAGCAGTAACGCTGAAAGATGTTCCTGGTTCACTAAACTTCTTTAATTGGAACACAAAATCAACGCCTTTATTTTTCATTCAGAGTGTCAATTGTCGACCAACCAACGGCTGGGAAAACGTCCTGGGCAAATCTGCCGTATTCTTCTTTACATCGGGCGTTTTTACTTTTACCAGTTTGTTACTATATTTCACTGCAGAAACTGGTCGTATTTCATGTCTGCCGAATGGAGGTAGGATTGATTGTTGTATTATTATAATTGTCTATGGCTATAGTGAATTTCAGATTCATTCATGGTTCCAGTATGGGTTAGTAGTATAGGATGTACCCCACAAGAATTGTGGAGCAGTATATGATGCCATAGTATAGCCCATTCTATTTTTAGAACTATGACTCAGCCTCGAATTTCTCGATATTGCGTAATAATTGATTATACAATCAATGGAACACGTATTAAAACATATACGAACATATACGATTATTGACTTTTATTCGTGTTTTCCAACCAAAATAGGTATTTCTTTTCCCTTTTTCTGTAAAAAATGGATCACATATTCAGTATACAAAAATAGTGGGTAATGAATCCCGGTCCTCCTGCCTGAAGGATTTCCCCTGATGCCCGCACCCCCTATTGAAGACCCTAGTTACGTTACTGATTAGGCAATGTATTTCAAAATTATGAAATACATGCCCAATTGCCGGATTTGGTAATTTGCCTGTTCTGTATTGTTACGTGTTACATTTTCATGATTATCAGAGTAACAACGACACCTGCGGCGTTCCTACCTCACTTTTAAAACAGGGATAAACAACTTGCCTTTCCCTAATCTCGAACTTTAGACTTCTAAATGGAATCCACACGATTGTATAGGTTAATTTTATAGGTTAATTCAGTTGATTTTATAGGTTAATTCAGTTGATTTTATAGGTTAATTCAGTTGAAAAACCGCTTCATTTGACCGACTTTACTAAATGTTCTTATTTCTTATAGATACCTCCATGAGAGTCATCCCTACGTTCAGCCTCAACCAAACTGAAACTTCGTTCACCTCACCCAACAACATAACCAATACTATCGAGAGAGTTGCTTATTCCCTCTCTCATGTCTCTGCCACATCACCTCGCATCATTGCAAATGTGGATACACCTGTGCAAGTAATCATAGTGACGCAAGCACGTTCTGGGTCATCGTTTACCGGAGAACTATTCAACAACAACCCCGAATTTGCCTACTTCTTCGAACCATTATTGGACATTGTTGGTACAGAGTTAACAATATCCAATCGCCGAGTCAGGTTACAACCATTTGGCGGGGTCCATTTGGATAAACTACGCGCCATTGTGCAGCGCAATTTTTCTGGGACGAACTATAAATGGGTGAATGGACGAGAAATTGGGATATTCTGTGAACATAGTAACATCTTCAATAGCACAACATTGTGTGAAAGTAAAGCAAGAAAACAATCACAAGGTGACATCAATAGAATAATCGAGGAATCCTGTCGTCTTAAAAAACACGTGGCTATCAAAACTATACGTGTACCCGACATCGGATCCTTACGCAGCGTAGTATCTGATCCTGCATTGAACGTAAAATTGATACACCTTGTGAGGGATCCAAGAGCTGTGGTACTGTCAAGAAATCAAGTGGGTCAGTTTCGACCAGATTTACACCATTGTGACAAATTAACGAAAAATCTACGTTTTTGGAAGGATCCACCCGATTGGCTGAAAGACCGTCACATGTTGTTAAGATACGAAGATCTAGCGGACGACCCGTTTTTTATTACGCAACAAATTTATCGCTTCATCGGATTGGACGTTCCAGAAACGGTGAAGGTGTGGTTGGAAATCAATACAAATCGCCAGAGTAAGGACCCGTATTCCCGTAGTAGAGTTTCAAACGAGACTGCGTACGCATGGCGTAAAAATATGGACTCTCGCACATGCGCAGACATCCAGCGGCGGTGTAAGGTACCGCTAATGTGGCTTGGGTATAAGTCGGTCACATCGATTGAAGATTTACGAAATATGAAAGCACCGATAATGTCTAAATTTGGTTACCCTTTACTAACAAATACCACCGTGACTAGACCAACAAGGATATATTCAAAAGACATACAATTTCAAGAAAACACAATGTTCCTGAAATCATAAGGAGCAAAAAAGTAAATATTTGTATTTCTACCCGATGCTTAGTTTCCGAGATATAGGGCAAAAAGGTCAAAGGTCAATATTTCCTAAAATTCTTTGTACAGGGGTCAAATTCTCAAAATGCTCCGATTTTGATCAGAATGGTCTCAAATTGTTCGGAGGTAATGACATAAAAAGAATTGTTTGCCATATCTACAAGATAAGTATCTATTAGTTTCATTAAGTCAAAGGTTAAGCATCTATTAGTTTTATTAAGTCAAAGGTCAGGAAGCTATACCGCTAATGTGTGCCAATCAAAATTGAAATTTGATAGAAATGGTGGAACGTTTAAGCTTTTCTTTAATACCATATCTCCCTCGTCATGGTAGATGGTCTAATACAGAAAGCGTGTCGATTTATTGAGGCGTGTTGTACCAGCCACTGGTCGTTAACAAAGTTCGTTCTCTATTGCATTATACGAGGGTCGGTCAATAAGTAATGAAAGTGATCATGGTATGCGATACATGAGTGATTCTATTGAGAGATGATACAAAGTATGAATCTTTGTCTTTCAAACAATACACTTGAATTTCGAAGTATGAACTATGACGTCATAGCATTAGCTTAAAGTATGAACTATGACGTCATAGCATTAGCTTAAAGTATGAACTATGACGTCATAGCATTAGCTTAAAGTAAGTACACTTTGGACACTGTCTGAAATCTGTCAATATTTGGCTGGATATGTAATAGGTTGAAAGGTGGGTCGATTGATACATGTGTGTATATCTAGGCAATGCAAGCATAGAAACAGATAACACTGCTGCCTAGTTAGAACACACAAATCTCTGTTTGACACTCTTTTTTAGATCTGAATTCCTTAATACAAACAAGAAGAGATCATTGTATTGTTTATCTGGATTGGGTTACTTTCACATTTGTTATATTGATTGTATATTTTTAGAATATGTCCTGTTGTAGTTTTAAAGATTTTCTGTAGTTTTAAAGATTTTTCTGTGCAGCGCCTTGAGGCTGTTTACATTAAGTCTCATGTATTATTATTATTATTAGCTCAAATACGTTTTTATTAAACAAAATCCGTAAAAATAAAACATAGAAAACAACAAAGGATGAAGAACAATAGAGGGATTATAATTGAGTAAATTGTTGTGGATGTAAAGCAACAATTGTGGGGATTTTAAAAGGAGCTGATCATAAAATTTCCTCAAACCGTTGAAATTATGTGACGATTACTTTAACAATACACATCTAGTAGCTCTAAAGATAGCAGTAATAAGAACGGTTGTGGCAGCCATCTTTGATTGACACACGTTTACTAAAAGTGCTGTCACACCTAGCCGATTTTGCTCGCCGACCTTGTCGCCGATGCTATACCGTAGCACAAATTTGGCGATTTCCAGGGATACTAGTACGGTAGCGCAACGGTATCACATCGATAGAACGATAGTACATCGTTAGGACATCGTAAGGACATCGTTAGAACATCGGCGAACAAATTAGCAACGGCAGGCATTTCTGACGTTGCTCTGCCGAAGCGAGCAACGAGACTACAACGGCAGCCAAACGGCGGGCAAGCCAAATTGACCAGAATCCCTGAGCGTAGTCCTGCCGATGAACTAACCTAACGATGTACCACCGTTCTAGCGATGTGATACCATTGGGCTACCTTACTATACCGATCCGCGAAAATCGTCAAATTTATGCTACGGTATAAGCATCGGCGAGCCAAATCGGCTAGGTGACGTGTGACTGCACCTTAAGAGATGTATACATGTCTTTTTAAAAAAATTACTTAATATTAAAGATAATCATTATAATTGGCCATTATTGTTGTTTCTACTCACAAAAAAGCAGGAAAATTCGATTAAAATAATGTTTAAATACGTTGAAATATCATCGCTATTTTTATTTTTTTTAAACGGAGACGGTTGGGGATGAAAATTGGGGCGAGGGGATGAAGGGATGGGGATGGAGGGATGGGGATGGAAAATGGGGTGAGGGGATAGGCCGGGGTGGGTCCTGGGGGATGGGGTGAGGATATTAGGGGAGATGGTTAGGGATTGAAATTGGGGTGAAGGGATTGGGGTCAGGGCCCTTGGAAGTATATTTTGTATGGGGGGGGGGGGTGCTGTAAATTGTAAGTCTTCACCACTACGGCGTGGGGTCAAGGGGCCCTCTTTAGGGCCCCTGGTGGGGTCCAGGGGCGAAGCCCTTGGCGGGGGTTCAGGGTAGGAGACCCTGAAGCTGTTGGGTTTTAGCATGTTTGAATGGCCTAGAAAAGCTCTCCTTGCTATGAATATTTACATTTATTTGTAATAAACTTTGACTTGGTTCAGAGACAGTATGCGTTCAGGGGGCGAAGCCCCATAAAGCGGTTGGGTTTTAGAAAGTTTGAATGGCCTAGGAAAGCTCTCCTTGTTATGAATATTTACATTTATTTTTAATAAACTTTGGCTTGGTTCATAAACACTCTAAAATAAAATGAAAGATGAAATAACTACAACGCGCGAAGCGTGCAAAAAAATCCCTTTTTTTAACTAAAATGGTCCAGAAAATGTTCCTGAAGGCATCTTGTTTATGCTTGAATAATTAAATATTGAACATAATTACGCGAGAAGCGCGCAAAAATTACCAGTGTTTTAACTAAAATGGTCATGAAAACGTTCCTGAAAGCATCTTGTTATGCTTGAATAATTAACATTGAAACTAATACGTGCACAAATTTCCACTTGTTTACTAAAATGGTCCAGAAAACGTGCCTAAAGCCATCTTGTTATGCTTGAATAATGAAATATTGAACATAACTATGCGCGAAGCGCGCAAAAATGTCCACTTTTTAAACTAAAATGGTCCAGAAAACGCTCCTAAATTTCCAGTTTTTCTAACTAAAATAGTCCAGAAAAAGGTCCTGAAGCCATCTTGTTATGCTTGAATAATTAAATATTGAACATAATGTTATGGGCACGTATGAGTGAAGTGGATTCCCTCTATATTTTGGGTTTTTATATGCGCTCAGGGGCCATTTCATGGCGTATGTTGGTATAATTAACACATTCATGACACTGTAAAGGCCCACGAAGTTGTACTTTATATAGCAATAAAAAATCCGCAACAAGATGAAAATGCAACTCTCATATATACTTTTGGACGGAATAAACTACTATAGACTGAGACGGATTCGTCTCAGCTATAACATAAGAAGGACATTGATACTCTCAATCAATGGCAGCACCACCAGCATAAAAATATGAGGCCAAAGGGTGTGCGTGAAATTGTTTTTGGCAAGGAAAATGCTTGTTTAAAAATGCGCGCGAAGAGCGCGAATTTTTTTTGGTTTTAATGCAAAATTGCCTGCAGTTTAAGAGAATTTCATGTATTTTTTGACACTAAAAGTCAATCTTTTCAATTATTTTGGGGTCAAAAATGTTGTGGAGCTCGATTAAAGGAGTTCAGCCACAAATTTCTAGGGGGGGGGGGGGGGGGGGCACAGTGCACATGCCCCCCTGGCCACCCCGGTTCCGCCGCCCTTGAATGGAATAGGTCAAAAATTTAAGAACCGATCGACCAAAACTGATTACTCTAATGGCCTTATTCCACAAGATTGAATACAGAATGAGGATGTTATCTTTCTTGTTGATGTTTGTCTCTAGATGCAGTGGCGTAGCTGTGTTTCATATGTGTGTGTGGAGAAATACCGACAACATTTTCTCGGCCAAAAAAATTCGCGTGTACTAATTTTTGCCATGATTGCGGTACATTTTGGCTTCTTACGAGCTCCTATCCAAAAACTGTGTTTTTCCCCTCTGGCTACGCCACTGTCTAGACGATTGTGTGCTTTTCAGGAAGATACTTCAGGGACTTATAAAACAACAGTGGATACAGTAGGGCTGACTAACTTCTGCGTACAGGCTGTCTGCGACATAGCTGAACAACCCATCCATCACCCTAAAAGATTGTACTCGGATCTGGAAGTGGAGGGAGCGTGGGACAAATGCGGAACCAACTAAAATTAGTATTATGTAAAACTACGCACTAAGGGCACCCTATTCATTGACATATTGTCTAAAAGTTTCCAGTAGATAGGCTCAACCACTAGCTCCAACCTGGTCTCGCCTATGGCTGATACTGCTCAGTATTTCCCATGGTCCTAAGTATTTAATGATACAGGTACAGGATGCACTCTGTTCGATACGGATGGCATCGTGCTCATACGCGTAGTCCCAGTTCCTCCAGTGCTACGCCATTCTTGAATATTAATATCATCTACAAAACGTATGGCGTACAACTTTGGTAAATACACACAGATTAACGTCAGAAAAGCGTTGACCAGAAGTGCCATACAGAGCGTCGCCACCTTTTGTATCGCTTCAACGGCGGTTGTGTAGACCGGTGTCGCCGCTAGGCAGACGAGCAGCGTTGAATACACGCTAATGGCTATGAATTTCGACTCGTTGTAGTTACTCGGTACTTTTCGCGCCAAAAAAGCGTAGAAACAACAAGCGCAGACGATGATGAAGTTGTAGATACATGAAGCCACGAAACCGCTGCCAAAGTTGCAGTAGACCTCGATGTGTTCACTGGGTGGTGATGTAAAGATTAATTTGGGATGCGATGGGCTAATCACAACCGATGCGATGATTATCACAACCTGTAGAATATATAAAGAAAACAAAAACACAATAATTCAAAGACATATCTTGGTAGTGCGATGGTGATGAATGGAATGTTTGGACAAGAAATCATTTTTTTTTTTTCGGTTTAAAAAAACGGGGAAACCAGAGAGAAGTAAAAAATGAGCTTCATATTTTGATAAACTCCTCATAAAAGGCCTTTTGAAATGTTCAGCAGATATACTTTGCTCTGTCCTGTTTTGATTTCCAATTAAAAATTGCAACATGCCAACTGTTTGTAATGTTTGTGAAGTAATATTTGTATGATGTAACGGAATTTTTCAGCTTGACTGACTTTTATACAAGCCGGCCTTTTGCCGTATTTGTAACAGTTGTGCGCGGTCAATAATTAGAAATGCGCTGAAATTGATAAACTGGTTTCATATATTTTTAGCAAAGTCATGCCACATTTGAAAAAGGGGGATATAAGGCCAAACAAGAAACAAGTTTAGCTCATTTTATTAAATTCTGCCAATTTGTTCAGTCATTTTGGGACCCCATCATTAAAACTATATTTTCAACATACATTTAGGTTGATATTATCCCATTTTTATAAAATTTTACAATTTTTACAGCCACTTTGGGCGCCATTTTGGGCGCCATTTTGGATTTTTAACTATGTTAACAAAGAAAAAATACTGGATATGAGTTACTAGTGTTCTAACACATACATCCCATCGTTAAAATTATATTTCCATCATACATTTTGGTTGATATTATGCTATTTTATGACATTTTGAACACTTTTGAGCATTAATTGCGGCCATTTTGGTTTAAAAGTATGTTCACAAAGTGAAAATACTAGATATGAGTTTCTAGTGATCTAACACATACATCCCATTGTTAAAACACGTTGGTTTATATGCCAATTTATGGAATTTTACAATTTTTGGCGGCCATTTTGGCGGCCATCTTGGATTTAGGTGTGTTAACTAAGAAACAGTTCTAGATATGAGTGCCTAGTGGTCTAATACATACATTCCACTATTAAAACTATACTTTCACCATACAATTTGATTGCTTTATGTCATTTAATGAGATTTGACCAGTTTGGGCGGCCATTTTGGACGCCATCATAAATAACCCCTTAGTTTAAGCGAGTCCTGGGGGTGGGGGGGGGGGGGGGGGGGTGGTGCACGGTAACCCTCTGTATACGGTTTACCCGACTAGTTTGTTTCCAGTAGTGAGCGCGCATTTCACTTAGACGCTTAGTATATTCTTGCAAATATTGTTAGGGCGCCATCTTTTGTCGAAATTGTGTCACACATGTTTCAAGGCGATCGGCAAACACAAAAGTAAAAATCCGCGGCGAATCACATTTTAGCGAGCATAAGAGTAACAAAAATGCACAGATTTTACTAAACCATTTCAAGTGAATGTCCACTATGAATTTGAGCAAAAATTATAAATAAAAAAACGCATTTCGCATTTGACTTTTCAGGCTTGCTACTGGAAACAAACTTGTTGTTTTGCCTTATTGGTGAAAATAACAAGTAAGGGCATGCATGTCCCCCAGTATATGGCGGATACTTGAGATTGATATATACTACTGTCATGATTGTTTTAGATCTGTATATATTTATCAAATACAGTATGAATCATTCTTGAAAACGCTTACCATGTCATAATAGTAATGATAAATTTGTCAAATTAGTGACTGTGTTTAGAAACATACAATTTTCTTCTGCCATTTTCATTCCAATGACTTTTTTTTAGTTTGCATACGGAATTGGTTTTCCACGCGGGTTTTGTTATTTGTTTTAGAATGTGGCATTAGTTACACAGAGATTTTTTTATTTTTAAACCATATCAGTTTAAAGGCACTGCAGAACAATCCTTGTTTCCCTTGGAAATGGAGTGATGTGTTAGCAGGCCTTTCTATGGTCCACCAGAACACGGTGTGTACTGGGTAATTTGCAGTGACAGCTTACCATAATTATCATTCTGAAATACAGTAACACCCAACCAAGACACATCGGTTTATTCTAATGAAAACACTTTTTTTTCGCGGCATAACATTTTCACCACGCAGAAGAACTCACATTTTTACAGCACAAAATGTTAACAAATGTAAACATTTCTTATTTGATATATGAGCATGACAATGTCATGAATCCTTGTAAGTCGCGAAATCTTCACACGTGCGAATATTTCAATGCAAACTTTGACCATGTTTAGGGCATATGTTTTGGGACACAGTTGATGTAGTAGACCTTTTGTGTTTGGTGGTGTGGCTAAGTCTGTCATATTTATTATTGAATAATAGTATCTGAGACCACAATTGTAAAGTATTTAACATCTGTTTTTTCATGTTGCTCCTTTAACTGATACGACAAATGATACCCTTGAATTTGGTCATTTGGCAGGATATTGAATTCAAAAGGGTAAACAACCTTTCAAGATAGTTGCAGGGCAAGGTTGAAGACGGTTATTTTGTATCGGTTTGACCGACTCCAGAAATCACACCAAAGTCTCAGAATTACACCAATAGCATGGCCCCTCTTCCACCGATGGTTAGTATTTGGGGGGAACTACAGGTGCACTTATGGACTAAAAACAAAATGTGAGTCATTATGGTAAAAATGAGTCACTCAAATAGATCAGTCTGTTTACCCCAATCTCTGACTACCCCAATCCGGTGTCTATAGTATCAACCAACTAACTCAGGCCAACTCAGGCCCAATGCATGTTCATTATGCAATAACACAGTGGTGTACTAGTACAGTATGAAGTCTTGGATAATGTAAGCCATTTCTTAGGTTGGGATGTAGGCTATATATACATCTATATGGCTCAAGAGAGTCATTATACGGATAAATTGACTCATTTTTACGATAATGGCTCACTTTTCGTTTACAGTTTGCGTCATTCAGAGAATAGTGTGGCAGTTACCGAATGCTCAAAGAATTTCTTGCATGAGTAAGTTATTGTAAACAATAAAGTCCAAAGGCAAAACATTGATGAAATCAGAACAATGTGCAAATGCAACGCATGGACGGTCCAAGGGCAAAATCGAGGGAAAAAACGGGTTTGACCATGCTGTATTTAAATCTTTGTATACCCTATGTTCATAATTTTACCAACTAATGTAAATTATATATTTTAATTCAATATCCTAAAAATTGAAGCAGCTATGTTTTCTATATTTTTAGTTATTAGCTCTCAAGTTTTTGGACCCAGTTTTTCGTACACGCTGTACAAACCCCGCAAAAAAGGACGCAATTAGAGGGATCATACCTTAATTTAAATTAAAGTTGAGCTAGAAATGAACGCTGCAAAGACAAAGCATATGTCCGTTAATCAGAAGCGAGTGTCTGAAGTCACCACAAATGAAGGCATACGCCTTGACTCAAAGTTGATGACTTCAAATACCTTGGAGCCTGGAAGAATAATACTAAGAAGGACATCAAAATACGCAAGCAGCTGCATGGAGAGCATGTGAAACACTTGGTCAATTATAGAAGGCCAAGTCATTATCCAGAAAGCTTAAAGAAGGACTGTTCATTCATAGCTACAGTAGAATCAGTCCTTCTCTATGGATGTGAGGCATGGACAGTCATCCCCAAAGCTTAGTAAACAGCTGGACGGATGTTACACTAGAAAACTACTAAAGAGTGTTCAACATGGAGACAGCATGTGGCAAATAACGGCCTCTGCGGGGATCTACCTAAAGTCTCGGATAAGATCAGAGAACGTAGAGCAATATTTGCTGGACACTGCTTCAGAGGGTCTCCAAGGTCGTACACTGGATTCCAAAACATGGAGAAAGAAAGCGGGGTAGACCAGCCCTATCTTAAATTGACCAACTAAAGCGTGACACAAGATTGAAGGTAGAATTCCAGTTCGAGACAACCATGTTGGAGAGGAATATTTGGACTAGTATATAGTTCGTTGTAAATTTTCCCCCTTTAAATGTTGCCTTTTAATAAACCTGAGCTACACGCGCCAATAAAAAGGCATAATAACAATCTAACAACATCCATGTATATTTTCTTGTGACCTACTTCATCGCTTTGCTGGATCATTTACGTGGCACAATACGTCAAATTTTCCTTTAGTAAACAGCTGGACGGATGTTACACTAGAAAACTACTAAAGAGTGTTCAACATGGAGACAGCATGTGGCAAATAACGGCCTCTGCGGGGATCTACCTAAAGTCTCGGATAAGATCAGAGAACATCCTTTTAACATCGTCGAATTAAAGGGGCACTAAGAGATGTGTTGGAGGATGCGCCCTCAATTATGATAAAAACTGGGATTAGTATATTTTTATAATTGTATTACATGTATGAACTTACACCTATAAGGATTAAGAAAAATCAGCCCTCTATGTACAAGAAAACGTCGATTCAAAAAATGCTCGTCCCGCGGGACGAGCATTTTACGTCCGACAGTATCCCCCTGCAGTACGCGTGATACATAGCGCGAACCATATTTGCATAGAGGGCGTTTTTCAATAAATAGCGATGATATTGTTTTAATCAAGTTTTGCTGTGTTTTTGCTAGTAGAAACAACAGTAATGGCCATTTTTAATGTTCATCTTGAATTCTGAAGTAAATTTTTAAACATTTAAAATTTTCAACACCACTTAATGTGCCTTTAATAGATATCAAAGACTGGTTTCATTTGAAGACACCCACACACCACAATTATACAAATTAATTTACACCGATATAGGGGAACAAGAAAACCAGACCTGATCGACCATTGTAGTCTTTTATTGGTGATTGAATTGCAAATGTTTAACTTTGTGTGGATGTGGTCAACATTATCATGATTATCCCCGACACGCATCTCGATTTAACAAACGGTATCTTTCAGTAACTTGTTTTGAGCGATGATACTTCTTTTCCGAATGAAAATCTAATCACTCCTTGTCGGCATTCCAAAACAATTTAATCAAATCAATATTCCGTTAAATGTATGGCTATTCTTGCAGTGCAACCGCAAACTGAATTAAGTTTTAATGTCAAGTAAAATCCTGATATGTAACCATGGTAACCTTAGACTTCTAACTCTTTCTGCTATTTTATCTTACGAGATGACTAACAGGCTAAGGCTATGTGTTATGTCAATATTTAGAGAATAATGACTGCGTAACAACTGTTTTCGTGATTTTGTTATAACATCAGAGGTTTTTGTTCTGGTCTGAGGAATTGTTCCGAAGGGGCGCAGCTCCCGAGGGACAATTTCGAATGACCTGAACAACAACCGAGATAATTCTCATTCATTACTGAAAAAGATGCAAATTTATCCAAATACCGTTAAACTTCATCTATAAGCCCCCATTGACTAATAGTTAATAAGCTGAAAATAGATAAAAAGGTATGAGCGCCCTCTTTTGATCTAGAGAAATTAGCACGAATGAGTTTAGTGTATTCGATATTCAATACTATAAAGTTGTATTACTATCTAAATAATAATACAGGCCCAAACGTCGGCTTTACCAATTGATCTAAACGGGACTGCTATGTCAGATACTGTTTTATAACTACATGTATGATTGATGGGTCGGTATAAATGGACGGCCCTCTATCTTATTGGAAATAAATTGATTTAATAGCCATTCAATTATAATCCTGTGAGACCAGGATTATAGTGGTTTGCATAGTTACTTTCATTTTGCTGCTTAACTTGATCTACCAACCTAATATGCATCATCATAATTCTCCCTTAAATCATGATGAAGGAAACGTTTAAGATTACTGTGTGAAACATTTAAAATAAGCCAATGAATACATTTTGCTGTAGTTAATTTGTAGTATAAATGTGTTTTAGCTTATAAAAAGGTTAGACTATTAAGATCATTAATTTTTACAATCAAATTAATTATGCGCTTGTTTTTAAAAAAATAAAAATAAAGCTTGTATAATTGAGTAATAATTTTACATTCAAGTTTGCATTAATTTCTATATCACTAGGATTTCAAAAGAAATTGCAAAGGGTGTACTTGAGAATCGAACCACCAACCCCGTGATACTGAAGTTGACGCTTTACCAATTGAGCAATTCGTCTGTCCATGAAATTATTTAGATAGTAATACAACTTTATAGTATTGAATATCGAATACACTAAACTCATTCGTGCTAATTTCTCTAGATCAAAAGAGGGCGCTCATACCTTTTTATCTATTTTCAGCTTATTAACTATTAGTCAATGGGGGCTTATAGATGAAGTTTAACGGTAGTTGATTTGTACCGATACAATCTTGCTAATAATAATTAATTAGTTTCCTGTTTATTTTGTCCACCCCTTCTTAGTTATTGAAACAGTCCAAGTCGGGTCATCCCCTCATTAACATTTTGACCATCAACAAATTAGAAATAAGCTTTAATCGTGTTTCCTCATAACTCATTGAATATTCAGTTTAGGGGCGTGAGGCGTTAATTTGATTGGTCGGTCAATGAGCAAAACAATCGAACACTTAAACTCAGTATTTTCGGGGCAATTATTAGTAACCTGCGCTCGGCGTGCGCGTTCTCATCCAACGATTAATTTTATTGGAACGCACTTGGTACGCAGCTATCGCGATTATGAAATAATGAATTAAAGCGTTACACATGAAAAGAGACAGTCAAGAGTTGCCAGAGGATGGATTTCCAGTTCAAAAAGTCTACTATTCTGCCACAAAATTTGGAATGCAATTGTCAGTTTGGTTTATTTACTTGAAATATTGCATGGGATGCATTCCATTGAATATATTTTCTCTCTGCATGCTTTGCTTAGAAATCGTACATGTATTTCAAGAAAAATTCAAATGTTTACTTCTTTCACAAAAATGAGATTTTTAAAATCAGTATTCCAAAAAAACTATTAATTAAAACATAAGGCCATAAAAATGTAGTTTTTGCCCCCAAATCAACACAATATAAAGATGAAAACAGTAAATTCCTCTTGTACATTTTTTATTCTATACATTTTAAAACTCTGTGAAAGTCCCAAGTTGATTGGATTATGGGGCGCCGCCACCAGCGATTGGATCGCAGCTTGGGATAGGCCAAAATACGCGGTTCATCATGGGGTACAGTCGACATCCATGGCCGCGTAATACAAATAGAGCACAGGAGCACTATGTCATTGTGTATTTAAATGTCAATATATTGGTTGTACATGTACATGCACATGCTCGCTACAATTAACATCAATTTACAATTATAGGCATATAGTTTGATCAGTTTCAAATTGGCGAGCCTCCTTACATCAGCGAATAAATACAGAAGGGTGTAGGCGAACACTACGCAACAATCGCACAGTGCATCGAATGCGCGACCTGTGCGTTTGACCAACATCGCTCGGACTTCGATTATCCTTACGCGCGGAGAAATAATAACCGCACATTTCTCGCCAATTTGGAACTGATCGAACTATAAAAGTATATTCATTATCTTTCCATTGATCAGACGGAATCCTTCGTTGAGCTATGTTATTATTACACTTCCGTGACTATCCAATAGTGGGGTGATATTGACCTTAGAGGTCACAAATTGAACTCGCAAGAGCAACCGCGCGTCGCATTGTGAATCGAGGGAGTTTACTAAGTAACGTTTGATAGTTTCGTGCGTGGGTCGACACACCTGGTACTAAAATAACTAAATTAACTTAGTTTAGTTTATTCCAAGGACACACATCATCAGAATGACCTCTTCTGGTCAGCGCTGCTTCCAATTGAGGGCGCTATTACAGTGATCAGCGAGTCGTAGATATGGAAATGAAGAGGGGCAAATTTAAGTCATGTCAAACTTTCATTAAAGGACTAAACAATCAAACCTGGTAAAACATCTAAAGATTCAAAGCGAAAAATCATTTGCGCGTTGACATGCTTAAATTGCAGTATTCATTGTTCTCCTAATCTTTTAACCTTTTCGATTTTAAAGTGCTAGTGATCTTGACATTTGTTTTATTTTCTTATTCCCAATATTTCAATATGTTCAATAAGTTTCAAACGTGTTTCTAACGTTTCATTTCACAACTACGCCATTCAGATACAAACTTTGACCCTGAAAGAAGTTTCTCATTCTAAAGAAGTTTTTCATTATAAAAAAAGATTCTCATAATAAAAAAGTTTCATTGTACATTCACTGACAAATTGCCCTTCAATTATTGTCTATTTCAATCACGTACGATTGGTCAAAACACAATACATTATGACGGCGATGGTGGACAGGCTCAGTAGCAAAGCCGTCAACAGCGCCCCCACGTGTCACTGGGGCTGATGAAAGGCAAGCGAGTTGCTGCCAGAACGCTTCCCCAGAGTTAAGCTTATTTCCAGATGTGAGTAACAATAATCTCCAAAATATAATACATTATTAGTTGAATATAGATTTCATGATAATTATATATACGTAAGTTTGATAAGTCCATGTTATATTGCAAACACGTTTACAAATAATTTACAATTATCATATATATATTATACACATAGGGTCTATACCCCCATTGCAAACTTATTACTTAGAAATGGATGCTTTTAGAAAATATGAAAGTATATTATTTACACTAGATCCAAATCCTATACAATAATCCTTGGGTGTGCTCAGCCGCATGCGGGTTACAAAGAAATGCATGGTTTCATTTAAATTAAACAGTGATAGATTAATAACGTATCTCGCTTGGAGGGGGGTCACAGGCGTTTTCATATGCTTATGATTATACCCAAACTTGTTTCATGCATGTTTTTGGACAAAAACATGCATTTCCCCTCGGATTTGAAAAACATTACATCGATTACATCACAAACTAAAATGTGGCCCTTTTATTGCATAACATTTTGTTGGATAGCTTACGCAAACAAATGGTCCTTACTATCACACCATAGTAGCAAATTTTGAGGCCACGTTTGCACTTTTCAACAAAAATGCAGTGGTGCGATACTTTTTTCCATATGTGTATATAATATATAAACGTTATTTAGTCGTGTGTTAATGAAGCGTTCAATACTGATTTGCTGAATTCCTGTTGAACTTCATGCTTGAACAACGACTTTGAATAGCAACAGACCGTTTTAATCGGGCATGAGAATGGACATCATTGGGGGAGGTGTGGACCTGAAAGATAAACGCGAAAAGGGTGGGTAAAATTGAGCTAAAAAGGCCCATAACGTGCTGAAAATAAATGAAAGTGAGGCAATTTAGGCAACAACAAAAACCTAATTCAGTTTTAAATCTGAACATTTTTATTCCTGAATAAGTGGCATCATACCTGCCCCATTTCAGTCAACATATTAACATATGCCTATTTTGTTAAAAAGAATCACCATTATATTAGACCTTGGGAAATATATTATTGAACTTTTCTTTATATCATGAGGGACTCTGTAATTCTCAAAGTGATATTTATAGTATACGTAACATAATTTCAGGACATTTGATTCTGGAGTGTCGTTAGAGAGTGAATCTCTTTGAGTGTCCCTCTTGGGAGTAGTTGCTCATACACGCGCAAGGTTGCATTTGAACGTCCCAAATCAATTTGTTGGAGGCTCCCCCCTCAATTATGATAAATACTGGGATTTGTATATTTTTACAATTGTATTACATGTATGAACTTACACCTATAAGGATTAAGAAAAATCAGCCCTCTTTGTGCAACAAAACGTCGATTAGTCAAAATGCTGGGTTAGCCGTAACCAGCATTTTACGTCAAACAGTGTCCCTGCAGCCCGCGTGATAAAAAAACGCGAACCATAATTACATAGAGGGCGTTTTTAAGAAAAGTTTCCATAAATAGCGATGGTATTGTTTTAATCAAGTTTTGCTGTGTTTTTGTGAGTAGAAACAACAATCATTATCATTTTAATGTTCATTTTGAATTCTGAAGTAAATCAATTTTAAATCAAATCTTCAACACTACTTTTAAGTAGGGTTGAAGATTTGATTTATGTTAAAATATCCCTCAAGGACTCAAGGAAGATTTTCATTTGATTTTCATTTGATTTTTTTTGGAAATTTTTATCAAAAAGTGCCAAAAATCTGACTTTCTTTTTCAATTTTTGGCACTTTTTAGTCAAAATTGCAAAAAATATTAGATTAGGTTAAAAAATGAGAAACCCGTCCCTAAGTTAGTGTCTTTACATCATAATCAAGCGATTTGGGCATTATTTTTTGTCAAAATTGATGCCAAATTTGGATTCTCTGATCCACTTCCTTTCCAAAAATGTATACTTTTATATACATTTGAAAACCCACTCTAATGAAACTGTTGGTGTCTGGTTCTGTTCAGACCATGCACTTCGAACGAGTAGGCCTATACGTACTCGTACAATCAATTCTTAAAGATCCACCGAAGTGTAAATGCGCCCAAAATCCGTGTTAAAAACGATCTTCGTATTTTGAAAAACCCGCTCTACCAGGCAACACAGAGGAGAAATCATAGTTAGCAAACAATGCACTAGTGTAAAATTGTGACAGGGTCTATACAGGCGGTAGCCTCATTGTATCTGTGCCTGTAATCAAATCGGTTCATGTACACAGCGCCCTCTTTAACAGTTGCGACATGCCGCATAAAGCAAGCAGGAAGCGAGAACTGTCAATCATCAGTTAGAAATGAATATTTAGTGCATATTACTATTCATTAGTATCGTCATAACAAGTAATGTAGACGTGTTCCAGTCCATCGTAAAGAAACCCATTGATTAACTTCTTATTTGAGAAAATAATAAAGTATAATGTAAACGCACTTATATTTGACAATATGACTTGATTGTAGTGGTCATAAGTGTGAAAACATTGTACTTGTACGAGCATTTGCACTGCCAATGCTTTCAAAACCATGATTTTTTACACCATTCCACTCCTCTCTGGATAAGTCTATAACCGGGTTCAGTGTATTCATGCGCAACGGACGTACAAAGGGGAATCGCACCCGACCTATTCTATTCTATGTTCAATTGAATTGGTGCATGACGTTCAATTCATGGCATAAACCCCCGCATAAACCGTGTAACCAAATTGGCTTACGATTATCATGACACAGATCATGACAGATGTGTGTTTTCTTTCTGAAAATCTTAAACACAGTTTTAATTATTCCTGACAAGACGGCAGCTGATGGATAACCTCTATCGGTATTGCCAATACTGGTCGCCTGATTCGGAGGAATTTAAGGGATCGTCCAATTTTTAAAGGCTTTATGTGACCGTCCACAACGAATCCAATGTAAAGTCACCAATTTTGCAAAATGGAAATTCTGCTTGTAGGCCTAGTTATTAATATTATTTTGTATAGTTATATAGTTTGAAGAGTATCTAGGGACTCTACACTGGGTAGGTGGGTGGTCACATTATTAACAAATCGTCTTCAGGAAAATATCCAAATCATGAACAAACAAAGTCGAAAGTCCGGGGAGCCCGGGGACTCCCCTTTTCACTTGAGCTCTGCTCACTCCACACCTAAAAGAGTGATATGAAAACACGATGATCGAGTAAATAAAAATTCGATTGAAATGGAATGGGGGCGATCCAAACATCTGTTCCATACCAAAATACTAGGGAAATGGCCGTATGTATTTTCCATAATTCAAACCAAAAACAAATAAAAATACCGCAGTCTAAAAATAGTAGGGGGATAGCGTCTGAAGAACAATCTAGGTATAATGACACATCCACAACTCACCACTTATTAGACAACAAGTGGAGATTTCTCCTTAGTCAAACAATATAAGCTAGTCAAACATTAAGCTGTGTCTCTCTATTGGGATATAATAACATCTCTCTCATTGAATCATCAACTATAAACAAATATAGTTTTGACTCCAGCACAGACTGCGGGTACATTGTACTGTTAAAATAAACTGCATAAGGTACATGTAATTTACAAAGACTACAAACATGGCAGCCTCCACTTAGGTCTAGAAAGACCTAAATGTGTAAATGTTTGCAATCACATGCTAATACTAAATAGGGTGGCTTCGCCCCCCCCCCCCCCCCACCCCCCAACAAACGAATTACACATCACATATCCACCAAGACATCTCCAACGAACGACAAAATCCATGTATCCGAGTTGCAGGAACCAATTGTTTGGCCCATCACAGCTAGCTATGCAGAGAGTATCAGCTTGGTTTATGATCACTATAGTGTGCTAGATATTGTATTCTCCCATGTATATAGATATCAAGAGTGGGGCAACAACTAAAATAATGAATTAAACCAATATCATCTTCAGTAGTTTATTATCTGTGATCGTATCCAGGTGCCCTTCAAAGGTATAACCATGGTATCGTAAACAATCTGCGAATGGCACTACCTTGATTCCACTTAATATAGAATTGCATCACTAGAATGATGATCGAGTCGGTCGGGTGGTGTTTTTATTGGTTTATTTTATCTCAGAAGCAAAAAGATGATTTTGGACGATCCCTAAACCAATGGTTTGATTCAGAAATAAAAAACATCAAATGAGCCCAATTGGGCTGCTCTAGAAAAGCATTACCGACACCAATTTCACCACGTGTTGAGTTTCTGAGCAGCAGATGACAAGCTAAAACCCCAAGAAAATCCAGCCGAGAACAACCAAAAACGTTAATATGGTTGACAAATGTCGTGTGAGAGGTTGTGACAACGATAAGGCCTTATATCCTGACCTGATATTTTTCTCAATTTCACTTAAAGGGGCGTGTTCCTCTCAAATGTTTGTCCTGGACAAAAGTCTCCGTGTTAATATGGTTACCATGTATAATAATACCCACGGTGCAATAGATTTTCCGCGAATTTTAATTGACAAAACGTAATGGCGAAATGTATGTACGAACAAATAGGTGTCTAGAATCGTTTCAAAAAGTATGAAATGCATTATAATGAAATCAGAATTACAATCTCCTTCAGCATAAAATCAATTTTTGGGCGATAACCCTATGTTAAAAACGCACAACAATCGAAATAATTTATATATAAAGCATTTTAGCCTCCGATTTAAGTGATATTTGTATTTTGAACTCTATGTAATTTTATTTTCAAATTCTTCATTAGCTCAAACGGCAGAGCGCCGGCTTCACAATCATGAGGCTAGTGGTTCGAATCCTGTAAATGTTGTATGTTTTTCTGTTTGTTATTACACTTTATTTTTAGAAATTGACAGGATTGCTTATCGTTCGCTATATTTATTGAATTTTAAATGATACTTTTTTTCTTTTGCAATTTCACTGCGATAAAGAACGTCCTGTAAATATAATTGTGTTGACTATTTCATTGAACTATGGAGTCCCTAGCTAGTCTATTCATGAACATGGTCTGCAAAGAACAATTGTTATGTAAATAAGAAGCCAGTCGGCTTGTCCTTGAATCGATTTTCGTATTTCCTACACACCATCGCGATAGAAATGTAAAAGCAAAATGTGTATGCACAACTTTCGAATTGGTTATAGTCGGCAATATGATTCAACACATAGGGTACGTAGCAATGTTCAATCCTTTGTAAAGTTGAATAGATAATCGGATTAGGTTATCTCGTTGTTATTCCTTCTCCCTCTACTAATTCCATGATCTCATCAACTCGCGTCCTTACCAACTATCTATATTTAAATATTCATGAAATGCAAATATTGCAACGCCCATCGTACGTCGCTGCCAGACGAAGCCATCCATGATTTGATATTCCGATCTTGTTCTACATTAAAATTAATTTCAAATAAAGAATTATTGATATTTCATGCCATATAATAGGTGATTCTGCCTGTCTTAAACCAAATCCGCGCCAGTGTATTAGGAATTAGCTTTTTACAACCATTAAAGTGAATAATTTCTGTGCCATAAACTGTGTTTCAAAGAGATTGGGATCATCATGTCTAATATCCCCTGGTTGGCTTCGATCATGTTATAGCGCCATCTAGACCAGTTGCGACAAACTATTAAGGTCAAGAGAATCGGGGTTTTGTCTCTGGAGTTTCTTATCCCATAATTATTAATATCCCTGGTCTATATGTCTACACACACTCTTTACAATGCATGCTACGTTAGCCTCTTCCCATCATCATGCCTCGCTGAACAATTGATGACCGCGCGAACTTTAAATATGTGTATCCATGCTGTGTGCATTCAAAACCATACAATCACGAGTGTATGAGCCGTATTATCACATTCAGTGAATGAATAGATCGAGGTTATAATACTGTTTGTAAGGCAACCTTTGCAACTTGATACACATGTTATTTTTATTTTGTGGCCATATTTTTAGACCGTGGTGCATTGTTTGCTGACTACGAGTCCTCCTCTTAGGCAACACGGAAACTGTGACGTAGATCCGGGAATCCGACCGTGTTGACACTGCAGTTCCTCCCGCATCTACGTCACCATTGAAGTCGCCCAAACCTCTTCATGGTTCATTGCGTTTCTGGCGAAGGTATTGGATTTGGTATACGGCCGAACGTATTTTATCTTTTTTAAATATATTTATTCACATTTTATAAAAAATAACATGTGAAATGTTCTAACTAATATATTGTTTAACTTTTAAAAATAAGTTTCATGAGCACGTCGCTGGACCTTTAAGTCTCAGATTCTGCCGCACTGCATTATAGGTCTTCTATTTCATATTTTGAATATAATATTTTAAAATCAATACATCTTTGTATAGTCCGAACCACTAATGACTTCGTATATGTTCCTTGCGTGGATATTATTGCTGAGCTTTGGAAAACATTTTGGGTGAAAATATGTCCATGTTTTGGTATAAAAAAAATCCTTTTTCCCAAATTCGATAATGGTCCAAATTTGGGGAAAGATTAATTTTTGACAAAATCAGACCCTCACTCCCATCCCCCCCCCCCCCCCCTCACAATCCATTCCCGAAAACAAAATCTAGTTATAGGGTGTCAATGCTTGAAAAATAGTTTTACTCAATGAATTTCAATATTCAATTTGGGAATAACCTTGACCACAGAAACAAACACAAAATGTTGACACCCTATAGTGTTCCGGTTCACTAAACGTCTTTCATTTGAACAAAAAACACCTACACCGCCTTAACATTGTACCAGACATTTCATTCAGAGCGTCAATTGTCGGCTGGCCGGGCAAACGTCATGGGAAAATCCACCATATTCTTCTATACATCGGGAGTTCTGACTTTCACCAGTTGTTTACTATATTTGGCTGCAGAAACTGGTCATATTTCATGGCTTCCAATAGGAGGTAGGTGTGTATTATTAAAATTTGTCTATCGCTATTGTGAATTTCAGATTTATTCATTGTTCAGGTGTGGGTTAAAAACTAAGATACCAAAAGACCATACCTGTGTTACATAGTCAGTGGAACAATGACACGTTCGCATCCCAATTTTAGAGCGTTTCACGATCATAACTACAAATGACGAGTGAACCCAGGTGCGACCCATTTTACAGATATGGGTAAGTTGGTGAATCCTATCAAGAACACATTGGAATGCTCGTTGGTATATAATCAGGGGTGTGCCACTGAGCTTGCCGATCGGAGGCCACTTTTAAATTAAAATTTGGTCGGCATAGAACTGGTGGCGCTATACCGATCAGGCGTGATTGTAGCAGACGACACGACGCTGGCCACGCGTCTCTCAGACGACCCAATATGTTGGACTTGATTTCAAGTTTCAGACTCACTACCCTCTCTCTCCCAATTCCTGGTACAAGTAATATTTTCCATTGATTCGAAACTATAATATTTTGTAGAGCTAGTGCATATCTCATTGACACTTTACCTATCCCATGTATTTTATGTATTTGGGACAATGTGCGAGAGATATGTCCTCATATAGGGTCATGACCACCA
This sequence comes from Ophiura sarsii, assembly GCA_035610835.1. Classification (NCBI taxonomy): domain Eukaryota; kingdom Metazoa; phylum Echinodermata; class Ophiuroidea; order Amphilepidida; family Ophiuridae; genus Ophiura; species Ophiura sarsii. The sequence goes on along the minus strand of CM069448.1, from coordinate 12,493,096 downwards.
TACACCACACACTTATCATTCATGACAATGACATGTATATTTAGTAACTGTTTCAATATATATGGATTTTTGACAAAACATAACTACACCCTAGGCTCTTTCCTGTCAAACACTGAGCTCCCAAAACACCAACTGCTGGCCGCCACTTCCTGCAACCAAACTTTCTGGCCTATCAGTGATGGGTAATAACAGGTGGATACTGGATGGGGTAACATCATTGCCTGGTGGTGTAAAGTGTGAAATACTGTTGCAATATTAATGTTATTGTTTTGGATAGTAAAATGGTTTTACAAATAAAAAGGCCTTGATGGCAAGGCTACAATATGTCAACGGGAGTGCACTATTTTGAATTATTTTTAACAGTCATCGCCCGGTTAACGATGACATTTCTTCTAATTATGATGAATTTGTCAAAATGATAAGATTAATATTCGCGATTACGTGTTATTCATTACGTATTCAACATTTAGGTTTCGTGTGGCCACCGTCGTCTGTGTAAATCCACAGCGCCCTCAAACCTATGCCGACCAAATATTACGTTAAACCTGGTTAAACATTGTTAAACGCGTTAAACGCCGGTCACCGACACATTCCGATGATTACCATAATTTATGTAAATATGCAAAAGGGACCTTTTTCACTACGTACGTTAGTATAGGACTTTCCTATCCCAAAATTAATAGTATCCCTGATATAATGTGTCGACGGGGAAAGGTTCCAAGTGACGTTATACTTTGGTGTGGTCAGAATTATTTAGCGTGTTCCTTTTAATGATTTCTAACAGAACCGACATGTCCCCTATTCCCTCATATGTAAATTGTCCAGAATTGAATACAAAATAGGAATAGGACTATAAACAACTTGTCTTTCCCTAAGCTCGAACATGTAATCCTTATCTTATACATTGCAAAAAGGTTGCTTAAATATTTACTCAACATTTTACACAACGTTGTTGAAGTATGCAACCGCTCAACAGTTGCGTAAAATTTACCCAACACCGTTGGATAACATGTTTTCACAAACAGTTGAACAATTCCAGTTACTCAACAGTTGCACAATTTTCATTACACAACAGTTGGGTATTATTAATTAACCATTTGTTGGGCATTTTAAAACCAACTGTTGCTTAATTTGTGAATCGTTTTCATTACATATTGAGCATTTTTGTATATCAACACGGGGTAGGCAAATAATGGGAATTTTGGGCGATGCAGCAGAGCTACATACACCACTCCCTCTCGGTAGTGGATCTGTAATTTCTTTTAACATGTTATTTAACTATATACATAATATCTTGCATCTCTTATCATTGGTGTTTATTATTGTGTTTCTTTTATTAAAACAGGCATAGCTTCTGATATAATTGATCGATTTCATTGATTCCTTTTGTCATATGAGCGGAATAAGTTGCTCTTTGAATACGTGCCTCATTGGTTTGTCAAATTTGTTTGGTCTATTTTTAAACAAATATTCATTATCGATCAACTTCTTTTTGACTCGCCCTGTATATGTCGTATACAACCGTTTCCCAAATTCTGAGAAGATCCATCACGGACGCAATTAGAATCGAGAATTTAAGCAACAGTTGATCAATAAAACCACATGAGTAAATCTTAACATAAGTTGCGTGATTGCCTGAGACAAATACTCAACAGTTGCCCAATTGACACAATTAACGCAATATTTTAGCAACAAAATGAGTTTTGACCGGGGGTTTCCCCAACTTGTCACTAAATTGTTTTGCTCAACGTTGGATAGTTATTACTTTTATACAACACCTAGATTTCTACATAATATGTTGAGTAAAATTTAATCAACCATTTACCCAACAGATGATTAAACGCAATTAAGCAACGTATTTTGCTCAACATTTTAGCAGTGTAGGTTAGTGTTATAGGTTAATTCAGTTGAAAAACATCTTCATTTTACCGACTTTACTAAATTTTCTTACTTCTTATAGATACCACCACGAGAGCCATCCCTACGATCAGCCTCAACCAAACTGAAACTTCTTTCACCTTACCCAGCAACATAACCAATACTATCGAGAGAGTTGCGCATTCACTCTCTCAAGTCTCTGCCACATCACATCGCAACATTGAAAATGTTGATATACCTGTGCAAGTAATCATAGTGACGCAAGCACGATCTGGTTCATCGCTTACTGGAGAATTATTCAACAACAACCCCGAATTTGCCTACTTCTATCGCCAAGTCAAGGTACCATTTGGCAGGGTCCATTTGGATAAACTAGGCGCCATTATGCAGTGCAATTTTTCTGGATCGAACTATAAATGGGTGAATGGACGAGAAATTGGGATATTCTGTGAACATAGTAACATCTTCAATAGCACAACATTGTGTGAAAGTAAGGCAAGACAACAATCACAAGATGACATCAGTAGAATAATCGAGGAATCCTGCCGTCGTAAAAAACACGTGGCCATCAAAACTATACGTGTACCCGACAGCGGATCCTTGCGCAGCATGGTATCTGATCCTGCATTGAACGTAAAATTGATACACCTTGTGAGGGATCCAAGAGCTGTGGTACTGTCAAGAAATCAAGTGGGGGAGTTTCGACCAGATGTCCACCATTGTGACAAGTTAACTAACAATCTACGCTTTTGGAAGTATCCACCCGATTGGCTGAAAGACCGTCACATGTTGTTGAGATACGAAGATCTAGCGGACGACCCGTTTTTTATTACGCAAACAATTTATCGTTTTATCGGATTGGACGTTCCAGAAACGGTAAAGGTGTGGTTAAAAATCAACACAAATCGCCAGAGCAAGGACGTTTATTCCCGTAGCAGAGTTTCACACGAGACTGCGTACGCATGGCGTAAACATATGAACTATCGCGCATGCGCAGACATCCAGCGGCGGTGTAAAGTACCGCTAATGTGGCTTGGGTATAGGTCGGTCACATCATTTGAAGATTTACGAAATATGAAAGCACCGATAATGACCAAGTTTGCTTTCCCTTTACTACCAAATACCACCGAGAGATTACGTCGAAAACAGTATATTTTAAAAGAAAGGTCGCATGAAGGCCTATTATTAGTAGAAGCCCCAGACCTCATTTTAGGAGTTGACCCGTGACCTCCGATCGATACTCCTAAATCAACATTTTATGATAGAAAAATATCGATAATAATTGACATGATTTAGGGGCCTGCTCTTGAATTCAACATCTTATTCATATGTAGCTTTGCCTTTGCCAACATTGTCGTTTGTCCACACTTGTCCTTGTATTGTCTGCGTCTTGCACCTTGTCTTACGTCTTTCATGTTGTAGCTGTCTTGAACCTCCCTTTTTGTAAGGGTGGCCAAGTACAGAAGATAACTGATATTTTACGAATAGATACAGGGCGAGTTAAAAAGATAATTAAAAATAAAAGTAAATATATCTTTACAATCGACCACAGTCTAAAACTGTAGCAGTCATCATATGATTGTTATATCGGGAAAATATCCGGGGAAAATATGTTGCTGTATTTTGTGTGCGGGGAAGAGTGTATAGACTTTCTCTCGATCAATCGATCTCATTCGCAAAAGATTTCCGATTATTCCCGAACGGGATTTCGAAACATTGATTTATATCAAGATTCAATTTTATCATTGGCATTTTATCATTGCATTAAAAAATCTTCGGATTGGAGACCTGTAAAGTAGGCTCCTTATATATACTTTTTATGGGGGTTACAAAACGAATTTTTTGAAAATGAAGGCGGTCCAATTCAAGCCATTCAAGCCATTGTGCACTATTTTTGTGATAAGGCTTAAAATGTGGGTTAATAGAACATACATGGATAGACAATGTGGCACGGTTACGAGGCGGCCACTTTTAGGGAACTTTTCAATTTGGGGCATGAATTAATATCTTGACAATTAAATCGTCGATCTTTCAAGGTAATAATTTAAGATAAAATGAACTCATATCCAGCGTTTTGATTCTACATAAATATGTGACGCGATCTAGCGGAATAAGTCGGAACGTCGGAAATATTGATTTTGAGTCACAGAGATAATTTAAAAAAGAAGTGACAAATTCGTTTTACTTGGTTTTCTCAGTTGGTATTGTTGGTAACTTTAAAAACTAGAAGTTCGATTTTAGTGAGGGTTTGGACCGTATTGTATAATTAACACCTTAAAACCTTTTAAATGATGGACAATCAAAATTGAAAACTGACGAAATGTGACTTATTTCGTTTAATCACGTCACATATCGTGATTCTTGTATCAAGCCATTCTATCGTGACAATATAGTGGATGATGGTGGATATATTGGTATACAGACACCTGCAAATGAGTTTGGATAGGAGGAGAAATATTAATTTGTCTTCAAAAATAACTTCAAGATTTAGTTAGATAATAATACAAATTGGGTGTGAATATGCAACACGTAGACATTGAAATCATTTACTTTCAATTTATTTTCTATAATGCCTGTACCTGTAATAAACGAACGGATAAAACGTTATTTTGACCCTGTCAAATTATATGGTTCACTTGTAGCATGTAAACCTGTGTAAGCACTTCATATACCGGCACTTTATCAGTCTAAGAACATGGGGACAAAACTATATGAAGTTAAGAGATGTAAGCATTGACATGTTTATAAACAACTTTAGGAAGCGTTTACCCTGACATTAGGTGGTCATATACCAAGAGATGTAGTTTCAAAATACACTTGGGGAATTGTGCAATAAATCAGTTCTGGTAATATCAACAAGTTAAGGTGTAATGGAAACATAAATGGTGGTGTGGTGAAATAACCTTGTTATTGAAAATGAACAAACACAGAGCAACTGTTAGAACGTCCTGATACCCGGCCTCTAAATCCTTTAATGAGATGAATGCCATAATGGCTGGTTTCCAATTCCGAAGTTAATGTTTTTGAACTGCTACAAAGAATAGCAGAGTATAAGGTTATTTGTTGATTTTTCTAAAACATTTTAAAGATGTTTACACATTTAAATCCACTTATGACGAAGATAAATTTCCTGAGTAGGCCATTGATGAAGTCAGAACAATGCGCAAATGCAACGATGGACGGTCCATGGGCAAAATCGAAGAAAAAACAGGTTTGACCATGCTGTATTCAAATCTTTGTATTTCAAAAACCATATGTTTGATTGGTCTCATAATTTTACCAAATAATGTAAAATATATTTTATTTGATATTCTAAAAATTGACATAGCTATGCTTTCTACATTTTTAGTTATAAGCTCTCAAGTTTTTGGACCCAGTTTCTTTTGACACGCTGTACAAACCCCACAAGAAAGGACACAATTAGAGGGATCATACCTTAATCTAAATTAAAGTTGGGCTAAAATTGAACGCTGCAAAGACAAAGCATATGTCCGTCAATCAGAAACGAGTGTCTGAAATCACCACAAATGAAGGCACACGCCTTTATAAAGTTGATGAATTCAAATAACTTGGAGCCTGGAAGAATAGTACTAAGAAGGACATCAAAATACACAAGCAGCTGCATGGAGAACATGTGGAACCCTTGGTCAAGTCATTATCCAGAAAGCCTAATGAAAGACTGTTCATAGCTACAATAGAATCAGTCCTTCTCTATGGATGTGAGGCATGGACAGTCACCCCAAAAGCTTAGTAAACAGCTGGACGGACGTTACACAAGAATAAAGGCTAAATGTGTTCAACATGGAGACAGCATGTGGCAAATAACGGCCTCTGCGGGGATCTACCTAAAGTCTCGGATAAGATCAGAGAACGTAGAGCAATATTTGCTGAACACTGCTTCAGAGAGTCCAATGAGCCTGTCTCCAAACTCGTACACTGGATTCCAAAACATGGAGCAAGAAAGCGTGGTAGACCAGCCCTAACTTAAATTGACCAACTAAAGCGTGGCACAGGATTGAGGGTAGAAGAGTTCAAGACAACCATGTTGAAGAGGAAGATTCGGACGAGCATCATGGTTCGGAAAAATTACCAGACATTTCAAGTAAGTCAAGAACAAGTATATAATTCGTTGTAAATTTCCCCCTTTAAATGTTGCCTTTTAATAAACCTGAGCTGCACGCCGCCAATCAAAAGGCATAATAACAATCTTGCAACATCCATTGTATATTTTCTTGTGACCTACTTCATCGCTTTGCGGGATCATTTACGTGGCACAATACGACAAATAACCCCGTTAAACACCTTTTAACATCGACGAATCAATAGATATCAAATGACCTGGTTTCCTGATCGACGATTGTATATAGTATTGTACAGTCAATATGCAGCCACGCGAAAAGTCGTTCCTTTTCTAACCCAGCAAAGCGACCCGGAAGTACTCACCCGTAGCGATACGGCTTTCGTAGTCACAGTTGACCTTGTAATAGCACGATGTAAATGAGCTCTTTTCATGATTATAATGACACATTTCAAACACATTTGCCATGAAATTGTATAATAAAAAGGCATATTATGCAAAAAATATTATCTAATATTATATGTGAACTTCATGACATGTTGTATTTTCGGTGCAAATTATTGCAATCACACAAACTCGAATTCAAGAAAAACTTGACGAAGCTAAAGCCAAATCCACAGTAAAAAAGGTCACTTCTGAAGAATCAGGCATCAATTTTATCCATCGTATCATAATATTCATAGTCTTTTTGTATCTAGAAACATGCTTACAATTTTATAAAATTATTTAGTCCGGTCAAGTGAATGCTTATAATATAGCTCCTCGAATCTTGTCTCGATCTAAATTCATTTCGTAGCGTCGATGGGTTGTTGATCAACTGTTTAAATCTCACGTTTATATTCAGATTCGCTTGATAGCTCAGATGGTAAAGGGTTCGCTTTGGGAGCGGTAGGTCCGGGGTTCGAAATCGATCCTTCTGCTCTGCACAATGTCATATGATATTTTTTTTACAGAAAGGCTATTCTGGTCAAAATGAATAAACATTTCACAATTTCATCACACAAAATGCATGAATTCGGACGTTTTCATTGAAAAACGGTATTTTTTTTCAAAAATTTCAATAATTAATTCAAACGCGGGCATGAAAATGAAGCGCGGGCGTGTTACGGGGAACTAAAAATCAAGTTGGCGAGGCCTAACGGGGGATCGTAAGTTTCGTTTTCTGACCGAAAATCGGTGAAAATCAAACTCGGGTTTTCTTATCAAAAAGAAGTCGGACATCAATGTTTTTGATATGAAATTAAAGTTTAAGATTCTGTTAGTACGGAAATTGCTCTTAAAATATCGTACGGATTTTAGTCCGGTCAAGTGAATAGTTACAAGAAGCAAAGTCACGAAAGTTGTTAAATTCTAAAATTAGCAATAAAATCACTGTTTGTGGACCAAATATGTCAGATTTGGCATCATATTATAGAGAAAATTACGAACAATCCACCTACTTCGCCATCATGGCTGCCAGCTAACCCTACCTCAATTAATTCAGGGAAAACAAACTTCTCGTAAGGTTTTAGCGCAAGGTTGACATCCTGAAATCGATCTTTGCGTGGGTTAGAAATCGGCAAGGTCACTCATTGAAAGCGATACCTGCGTGCTGACTGTGTATTGGTGTTTTTAATTGCAAATGTTTAACTTTGTGCGGATGTGGTCAACATTATCCCCGACAAGCATCTCGATTTCGCAAACGGTATCTTTCAGTAACTTGTTTTGAGCGATGATACTTCTTTTCCGTATGAAAATCTAATCACTCCTTGTCGGCATTCCAAAACAACTTATTCAAATCTAGATTCCGTTAAATGTATGGCTATTCTTGCTGTGCAACCGCAAATTAAATTAAGTTTTAATGTCACGTAAAATCCTGATATGTTACCATGGTAACCTTAGAATTCTAACTCTTTCTGCTATTTTATCTTACGAGATGACTGACAGGCTGTTTTATGTCAATATTGTGTTTTGGGAGCTTCCATAGCACCTAAAGCGTTACACATGAAAGAAGACAGTCAAGAGTTTCCAGTTGAAAATAATATCAAAATTGGAATTCAATTGTCAGTTTGGTTTATTTACTTGAAATATTGCATAGGATGCATTTCATTGAATATAGTTTCTCTCTGCATGCTTTGGGCAGAAATCGTACATTTATTTCGAAGAAAATTTAAAATTTTCACTTTTTTCACAAAAATGAGATTTTTAAAATCAGTAGGCCTATTCCAAGAAACTAACATAAGGCCATCAAAATGTAGTTTTTGTCCCAAAATCAACATAATATAAAAATGAAACCAGTAAATTCCTCTTGTACAATTTTTATGCTATACATTTTGAAACTTTGTGAAAGTCCCAAGTTGATTTGATTATTGGGCGCTGCCCCCAGATTGGATCGCAGCTTGGGATAGGCCAAAATACGCGTTTCATCATGGGGAAAGTCGACATTCATGGCCGCGTAAAACTATTACATTATATGGAGCACAGGAGCACAATGTCATTGTATATATAAATGTCAATATATTGGTTGTACATGCAAATGCTCGCTACAATTAACATCAATTAATAATTATAGGCATATAATTTTATCAGTTTCGAATTGGCGAGCCTCCTTACATCAGCGAATAAATACAGAAGGGTGTAGGCGGACACTACGCAACAATCGCACTGTGCATCGAATGCGTGACGTGTGCGTTTGACCAAAATCGCTCGCGTAAAAATTCACCCGCTTAGATTGCCATTGCGCACGTAGAAATAATAAACGCACATTTCTCGCCAATTTGGAACTGATCGGACTAGATAGTATATTCATTCTCTTTCCATTGATCAGACGGAATCCTTCGTTGAGCTATGTTTAATATTATTACACTTCCGTGACAATCCAATGGTGGGGTGATATTGACCTTAGAGGTCAAAAATTACTCGCAAGAGCAACCGCGCATCGCATTGTGACTCGTGGTTATTTACTAACGTTTGGTAGTTTCGTGTCTGGGTCGACACACACGGGACTAAATTTATTTTAGTCCCAGGACACACATCATCAGAATGACCTCTTTTGGTTAGCGCTGCTTCGGATTGATGGCGCTATAACAGTGATCAGCGAGTCGTAGATATGGAAATGAGGAGGGGTAAATTGAAGTCATGTCAAACTTTCATTAAAGGGCACAACACCAGGGATGTGCCACTCAGCTTGCCGATCGGAAGCCACTTTTAAATTATAATTTGGTCAGCATAGCCTTGGTGGCGCTATATCTACCAATAAGGCGTTATTGTATAGCAGACGACGCGACGCTGGACACGCGTCTCTCGGACGACCCAATTATGGCAACAGGAGTGCACCATTTTGAAGTATTTGTTAACAGTCATCGCCCGGTTAAAGATGAAAATAATTTTTAAAAATAGCATTTACAATTCTTCTATTTTTCAAAATGATAAGATTAACATTCGCGATTACGTGTTTCCAATACAAATTCAAAATTTAGGTTTCGCGTGGCCACCGTCGTCTGTGTATATCTACCGCAAGAACAGCGCCACCAAGGCTATGCTGACCAAAAATGACGTCAAACGCCGGTCACGGACGCATTCCGGACGATTACCCTAATTTATGTAAATATGCAAAAGGGACCGTTTTCGCTACGTACGTCAGTATAGCCCGGGACTTTTCTATCCCCAAATTAATAGAATCCCTGACAACACATAAAAACTGGAAAAACATCTAGAGATTCAAAGCGAAAAATCATTTGCGCGTTGACATGCTTAAATTGCATGCGCAGTATTCATTGTTCTCCTAATCTTTTAACCTTTTCGATTTTAGTGCTATAGACATTTCTTTTTTCTTATTTCCAATATTTCAATATGTTCGCACGTCATCAAGTTTCAAACGTGTTTCTAACGTTTCATTTCACAATTACGCCATTCAAATACAAACTTTGACCCCGAAAGAAGTTTCTCATTCTAAAGAAGTTTCTCATTATAAAAACAGATTCTCATAATAAAAAAGTTTCATTGTACATTCACTGACATATTGTCCTTCAAATATTGTCTGTTTCAATCACGTACGTTTGGCCAAAACACAATAAATTATGACGGCGAAGATGGACAGGCTCAGTAGCAAAGCCGTCAACAGCGCCCCCACGTGTCACTGGGGCTGATGAAAGGCAAGCGAGTTGCTGCCAGAACGCTTCCCCAGAGTTAAGCTTATTTCCAGTTGTGAGTAACAATAATCTCCAAAATATAATACCTTATTAGTTGAATACGGATTTCATGATATATACGTAAGTTTGATTTCCTGCTTACTTCCATTAGCGACGTCCTTCACAGACATTCACAATACAGTGCCGCGTGCGTTCAGGAGGCGTTTAAAAGAGTAATTTGAAATACTTATTCACAGTCCATACTCTACATACAATGTCCATGTTATATTACAAACACGTTTACAAATAATTTACAATTATCATATAAACATTCTACATTAGGGCCTATGATACCCCGTGTTACTTAGAAATGGATGCTTTTAGAAACTATGAAAGTATATTATTTACACTAGCTGCAAATCCTATACAATAATCCCTGGGTGTGTTCAGCTGCATGCGGGTTACAAAGAATTGCATGGTTTCATTTCGATTAAACAGTAAATTCGGGGGTAAATTACCGTACTGTAGATTAATAACGTATCTCGCTTGGAGGGGTGGTCAAAGGCGTTTTCATGTACTTATGATTATATCATCCAAAACAGTTATGGTAAATAATTTACCTAAACAAATAACCCCCTAAAAAATAATCAGTAGGGGAAGGTGGGGTAATGGCGGACGCGGGGTAATCGCGGACAGGGCTGTATCTAAAGGCAGGTGAAAGAAGGTGGTATCTTGCCACCCTATGATGTTAGGTGCCTCTCCATTGAAATCACACAAAACCTAAATGGGATGGTTGTCTCGCAAATTCTCGCGAGAATTACAAAAATCACTTTTTGGGCAAGTTGATATTTTGGTGCATTAATTTCTCCTTGAAACTGGTATTTCTACATCAAGGAAAACAAAGTCTTATTATTTTTTTATGTAATGTATCATACCTTCTGATAAAAAAGAATTGAATTCGGAGTCACAATGATGAGCATAATAATAAGAGAGGATGTGCCCATACATTGTACATGGATTGGGGTAATCCCGGACATGTACCGTTTCCATGGTAACCAATATGGGCGTGGTCAATTTAACATCATAAATCGGTAATAGTTGTTGACCATATAAATATGTGACATTGTTCTTTGATTTCTGCTACACTTTTAAAAAGGGTATTTTTTAACTCCCATTGAAATGCTATATTCCAATAAAAAGAGGGCTGCCATTGAAAATAAGGTCCGGGATTACCCCCAGAGTGTGGGGTAATGCCGGACGACGCCATTTTTTTAATGATGAGTTGATAAAAACTTGATAAAAGGTAGAACCTTCGCAGTGCTTTGTGTTTACATGATTTTTATTGTTATATGACGTATTATATGTGTGTTATACCTCTCTGACAAAAAGTGTCCGCCATTACCCCACCTTCCCCTACATCCTTTTAAAACATATCAGTTTGTTATCTACGTGACCGCTCGAACTCTCATCAGCACTCAACCTCTGTCCATAAATCACACACACCGTGTGACTCACACACCCTATTTAGCCATCCCCATGTTGTGTGTATATCTGCCATTCCATGTAAGGATTGCAAAAAACTCAAAAATTGAAATGAAAGGGATTCAAAGGAATTCATTTCAGTCAGTTATATTTCATTAGAGTAATACTGAAACCATTCAAATTTCAACGATTTTTTCAAACTAGACCTTTTACTGTATATTTACGGCCTCCTGAACTTGTGGTCAAAAAGAGGGCTCAGAGGTACAAATCAAAAAGCAAAGAAATATTTGGAGTTAATTCACAAGCTGCTGCTCAGTCTGCATTTATAAGATATCTATTGCATGTAATTTGACAAAACATTGGGTATTTGGTTCAATGCCATTAGCATTTTTCCAATAATTTCTTCACGAAAACACCCTCAAAATATGTCACGCGAGTCACAAAATAAAACAATCTTTTAAGATACTAAAAAAATAAAGAGATTCAACTAATGGTTGATATTTGCAATTGAGTTAGTGGTGCTTTATCAAATAAAAAAAAAATAAAAAAATTTGCCGTCCATGCTATGCCCTACAATGAGCTACTGTTTCACGCGAGTCACACAGTTATGTCACGCGAGTCACATTTTCTACAGGCCACTACACACAACGCAGAAGCCTGGGCACAGTGTAACTCATGCACAGAATGGGATAGGGTGTTAGGTTCCTATTTCAGAAAAAAAAAATTTGGTCACACTTGTAGAATTCTTTGGAGAGCCATTTGAATCAAGTGATGTCAAAAAAACTGTTTTGTAGCCTTTCACGCGAGTCACGTCAAATAAATTGTGATATCTATAAAAATATTGGTTGTACATGTATGGCAAACATTTGTATACTAAACTATGCATACACAATGTCTCAACTCAAATAAGTGATAAATTAAAGTAGAGGAAAGCTAGTTTTCCACTGGTAATGCATTCAAAGATGGATTTTTGTAGAAATGTCATGCGAGTCACGCTGGAATGGCTGATATGTACTTGATCGTAATTGTACTCAAATTGGGACCCCGTAATTTGTAACTCGTGCTGCCGTATGCGCTGTTCTTTAGCTGAAATGTTATATTCAGTCTTGTTTGTAATTCGTGAACGCCGTTAGCACTCGTACAATACAACTTCACATTTAATCGTTAAAACCATGTAAATAAGGTATGAAATGGATAATGACGAGATAGATACATATATAGACGTTCTTTAGTCGTGTGTCATGCATGATGCGTACAATACTGGTGTGCTGAACTCCTGTTGAACTTCATGCTGGAATAACGGTTTTGAATTGAGCACAGGACCTGCAACACACCTTTTATTCAATCGGGCATGACAATGAACATATTAAAGGTAAATGACCCGATCACATTCCGATTTTCAACTTGAAGTTTTCTATTCTACATGAAAGGTCATCCTTAAAAAAGTCGTGTTCCAAAGTTTGAGTTGCATAGCTCTAATGGTTCTTATTTTAGACGCACAAGATGCTGTGAACTGTACCCATTGAGTAGTACACAAACTATATCGGTGGTTACCACCATTTGCGGTAATTCGACGTTATTTCATCGATTTCTCCGTAATTATACCGATTTAGGCCGTCAAATTTCAGTATGATGATGAGAAAAATACGAGCTTTCATATGATATGAAAATCTCCGTATTTTTGAAATAATTCTGTGTTACGAAAATGTGATCGGGTCATCTACCTTTAAATAGGGGGAGGGGGGTGGGGCTGGGAAAAAACGCGAAAAAGGTGGGTAAAATTGGGCTAAAAAGGCCCATAACGTGCTGAAGCAATTTAGGCAACAACAAAAATTGAATTTAAATTTAAACCTAACCATCTTTATTCCCGAATAAGTGGCAGTCAATATTAAAATATGCATATTTTGTTCAAAATAATCACCATTAGAACGTGGGAAATATTATTCAACTTTTCTTATCATGTGAGGGATTCTGTAATTCTCTAAGTAATATTTATAGTGAATCTAACATAACTAATAATCATATGTGATAGGATCGACGTTATCCTCAAAACCGGCCGAAAACAATTGGGAGTAATTCTGTTATACCCTTCACAGGGGTATTCACAGTGCGTGATTTTTAAGAGCGACGCATACTACAAAAGCAGGGTGTGGAGCCCCCCGACCAAATCTGGTTACGGGCATGGGTACCAATGCATGAAAAATAGTTTTACTCAATGAATTTCAATAATCAATTTGGGCATAACCAAACTCAAAACGTTGACACACTGTTTGTCCTGGTTCACTGAACTTTCATATGAACAAAAAACCTAAACCGCCAGACATATCATTTAGAGCGTCAATTGTCGGTCGCCTGGGCAATCGACATGGGAAAATGCACCGTATTCTGCTATACATCGGGCGTCCTGACTTTCACCAGTTGTTTACTATATTTCGCTGCAGAAACTGGGCATAATTCATGGCTGCCAACTGGAGGTAGGATTTTGTTTTGTATTATTGTAATTGCCTATGGCTATAGTAAATTTAAGATTCATTCATGGTTCAAGTGTTGGTTGGAAACTAAGATACCAAACAATGGACGCCATAAGGGAAGACCATCGAGTGGTATTACTTGTCATTTGAATATTACTAAAGAAAATCTTAAGATATCCATTCCTCCTCTTAAATTTTACCCCACTCCCATATATCAAACACATTCATTACGCTATTTATTGGTCATTGACGGATGAAGTTGTGAAGACCGACAGCTGGTAAGCATGCTACAGTACAAACTTACTTAATTCTACCATAATGGGCTATTTCATTTGAAATTCATACACCCATTATGGAAGACCTTATCGTAGCACTGAGGGTATTTCAAATGTGGTTACTTGCACGAATGACTCAATTTGAAATCCAAAGGAGGATGTACGGGTGTTCGGATCTCAGATTGAGTAGAGATGCAACGCGAAGGATGATGAGTTCAAAACACATGGCCATAAGTATCCACCTCACTGAAGTAGTTTTTGTCTGATTAGCTAGGTAATGAATTTCAATATTAGGCAATACAAGCCCAATTGTCAAATTCGGCAATAAGCCTACTGAAGGCATGAAGGTATTGTTCTTGACTGTATGTACCTGTGTTACATTGTCAGTGGAACAACGACACGCCTGTGGGATTTGCACCCCACTTTAAGAGCGTTTCGCGATCATAGGTGCGATCCATTCTACAGATATTGGTGTTGGTCAATACCTCAAGAACACACTGAAATGCCGGCGGGGAAAGGTTCCAAGTGACGTTACTTTGGTGTGGTCAGAATTATTTAACGTGTTCCTTCTAATGATTTATCAGAACACATATCCCCTATTCCGTCAAATGTAAATTGTCCAGAATTGAATACAAAAATAGGAATAGGACTATAGGTCGACACGGACTGACGTCACGCGCCGTTGACTAGGTCACAAAAGAGGTAAACAAAGGTCTCTTACACGCCGTGACGCGATCGCTTGGGTCGATCTACTGCATGGCTGAACAGAGCGTAAAACCCGAGATGTGAAAACGTCTTATGACGTGGTCAACGGCAAACTGTACAAAACAATAACAAAATGTACGAAGTACCCGGATGACCGTGTCAACCTATAAACAACTTGTCTTCCCTAAAGCTCGAACATGTAATCCATCCCTATTTTATAGGTTAAGTTTATTGGTTAATTCAGTTGAAAAAAAGCTTCATTTTACCGACTTTACTATATTCTTATTTCTTATAGATACCACCATGAGAGTTATCCCTACGTTCAGCCTCAACCAAACTGAAACTTCGTTCACCTCACCCAATAACATAACCAATACTATCGAGAGAGTTGCTTATTCCCTCTCTAATGTCTCTGCCACATCCCCTCGCAACATTGCAAATGTGGATACACCTGTGCAAGTAATCATAGTGACGCAAGCACGTTCTGGTTCATCGTTTACCGGAGAACTATTCAACAACAACCCCGAATTTGCCTACTTCTTCGAACCATTATTTGACATTGTTGGTACAGAATTAACGCTATCCAATCGCCGAGTCAAGTTACAACCATTTGGCGAGGCCCATTTGAATAAACTACGCGCAATTGTGCAGTGCAATTTTTCTGGGACGAACTATAAATGGGTGAATGGACGAGAAATTGGGATATTCTGTGAACACAGTAATATCTTCAATAGCAAAACATTGTGTAAAAGTAAAGCAAGAAAACAATCACAAGGTGACATCAATAGAATAATCGAGGAATCCTGTCGTCGTAAAAAACACGTGGCTATCAAAACTATACGTGTACCCGACATCGGATCCTTACGCAGCGTAGTATCTGATCCTGCATTGAACGTAAAATTGATACACCTTGTGAGAGATCCAAGAGCTGTGGTACTGTCAAGAAATCAAGTGGGTGAGTTTCGATCAGATTTACACCATTGTGACCAATTAACGAAAAATCTACGTTTTTGGAAGGATCCACCCGATTGGTTGAAAAACCGTCACATGTTGTTAAGATACGAAGATCTAGCGGACGACCCGTTTTTTATTACGCAACAAATTTATCGCTTCATCGGATTGGACGTTCCAGAAACGGTGAAGGTGTGGTTGGAAATCAATACAAATCGCCAGAGCAACGACGTTTATTCCCGTAGCAGAGTTTCCAACGAGACTGCGTACGCATGGCGTAAAAATATGGACTATCGCGCATGCGCAGACATCCAGCGGCGGTGTAAAGTACCTCTAATGTGGCTTGGGTATAAGTCGGTCACATCGATTGAAGATTTACGAAATATGAAAGCACCGATAATGACTAAATGTGCTTACCTTTTGCTACCAAATACCACCGTGACAAGACCAAATATCGAAAGAAAAGACATACAATTTATAAAATCACAAACATTACGTCGAAAACAGAATATTAAGAAAGGTCGCACGAAGACCTCTAGAATAGTGAAGCTCAAACCTCATTTTAGGAGTTGACCCGTGACCTCCGATCCATACTCCTAAATTAACATTTTATATTAGATACATATCGAAAATAATTTAGGGGCTTGCTCTTGAAATTTTCTTGTGAATTTACGTTTTATTTTGATGATCGTATTCCTCTACATACGGTATATGTGTATTAATGACCCTGTCATACCTACGGCGATCAGGCCAGCAATTGCATTGCGCTGAAAAAGTATCGAAATATGAATAACACGAA
This sequence comes from Ophiura sarsii, assembly GCA_035610835.1. Taxonomy (NCBI): domain Eukaryota; kingdom Metazoa; phylum Echinodermata; class Ophiuroidea; order Amphilepidida; family Ophiuridae; genus Ophiura; species Ophiura sarsii. The sequence goes on along the minus strand of CM069448.1, from coordinate 12,476,348 downwards.
GAGCGCGAGTTTTCCAAGAACAGCGCGGAGGTTCGGCGTACTGACTAGGGCGCTGTAATTACTCAGTAGTGTCGCCGTGGCAGCGCAAAGCGAGCAACGTGAGCGTCCCGTTGACGTAGCAATGATGTATACAAGTTACTTCAGGTCGCAGAATCGTTCTCTGCGTATATAGGGTTCGGTGGGGTGGAGCAGACAGCCTTCCTCGTCCCCTCCCTCTGCCCTTGGGTGCCGAAGCCTAGACTGGGTCCCCGCGTCCCTCTATATGGCCGCCATCTTTAAAAATGGCGGACCAAATACAGGGACTGGGAAAATTGTACGCCCAAAAAGTGTGCATCTACTCGTGGAATTCCACGAGTATTTTGCATATATGAATATTCATACCAATACCGAGCATGCGCATTTGCACACAGCAACAACAGAAATAGCATCTGATTGGTCCAATTCAAAGGCAGTGCATCGAACGATCGTCACGCTGCGTCCCGCGGGAGGCAAACGTGCGCCCTATCGCGCCACGCTGTGTACAACGCCGCGTGAAACTACCGGCGCACTGGTGCGTGAATAAGCTCATGTTTATTCACGAGTTTATCAGCGCACACTTTTAGAACTGTATTTTTTCCAGTCTTCACATTTGAGCACCCTCGCAGGGGCCGTGTGGAAAATCGGGAAGACAGGATGATCCAGTCTAGCCGAAACCTACACAGCCGTTTTCGCCATACGTTTGGTAAACGTTTATGAGGTCTAAACGTTTACCAAACGTTTTTTAATGTATTTGATAAACGTTTATTAAACGTTTGGACCTTTTAAACATTTATAAAACGTTTGTTGGTTTTTGTTTATGCAATGATTAATATTAATGTTTATTAAACATTTTCACCAAGTTGTATTTCATACGTTTTGTTATTTTCACCAAACGTTTGCTAAACGTTTACGAGTTCAAACGTTTGCCAAACAATTTTGATTAACGTTTAACATACATTTTTAGCTTTTAAACGTTTATGTTACGTTTATTAATTTTTGTTCATTTCGCGATTTTAATATTAATGTCAATCAAATATTTGTTTCGAGGTGTATGTCAGATGTTCTCTTATTTTCGTTGAATAAATGTATATAATTTTACATTCACCTTTGGTTTTGCTCCAATAATCGTTTTTGAGATGATTATTTTTCAAACGTTGATATTAAATTGCTATAACATGTCTATTTGACATGGAGTTGTTGTGTTTTTTCAAAACATCATCACAGATTTTTAGAAGTTAGACCCGTTGGACCAAAAATTGCATTATATTAAATCGATGAAAACGCTGAAAATATTACTATTTTCCCTTTTCAACCATCTGGGCTCTGTTGCATAAAAGTTCAGATTCATCTGAACTTAGGAAGAGCATGGACTTATCAGATTGAGTGATTCTGAATGCTAGGATAAGAAGGATATTTAAATTTGGCCTACGGTCTAAAATCAGAAAGATCAAATCACTAATTCTTGCAATCTTCTTTATTTTAAGAAGAGTTATAGGCTGAATATAATTCTTCTTACATGGAATATAGAACCTACAAGTTTTATGCAATAGGCAAGGCGCGGATCCAGCCAAGTTTGGGGGGGGGGGGCAAATGGAGTTGCCTCAGTGACAGAACAATGTTCTCTATCAAACTAAAAGCACTAATTAACACATGCACTGGTTACGTATAATAGACATACCTATAATGAAAATATAGTTTTATTGTCATGATTGATACAAAATAGAGTACAATATATTACAATACAATCATTATTATATACGATAATACGAGACATGCCAGATAGCTACGTTTTATTTCTATGGTATAATATAATAGAGTAAAATGAGTATTACGATCTTTAAAGTTTTTATCTGACAAATTAGCTGCTGAAAAGTACCATTTGCTGCTTTAACCGAAGTCATAATACGAAATGATACATTCAGTGATGAAAAGTATTTTCAAAGTTTGGCTCTTAGGTTCTGTCAATACACGCAAACAACTGAGTTACCTTTAACTTGTATATATGCTTGTACAACACAAACAATTCCTGACCAGGATGATTGGTATTAAATATCTTAGACGTACATTAAATGAGCAATTGTTTCCCTATATATGCGTACGAGGATACATGTACGTGATCATGTGATTAAGTGAATAGGACGAATGCTTAACAACGGATCACATTTAAAAATGATACTATTACGAATTATGAAATAATTTAGTTCCATCCAATAGGCATAACGTGTGATAAATTTCATGGAGTCATAAAATCCAAATCAATCGTTAGTTTAAATCTAACGGAGATTCAAAATGTTCGTCCGTTCGTGTCCGCCATCGTCTGATTTAGTGGATACTTTTACCATCGGGATATCCAAGGGGGAAAGGACTATAATTAGTACCTTAATTATGCCATTTATGGCACGATTCATGTAAACATTTACCGGCCCAGGCGATTTCAACAAAATTGTGTTTTTGAAACCAACTCCAGGCACAACGCGCTTGCCAATGCGCCCTTTATGCGCGCATACCTCGTGCGCCCCACGGCCCGCGCAGTAGTACGCTCGGCTTAACGCAGTTTGTTGTGGAAACTGAGACGCGGTGCGTTCGATGTTCTTTATTTAGCCGGCATTTTACCTCAAGCGATCAACCAATGTGTACGTGCAACGGAAAAGCTTCCGGTTTTTAACGACGTGCCATTTTCATAACGATTTTCATGCACATTGCACACTTCATACATTGTTTGGATTAAATTGTTACTTCATGCTCGTGGGGGTGATATGTTGCGCAGATTTTGTGTAAGTTTTCGTGTTATAAATGTCGTTTTCATGCGTTCGTTAGTATTTTATCAGCCCAAAATCGTATCTCTTCTTTTACTTTTGTTTGTTTTGAGGCGTTGTTATTGTTTTCTTGTGTGTGTGTTTATAATTTAGTAAAGTTCCTTGCTTGCTTCTTTCTTTGTTATTGGCCTCGTTTTGTTTGTTTGTTTGTTTGTTGTTTGTTTAGGTTATTTTAATTTATTATCCCTGGTTCTTTTCCTCTTTGAGTTTCTTGTTATCTTGTTGTTGTTGTTTTTACGTTCTAATTAAATGTCAGGTTTTTCCTCTTTGTGATCCTTGTTGTCTTTTGTTTGTTATTGTGGCATATTTACTGTTTCTCGAATGCTATTTTTTAAAATGTTTTTAGGTCCTTTGGCTTTGTTTTGTATTTGCCTATGATTTTGCCAGTTGTCACTTCGTTTTTCATGATTTTGCTTCCTTCTTCATTTTTTATTGGGGGGGGGGGGGGGGTATATTTTTCTGTAGACCTATTCGTATTACCTTAATATCTACCGTGTTATAGGTGTAACATACTTAAATGGGTGAATTGTTGCGCAGATTTTGTGTAAGTTTAAGCTATTTTGGTTTGTTTTGAGGCGTTTTACGTTTTGTTGTTGTTTTATTTTCTGTGTTTTTAATAATCTTTTGTGTTTGTTTTGCTAATTTTCTTTCCTTGCTTTTTTGCCTTTGGCCTTTTGTTTTGCTTTGTTGTTTCATTTTGGGAGGAGGGTGATGTTTGCTGGTTTCGTTTTTGCTTTTTCTGTGTTTCTTTTTTGTTTCCTCTTTTTGACACTTTGTGTGTTGTTTTCTTGTTTTTCGTTTGCTTACCTACTTTATTTACCATTTCTGTTTCTATTACGCCTAGGCCTAATTGTTTTTTGTTTTGCCTTTTGTCACTTTGTGTTTTTTCTCTGTTAGTGTTAACGATCGTAATTTCTGTGTGAATTTTTGGTCATTTAATGCCGTATATAATGCCTAAACCTGTTAAAATCAATGTTTTTGTTTTTGTCAAAGCTCACTTTGTGGTGGGTTTAGGCCAATTCACTATCATAGCAATACAGCTTTTGTTTGTTTGTTTTAATAAAAAGCAATTTTACGCGGAATAGTTCACACTTTCAATTCATTGATAGAAATAAGAATGTTTGCAAGTTTATTATAATCTTTAACACTTTACTTACAGTTTTGTTTTGTATTGTTTTATAATGATTATTTTATGTTTCACTTTGTGTTTATTAATTATTAACTAATAACAACAACAAACAAAGACACAGTTCCATAAACCGTCCCCAAATCCTTTAAAATCCGTCCTAAAAAGAGGAGGATAAACACCAAAAGCATCAAAACGCAATTACATACAGGCTTTGGCCTACAGGTTTATCATGAAATCAAAATATATAAATAAATGGATAATATTAAAGCGCTTAGCATACCAATTGCAAAAATCTTATAATAATCATTAATAAAGCAACATTAAACAGTTATAGATATTACATTGATTTGTTAATGCAAATGAATAAACGTTTCACAAACAATTAAAATCAACGTTAATTACTAAACGTTTAATAAACGTTTTACTCGATAATGGTTTGACAAACGTTTGAAAATAAACGTTTGACAGACGTCTGACTCGGTACAGATTTATAAACGGTTTGAAACTGAACGTTTGACAAACATTTTCTAAACGTTTATCAAACGTTTGGCGAAAGCGGCTATGTAGGCTTTTGCTTTTACCATGGTTTCTATGTTGTTCAATGTTGTTCACTAGTCAAGCCCCGAAAGCAATACCATGAATACTGAGCATGAAGGAGGCTCTGTTTATTCGCTCTTTGCATGGACCTTTATTTGCGAGGAGGCTCTCCTCGCAAATGGCGGACCGTGCAAAGGGCGAATAGGGCTATTGCGCGGAGGGTCATTAGTTCATTTCAAATCATTCTCCACACAGAAAAAAATTACTGAGTCAAATGACTCATTTTGGTGAGTCTTTCAGTTGTCCATGTAGTGAGACACTTTGAAGTTAAACTGAGTCATTTGACTCATCCATAATGAGTCAATTGACTCACAAATGCAATTAGTGAGTCTTCTGACTCACCAAAAATGAGTCAAGACTCACTAGTGACTCACCAGACTCGGTAATGGGTCACCTGACTCAATACTAATGAGTCAATTGAGCCTCCTGACTCACTTGTAACTTGTCAATTGACTCAATAATGAATCAAATTGGGTCATTTGACACATTTAAATGAGTCACTTGACTCACAGATAATATTAACTGAGTCGAATGACTCATTTTGATGAGTCTTTTGTTTGTCCGTGTACTGAGACACTTGGACGTTTAACTGAGTCAATTGACTCAGGTTGGATGAGTCAACTGACTCAGACTGGAATTTTCAGTTGAGCCTCAGAATAGCATTGTTTTGTGACAATTAAAGACTATCACAAACATGGGCGGTGATCTCCGAAAAGTGTTAGTTTCTGTAGACACTGTATGTTGCCCATTATTAAGCAGGCACTAAGTCCAACAAATAATGAAGTTAAATACATCCACAAGCTTACTGCAGTGTAACGACGAAGGTCCAACACTGTAAGCTTACTGAAGGTAAAAACACCGCCAAATGCAAAACAAGTTACTGTTCTATCAGCTCCAGAAATTCCACATATTACTTATGAGTCTATGCAGTGTTTAATAACAAAGAAGTCCAAAAGAAATGACACAATTTGTGTCTTCAATTACTAACATCATGAACATACGCTATTTAGTCACCAGTCCATGTGCAAAACAAAATGGCAGATCTAATAAATAAAAACAGCCTCGCTTTCATTTCGTATTTGACTCATTATTTTTATGAATGAGTCAAAAGTCGATCTTGACTCATCTTTCCCCTGACAAGTGAGTCAATCTGGCAATACTGTACTGAGTCACTTGAAATTTGACTCATTAACAGATTATGCGTGAGTCAACTATGATACACTTAGTGCAATAAGTGAGTCAATGTGTATGTGACTCACTTAAAATGAGTCAATTGACTCAGCAAATGAGTCAACTTATTGATGACTCATTCCAAAATTGTCTAAGTGAGTCAAATGACTCGGTATTTCTTTTCTGTGCAGAAGAAGACATGCATGGATGGAGTACAGTACCAATCACCTACCTGTTGATTAACATGTTAACCTGATTATATTTATCCAAGTGAGACTTGAAAGTGGGAACGCAATAAGTGCACAATGAAAACGTGATATGCGGGATAAGAACACGCTAAAAGAAAGCTACCTTGTTGTACTACTTACTTACTTATGTCGATCTCGATCGGTCTTCGTGATGGCTCGCCATATTCCTCTGTCCCTCATTCGTGCTTTCATCTCCTCATCATTCAGTCCTGTGTCTTTCACCAAGGTGTCCAAGTATATATGTTAACATGGTTAAGGCTGGGCGGCCGACAGATGCGTGTCCGTGTTTGGGTCTCCATAGCAGAAGGTCAGATACTATCTCATTTTCTCTTCTCATGCAGTGCCCGGCAAATCTCATCCTTCGATCTGTGATGTTTTCGGATACCTTTTGTAAGTTTCCATACAGGTCTTTGTTCGGTACCTTGTCTTTCCAACTGATGTTGAGTGCAGTTCTCAGCATTCTAGTGTAGCATCCATCTAGAGATTTCTTCAATCTGTTGGTGATGGTCCATGTTTCAGCTCCGTACAGTAGAACACTTTTTCAGCAGCTTGGAAAAGTCTGATTTTTATTTTTCGACAGAGGCTGGATTTTCACACTTTGTTCAGAGCATTACAGGCATTCCAAGCAAGTGCTTTACGTATTTTTATGTCATGCTGGCTACTACCTACCCAAGCTCCCATGTATTCGAAGTCCTCTAAGTTGTATAGGTTTACTTCCATCAGAGGTTTTTAGCTGTACCGCTTGTGTTTGGTGAAATACCATGCATTTGGTTTTCTTGGCATGCAGGTGGAGACCAGTTATGAGTGCAGCTTCCTCAACATATTTCAGCAGCTTCTGTGCCTCCTGCTCCTTAGTGTCGGAAAGTCACGCTATATCATCTGCAAGTCAAGATCTGTGACTTTCTTTGGCCCTATTTTTTTGACTTTGTCTAGGCTTGATGTTGAATCTTAGTTCCTCTTCTCTTCCATGCACTGATAGCTATTCTTAAGCAATAATCAAGGATGATTATGAAGAGGTAGGGGGCAAGGATATCACCTTGGAGTACTCCTGCTATGATGTCTAACAGTTCCGTGTCACCATCAGGTGATATGATATAACTTTGGCTCTTGTGTTTCTGTAAGTTTTATCAATTGCATCTGTTATAACTTGTGGGATACCGTATGCTTTGAGTATCTTGATCATTTTCGTACGATGTATGGTGTCGAATGCCTTTTTGAAGTCAATGAATGTTATGACTGCAGAGAGATTATTGAAATGTATACCTTCGATGATTATCCTGAGCCCAAGAATGTGTGAGGTAGTGCCTCTTCCTTCGCGAAGCCATTCTGGTTAGTTCGAAGTAATTTATCTAGGTGAGGTCATTCTGTTATATGTCTTGGCCACAATGGAGTTCAGACATATGCCTCTGTAGTTTCCAGCTTGACTTAGGTCACCAGATTTTGGGACTGGAATCAGGTTCGATCCCACTGGTCAGGTTTTTGCTTTTCTAGTAGGGCCTTATTACAGATGCCCAGTATTAAATCATCAAGATTGCATCTTGTCAGGAGTTCGGTGGAATGTTGTCCTCTCCAAAATGTTTCCCCTCCTTGATAGATTTCTTGGCTTTCTGGTACTCAGTGTTATTGAAGGCAGTACACTTAATTGGTAGTTCTTTGAAAATCTTTGGGATGTCTTCATCTTCATCAGTCACTATCGGTGGATTTCCTAGGAGTTGTTGGAAGTGGCAGTACCAATTATTGACACGTTCTTCCTTTGTCTTTCCTTTGAGGATTCCATTCCTAGAGGTTTCCTTCCACTTACTTCGTTAATGAGCTCCCAAGATAATCTGTGTTGCATGTTTAGGGTTGCCTTTTCCAGGTATTCTGTCTTAGCTTCTTTCTGGCAGTTTCTACTTTCTACTATAACACAATGCCTTTTGCCTCTTGTCACATATTTTTGGTAGTAGTTTCTCGGCATTTTCTTGATTTGCTGTGATAAAGTTTCAATATGTCACTCACTGACTTCGACAGAATATTGGTCTTGCAGTTCTGAATCTAGGACAAGCTTATTCCAGTTGTATTTCACTTTCTTCGGCTTGGTTTTGCTGTTTGCTCGTAGGCTTAATCTAATATTTGAGGTCACTATTCTATGATCGGATCAAATACTTGCAAACGAATTGTAGGCTTCTGTGTTCAGAATACTATTTTGCCATTTCTTTCTGATCAGTTTTGTTACTTTCTTTTGGAATCTGGTGTTTGTAATAGCTAGGTTGTTTGCCATTGCAAACTCTTCCAATATGTCCTCGTTCCTGTTTGTGGTTTCATGGTAGGCAAAAGGAGCAAAAGTCAATTAACGTTCGGGATAATAACCTATCGGAATAATGACTTTCGGAGAAATGACCCTTAGGAACAGTTACCGTTCGGAATATTTATCTTCAGGACCAAAACCTGACGAAGCAATGGCCTTTCGGAGAAACGACCTTCTGGTTAGGGTTAACTATAAACCCTAACCACTAACCCTAACCCTAACCCTAACCCTATCCCCTAACGGGTTTTGCTCCGACATAGCATAACTCCTAACGATTTCTTCTCCTACCGGTTTTTATTCCGAAAGGTCAATATTACGAATTTTCGGAATATTGACCTTTCGGAATAAAAACCGTGAGGAGTAAAAACTGTTCGGGGCAAAAATCTGTAGGAGCAATGAAGTTTCGGAGTAATGACCCTTAGGATCAAAGAACTGTAAGATAAATGATTTTAGGAATAATAACCGTGAGGAGTAAAAACTGTTTGGAATAATGACCTTTCGGGTTGAAAAACTTCGGACCAAAAACCTATAGGAAGAAAAATCTTTCGGAATTTTGAACTTCCATTGAATAGCGTGTAGGAGAAATGACCCTTCGGAATAAAAACTATCGGAGAAATGACCTTTCGGAATAAAAACCGTGAGGAGAAATGACACTTCGGAATATCGATCTGACCCCTCTACAACGTCACCCTAAGCTATCTATAACGTCAGCCTAAGCTATCTACAGCTTAACCCAAGCTATCTACAGCTTAACCCAAGCCATGTACAGCTTCACCTCGAGCTATCTACAGCTTCACCTCAAGCTATCTACAGCTTAACCCGAGCTATGTTCAGCCTCACCTCAAGCTATCTACAGTTTCATGACAAGCTTTCTACAGCTTAACCCAAGCTATCTATCTACTGCTTCTTCTCGAGCTATCTACAGCTTCACCCAAAGTTATCTACAGCTTCAACTCGAGCTATCTACAGTTTCACCCAATATTTACAGCTTCACCTCGAGGTATCTTCGGCTTCACTTTAAGCTATCTATATATAGCTTCACCCAAGCTTTCTACAGCTTCATCATAAGCTATCTACAGCTTCATAATAAGCTATCTACAGCTTCATAATAAGCTATCTACAGCTTCATAATAAGCTATCTACAGCTTCACCCAAGCTTTCTACAGCTTCATCACAAACTATCTACAGCTTCATCACAAGCTATCTACAGCTTAACCCAAGCCAAGGATATTTCAAAACTTCAAAGAATTCAAAATTCCGTTGCCAGACTCGTTACTTTCACCAAAAGAACACATTACACCAGTTCTCCGAGACCTCCATTGGTTGCCAGTTCTTGACAGGATCATTTTTGCCAGGATCATTTGCAAAATTCTTCTCCTCACATATAAAGTTCGTCATGACATGGTACCAATGTATTTGTGTGAACTTCTCCATCAATATGTTCCAACCAGTACACTACGTTCTTCAAGTCAAGATCGGCTGCAAACTCCATCATGTCGGACAAAAACTTACGGCGAAAGAGCATTTTCCATCATCGCTCCGAAACGCTGGAATGATCTGCCATATGAGATTCGTCATGCGTCATTCATCAATCAATTCAAGAACTCTCTCAAAACTCATATGTTCCATTTGTGTTAATTGTAATTTATGTATAATTGCTTTATGTTGTAGTTTATTATGCTCTGTTTCAGCGCATTGGGATGTTTTTCAACATTTTTGCGCTTTATAAGAACTGCTTATTATTATTATTATTGTTATCTAGTACAGCTTCACTTCAAGCTATCTACAGCTTAACCCTAGCTATGTACAGCTTCACCTCAAGCTATCTACAGTTTCATTACAAGCTTTCTACAGCTTAACCCAAGCTATCTATATCTACTGCTTCTCCTCGAGCTGTCTACATCTTCACCCCAAGCTATCTACAGCTTCACCTTGAGCTATCTACGGCTTCATCACAAGCTATCTACAGCTTCATCACAAGCTATCTACAGCTTCAATACAAGCTATCTAAAGCTTCACCACATCTACAGCTTCGTCCAAGCTTTCTACAGCTTCACCACAAACTATCTACAGCTTCATCACAAGCAGCTTCACCCCAAGCTATCTATAGCTTCATCACAAGCTCTCTACAGCTTCACCCCATCTGCAGCCTCACCCAAGCTTTCTACATTTTCACCCAAGCTATCTACAGTTTCACCCCAAACTATCTACAGTTTCACCCCAAGTTATCTAGTGTCACCCCCAAGTTATCCATAGCGTATGAGTGTATGTCACTTCCCCTGGACAGTGACTATACTTTACAGGCTCAACATTTTATGCGCGCATTGGTATCTTTCGTCTTTGTACACACCTTTGTGTGTATACACCAGCGCCTCGAACATGTCGAATAGGCGCGGGCGATTATGTACTGCATTACGTCAAGCATTGATGTTACTGTCTAGTGGGATTGAATTTGACTACATGTGTGAGACCTCTAGTGGCTAAAACCTGTACGAGAAACGTAATCGGTCGGTGGAAAAGGAATTGGACATCGTAAAATAGAAGCTTACTATACTTCATGTTGCTTCCTATATTAAATATTATGTCATTGCCTTTTTCAAATCACACAATTTGACCTCTAGAAAATTGATTGACAGATATGATTTTTATTAGTTTTATTCAGGGAAACAGAGAGAGGTACCAAGGGGAAATGTTAAATACCCTATGAATGATGAAATATAATCAAACGTATTGGATAACGCGTATTATTTACGAGGAAGATGGATATACCAATTTCCATGAAAAAGGTACACCCGTTACAAATACCAATTGACGAAATTTAAACACTACAATTTGACAAAAACGCATTAGTGTATCATTAGATTTCTTCAATCTTCGATTCCGAAACAATATTTTGTGGAATATTGACGATTTTTAACCATGCAAATATATTTTCCATTGATGAAAGAGGTAGTTATTGAAATATCAAATAGCTGATTTTACTAGCAATTTTTGCGTCCTATTCCCTTTACCCACTTATGTACTGAGTAAACGGTCGTTGTCATCTTATGAATATCTGTAATTGAATTGAAAATACTTGATAATTACCTGACACCCAACTGCCAAGCCGGACCACATTAGTTGCGCCTTGAAACCGACGAATCGAGGGCGTTTAACAGACTTCTTTCCCGCCTTAAAGATCCTGTAAATGCGATTCACCTTCAACAGAGTAGGAGCATACACAAGGGTAAAACACATTGAGATGAGCGCCTCGGCAAGAGGACAAATCACAGGCGTTGGATAAATGAGCAGAGGGAATATAGCGAGAATGGTAAGAGTCAGTCCTGCAAGATTTACGGCGCTGAGTTCACGACTGGTTGCCTTAATCAGGGGATGATCTTTGTAGATCAACATACCGATGATAGTTAAGGTTGCAAGTGTAAGACCAATAAACGCTGACACTAATATGGAAGCAATAATTGGATCGGAAAATTCTATACTAACCGGTGCTATCGTAACACATCGTAGAAAATCATCATCCGGCCAGTCCGTGATTGGACAAGCAAGACATTCCGTGCCGTTCACTACCACTGCATTTGCTGGACAGCTTTTACAACCGTAACAACATTTTTCCTCAAGAGGTATTACAATGTACCCAGCTTGACAATCTTCCACGCATAGTGATGTGGGGACATTTTGAGTGCCATCCGAGAACATGATTTTGTTCATGTCAATATGAAGTCTCCCTTCACTTGTAGGATCCCAGTGTCCAATCGGAGCAAAGCTGTGTCCCGATTCGGAAAGCTGCAAGTTGACCAGATTGTATTTGCTCGCTACGTTCCCATGTGCATCAAACTGGAATTTCCCATCGATACCTTCAAAGAATCCTTCGTTAAGTTTATCTAAGATTGTCTGCCCTTCAATGCTATTCCAATCGATATCGCAGTTTATGCTGCCATTGCATGTTTCCTCTTGTATTGCGTGTAGCGAATATGCATATGCATCGATTGCGTTAAAAAGAGCTGCTCCGTATGGCTCGATCGGAAGAGGACAATCCTTCCATACAGTGCAGTTCCTGCTATTACGCCAATCGATCCAATATTGTTTTAGCCATGGATTAATTATATCATTGTCAAGATCTAACTCATCAAAGTGGTCTTTAAACACCGGGACAACGTTCTGATCAACTCGTATGAACAATGCGCCGTTGACTTGGTACGCGAGGCCGTTATCGAGTAGTTCATACCCCCACGTATCGCTACCAATCCACGTTAAATTTAGCCTCATGTCTAACACTTTCATGACTTCTAAAACAGCGTTCACCTGATTTGATCGAGAGAACACCAACACAGTCTTAGCTTTTGGAGTTTGCTCGAACTTGTGTGCAATCTCTATAAGATCTGATTCAGGAGCTGACTGTTGTACGGCGAAAGTCTGTGCTATGCATATGCCGTTCTGTTCTGCTAATATCCTTAGTTGTCTAGCACCGTGGATGCCGTAGGCATCTACCGAATACATGAGGGTGACATACCTCCAGTTGAATTTAACCAATATATCGATCATGGCACCAGCCTGAAACTCATCTGGAGAAGCTGTCCGTAGAAAGAAAGGAAATCTTGATTTATCGCTGAGTTCATCTGTTGTCGCCCAATAGGATATCACCGGCATGTTGTACAGGCTGGCAACGCGTGCCACGACTACTGAGGTGAAGCTGAAAGGGGTGCCAATGAGACCGACGACTGGAGCATTCGATGCATCATCTGCGGTATGATGCGGGCAAGAAAGCTGGCGGGAATTCACATCTGTACGGACGTCATCCTGGCTTATAAATGACAGCGCAGACCAGAGCGCAATGTCCTCAGACCCGCAGTCGTCACGAATAACATAACCAAGCGTTACATTTGGTAAGAGATCATCTCGGGAGTTTATTCGTTCTATCTCAAAGATCATCATTTCGGCGAGTTGAACGGCGAAATCATTTAACTCGCTGCTACACGGAGACCACCAACTGAAATGGAAGGAGAATATCCCGCCAAGATTGACATCACCTTGTTTGACATAAGATATGCATGCGGCGTCTGGTAGCGATTTCAGTGCAATAGATGGGTTGAGTATGGCGAGAATCACCGCATGATAAAGGCATTGTGCATAGTGTAAGCTTGCCATGGCCAGCGTAAACGCGTAATTTGTAACTTGCAAAGACAAACACTCAATGCAGTCGTGAAGACGTGTGTATCTATGAGTCTGATTGACGCAAGTACAAATAATACACATATAAGTTGTTAACAACACTTGAAATGGTTATTACCGCTTGATCGTTCGTCATGTGGTGTTCAGTGATATATACCGCAATATAACATGCGCAGAGTGACCATAGGCGGGAAAATGCGCATTGATAACGATTTTAATGATTTCAATTTATCGTCTTACAACGGATATCATGCGAATGTTGTAAATTTACTGGAAGGTTTTACATTTGTGGGGTGCTAAAAATTACGACACCCGTAAATGTAGGTAAATTAAAGTACAAGCTATTTAAATGTAGATTTAGATCACATTTAATTATTTTAAATAGCGCTTTTTATACTTTACGATTGATATGAACCGAATGAACAAGCCTATTAGTGCGTACAATAGAAGTAATGTCGCAAAGAAGAATGACCTTTTTACCAATTCATATTACTCGCATGTACTGTTTTCTCATTACGTCAACATTGCTTCAACAAAACACGACATTAAACTGGTAGGTGTGATGTAATGCTTGAGCGCAACCCTGGGTGCAACTATATTAGACCTAAAATCTGTCGATAAAATACCAATGCATTTTATAACGAACTTTAGAAGATATTTTTTGCGAACGAATACGTCGACGATCAACCGTCTATTCATGGAAATAAATTCCAATAAATACTTGAAAATACTAGGTGCTCACCACCACTTCGAAGATACAGGAAGACTCTTTTAAATCCGTGTACTACACTTATTTGCGGATGTGTCTATGGTAAGAAAGACGTCAATGGAATTGGAAGCTACGATGCGTCTATTTTATCTATGTACAACGAGTGGCGTCAGAGCGTATTCCTATGAACGCAACCTATTAGCGCCAGCGTATTTCTCATGCACTTTGTGATCCGCGGTACATGGCATACTATATAAGGCGAATCCCGGCTTTCGCGCGTGAATTGCTGAGTTAATAACTTGACTACGCTCTGACATCACTGCTCATTGTGTGCAGCACATAGGTAGAAATAACGAAGTATAGACAGGGGACTATCTTTGCTCCCCCCACTTCATTCAGCTATGTAAACCATGTGAACAATCCATGAAACTGAGACATTGTGAACATTAAAGGTTGTCCTTTTCGACGGTCAAGGTGACATTATGCTCCAGGTTAAATATACAATAGGAAAAATAGGAGAACTCAAACACCTTAACATTTTAAACGCTTTTTCTATAATTTCTTGATAATTACTTTTGATTAATATTTTTAGAGAAAATGGTTAATAAAGCAGGAAAGAAAATTGAAAACGTACGAAAATGTATTATTTCTATTAAAGATATGTAGAAAATATTGGAGACAGGAATTGTGTTCGTTCTCTTTTTAAAAAGACTGTCTACTCCAAGAACATGTTTTTTTTTTTTGCCGCAGCTAATAGGTGAATCACATGTATACAAATATTGCCTTGACTATACACCTATTTCGCCTCTTGGTTGTGGGCAATAACAAAGATGATATCCAATAATAACCATCTAAATCGGAACTACCACGTGTTTGTTCTTGTGTAACCTTGTTTTGTCTCAATACAAACTAGGGACAATTTATTGCTGACTTGTATATGGTGGCTTGAAAATTGACAGAACGAACAATCAATGATTGTTCACACGTAAGATTTGGATATCATAAAAAAGCAATTGTGAATCAATTATTCACACGTAAGATTTGGAAATCATAAAAGTAGTAATTGTGAATCAATTGCTCATGCGTAAGATTTGGAAATCATAAAAATAGTAATTGATAAAGGTATAAAGGTATTCGGGTGGTCTCATAGCCAGAAATACTAAAAGTAACGTTTATAATCCGTATCTTGGTTGAAAAAAACTGTTTTCCATTTAATTAGGACAAATGGTTTTCTATCTAGGTTTATTAGGTTTATACAAAAATGATGATTGAATTATTTCATTTTTTCTCGCAAATAAATACGTAGAACTGTTATAGTTTCCTTTATTCCACGTGCATAATACAAATGGAAAATAATAAAAAGTATCTATACTTAATTATGAATAGGTAAAATGACATACATAATATATATTTTTTCTTTCGAAACCTGTATACGGTTGATGATGGTCGATGTGTTTTTATTGTTGTGACCGCTTCTAAAGGGAACACATTTCAAGCTGTTGGATTAAGTATGTGGTTGTCGTGATTGTAAAACTACATGATCAGCCCTATTCATAAAGCCACACTATCATGAATAGCATTTGATTATGGAACGCAAATAATAACAACTATAAAAATACCGCTGTTTCATCATTGGTCGAATTGGGTTCCTCTAACGCCCAAATGGACGAGGTCCAAAATCCCGACCGATACGCCAGAGTTTCAGGAATAGCCTCCGTAAAACTACCGGAACTTCTTCATTATTCATTTAATACATATAAAAGTATACATTTTTGGAAAGGAAATGTGTAGGAGAATCCATTTTGGTGAAAAGGGCTGAAATTGCACCAAAATCATCTAAAGACATTTCTTTGGGGATAGTGGTGATTTTTAATATAAAAATGTGTATTTTGTAAAATCTTGACCAAAAAGTGCCAAAAAGTGATTTTTCTAACCTCAAAATGCTTTTTGGTCCACATTTAAGAAACTAAAAATTGTTATGTTTAAACAAAACCGTTCCCAGAGAAGTGTCTTTAGATTATTATGGTGCAATCTCAGAATTTCTTTTACCAAAAACTGATTTTGATATATACGTTTGCAGCAAATTTTGAGCCAAAAAAGTGTTCCAAAAATGTAAACTTTTACATAGGCCTACATCACATTAATAGTTCAAAATATTACAGCGCTTGATAAATTTCACACTTTTGGGTTCTAAGCCTTCTACCATGTCTCCTTCGTCATGGTAGAGGGTAATACAGAGTTGATTTATTGAGGCGTGTTGTATATATATATGCAGCAATGGAAATACCCACATGACTTTCCACCCGGGGTAGAGCGACCCGGGGTAGACCAACCCTAAGTCGACCAACCCTTAGGGTTAGGGTTAGGGTTAGGGTTAGGGTTAGGGTTAGGGTTAGGGTTAGGGTTAGGGTTAGGGTTAGGGTTAGGGTTAGGGTTAGGGTTAGGGTTAGTCCCTGGGTGGACAGTCCCGGGGCTGGACAGTCCCGGGGTTGTTTTAGAATGATCCGTCCTTGTTTTTACCTCCCCTGAGTTTTTTAACATATAATTTAGAATGAATATAGTTTCCAAGGTGTTTTTTAAACAGTATTATGGTTTATTCCGTGAGGGCGCTATTGTAGTCCACCCAGGGTTGGTCGACTTAGGGTTGATATCAACCCCGGGTCGGTCTACCCCGGGTCGCTCTACCCCGGGGGTAAAGTCATGTGGGTATTTCTCATCGCTGCATATATATGGAGGAAATCAAGACTCGATGTGCATCGTGAACTCTATGTTGCTCAGCGCGATCATGTCAATGACTTAATTGATAAAGCCAAGCAAGATCATATCAGAGGAGAACTTAAAGGAGCTGACACAAAAACGATCTTCAAAAAGGTTGGTAAGCTTCTAAACAAATCCACTAAAACCTTACCTGCACATGACTCTGCCAAGGTCCTTGCAAACGAGTTTGCGTCATTCTTTGATGGCAAAGTTTCAAAGATATATGATGGCATTGAACGTGAACTGTCGAATTCAAACTCTGATTTCACACCTGATCCTCCAAAGTCAGCTACTCATGGACTTACCAGCACCATGTACAAGTTTGACCACGTCAGTGTGGATGACATACAGAATTATATCACGAAATCTCCGGCGAAGTCATGCTTGTTGGATCCAATACCAACCTGGTTTATCAAGCAGAATGCGAGCATGTTTGTTCCTATCATAACCCGAATAGTTAACAGCTCTCTTAGCACGGGCACTTTCCCAGAGTCACTGAAGCATGCTGTCATTTCTCCTGTCATCAAAAAGCCATCCCTCAATCCTCACGAACTTCAAAACTATCGGCCGGTATCTAACATACCTTACCTGTCAAAGATCATTGAAAGGCACGCTGTGGACAATATCGCAAGATACATGAGCGAGAACAACCTTGGAGAGCCATTACAATCGGCCTATAGACCTGCTCACTCAACTGAGTCTGCATTACTTAAGGTTAAGTGTGACATCATGGAATTTACTTCCCAGCGCAAGGGTGTGTTTTTGGCCCTATTGGATCTTAGCGCAGCCTTTGATACTGTTAACCATAACATCTTGTTGACCAGGCTCGCTAATGAAATCGGACTGCAAGGCGACGTGCTGAAGTGGATATCATCATATTTATCTGGAAGAACAACTCGTGTATGCATTGATGGTATGTTCTCTGAGCGGCTTGATCTGAAGTATGGCATACCGCAGGGATCGATAGTCGGCCCACAACAATTCTCTATTTATACCATTCCTATCGGATCTATTCTAAGGAAACATAACCTGCTTTACCACATCTATGCAGATGATATTCAAATTTATACTTCCTTTGATCCGAAAGACTACAACTCCATCACCTCCGCACTTTCCCGGATATCTGCTTGCATTGATGAAGTCAAATCATGGTTGACAGTAAATCGCCTCAAATTCAACGAGAATAAGACCGAGTTTTTTGTCGCTGTTGCCAAGCACCTTAAGCACCACATGCCTCCTGTGACACTTCGCGTTGGCAGTATGATCATCTCTCCTTCTGATAGTGTGCGCAATCTTGGCATCATGTTTGATACTTCCATGACTATGACTGCTCATATATCATCTCTTTGCAAAAGTCTCAGTTTCCAGATGCGCAGTATCTCACGTATTAGGAGATTTCTTGATAAAGACACATGTCATCTTATAGTACGTGCCCTCATCCTTTCCAGACTTGACTACGGGAACTCTTTGTTATTTGGATCCAATTCTACTGATGTCCAAAGATTGCAAAGATTTCAAAACTGGGCCGCCAAACTGATTTGCCTTGCCGTAAAGAGAGATCATGCTACGCCTTATCTTAAAGAGCTGCATTGGCTGCCAGTTAGGGAGAGAATAACTTTCAAGATTCTTGTGTTTGTGTACAAATGTTTGAATGGCACCGCACCTGGTTATTTAACATCATGCCTCTCTCCCTACCAACCTGGACGTGCAAGTCTTCGCTCGGCATCTGACATTACTCGTCTATTTGAGCCCAACTCCAACAAATTGCTTCAGTCTGCCTCTAGTCGCACTTTTTCCATTTCTGCTCCTCACATCTGGAACACTCTCAATGTCACCATCAGGGAATCGAACTCTTTAGGTATATTCAAGAAGTCTTTAAAGAATCATTTATATCCAATCTAATTTGTCATTCTGCCATTGGTTTTCAGGTTTTTGTGTTACTGCTTTCACTGTATTTTACATTGTTTGCTTTTTCTGTGTTTTTTTTCCCACACGCGCTGCGTTCTTGATGTAGTGGCGCTATACAAATGCATTTATGTTATGTTATGTTATGTTATGTTATGTTATATATATATATATACCAACCACTGGTTGTTAACAAAGAGTCCTCTATCATGTCTATTGCACTTATTTCTCGACCAGGGACGTAATCATTGAAATGTTCCGACACGAGTCCTTTCAAATACTCGCAAAACTTCCGTTTTATACTCACATAACTCTAATGAAATATTCACAGAATTCCCGTAAAATAGTCACACAGAATTCCTGTAAATTATCCACATAATTCCTGTGAATATGGTGACACTAACTTCAGTGAAATATTAGCAATACTCCTTTAAAATATTCATAGAACTTCCATGAAATATTCATAGCAATCATCTAGAATATTCTCAGGATTCCAATGAAACATTCACAGTATAGAATAGAGCGGGGAGTGCTCGCCCCATTTTGGCCTAGAGACGTCAATTTTAAAGATTGGAAAGATCTTTAAAATATGGACCTATTGACATTAAATGAAAGATTAATATCTGGCTACATACGAGTACGACCACAATTTCAGTACCCAGACCTTACTGTAAAGGGATGTTAGTAAAGGATAAAAATAGGTGTCTCAAAATAGTTAACTTGCCCTCCCCCAGGTTTTTCCATAGGACAGGCGAGTTCATAAAGTAGTATGTATCAAACAGATATACTCATTTTGCTATGCAATGTGATTTTCTTCTCGTTTTGAATTTTATAATGATAATAAATACCACATTTTAAAACATTATCTTCAAAATGTCGGGCAAAATACTCCATAAGGTTTATTGCGAATAGGTAAAAATCAATTGATTATCCTTTTCTGATGCATTGTGGGAGAGAAAAGGGACAACATTTGCCCCATTTTCTCTCCCACAATGCATCAGAAAACAATAATCAATTGATTTTGACCTATTCGCGATAAGGCTTATTCCAGATAGCTATTTTTATAATTGCAAATAGTCTACAGGAGGTAAATAACAATTTTGAAATTACACAAAATATTAATATCATGTAAATCCCCATTGGCGAGCATGCTCTATCATGAAAGGGCGAATGTGCCCAATAGCTCGGTACCCACGCGCGCGTGTCCGACATAAAGGGTTCAACAAAAGAAAGTATACCACTTTGTTTATGTCATTTTAAGTAATTTTTAATTTGTTGTACTGGCTAGATAGGCATTTAGATGAATCTTTTAGGCATAATTTGATACCAAATTTGCCCCCTAACAACAAAGATAAACCATGATTAGCACCATTTAAAGGAAAAGATCCCATTTTCAAAAGTCGCATTTCCAATACACAAGCACGAGAAGATTTGGTTAATCTGTTCATGTTCTACCCATCCATAACATTCCTTTACATTCAAATCCTTCACCCATGCATCAGTTTACATTTGAATTAGCCCGCGCATTGAGCGATATGCGCGGTGATCAGTACGGGATAAGTACGGCATATGTGTGTGTTAGCAATTGGCCCTTTCTTCTCGTGCTGTGTATTGGAAATGCGACTTTTGAAAATGGGATATTTTCCTTTAAATGGTGCTAATCATGGTTTATCTTTGTTGTTAGGGAGACAATTTGGTATCAAATTATGCCTAAAAGATTCATCTAAATGCCTATTTAGCCTGTTTGGACAAAAACAAATTGAAAGTTACTCAAAATGACATAAATAAAGTGGTATACTTTCTTTTGTTGAACCCTTTACAATGACGGGTTTATAACTGCATCAAATCTTGTATAAAATCCATAACCAATCCCATACCTACCTAATGATGATTTACATTAAAATTCTTTCAATTAACGTGTACAATACCCTGATCCGCTCATTCTTCGTCAGGAGATATCGCTGCATAGCAAAACTGTATTTGAAGAGGTCTTTTGCAAAAGGGCCTGCATTCACTTTGGCTCTTATTGAGAAAAAGTCAAAAAACTGTTTCTAAATATTCAAGTTGAGCAATTGAAAAACTGAATGGAATATGGAAGAGGTACACTACATACTAATTGAAATTGAAATAAATTTCAAATGAAATAGTTTTCAATTTTTTTAAAATCATGTTTACATTTTTTGAAAATTTGGATGTAGGCCCTTTTGCAACAAAACTCCATCTGTTTGTACATAGAGAAAAAATACCACACACAAAAAATCATTTATTTTAATCATTTAAAAAAGAGAGAGTTTGATATAGAAATGTATAGGTCACAATCATATGTTTCAAGGAAATAAAGTCATTTTTTTCAAAAAGACCTACATCTCATTGTAACAGCCATTGAAGTTGTTGTTTTGTTGCAAAAGGGCCTGTATCCCTATTTAATTCTGGATACAGGCCCTTCTGCAACAAAACAACAATTTCAATGGCTGTTTACAATGAGATGTAGGTCTTTTTGAAAAAATTGACTTTGTTTCCTTGAAACATATGATTTTTCCCTACATTTCTATATCAAACTCATTTATAAAAAAAATGCACCATAGCCCTTTTGCAACAAAGCTCTTCATTTGTTGGGAGTGGCTCTTTTTACTTCATTCTTTTCTTCCATCTTTTCTAACTTTCATTTCATTCAGCTTGCATGCTTATATAGGCTTTTTAAGCCTGGCCCGAGCATGTTGCTTGAGCCTGATCCCTTCAGGCCCCAAGCATATGTCCGTACGGACCGACCGTTTAAAAATAAACAAAAAACAAACAAACAAACTTGAAACAAACAATATCAACTGCCATATACTATAAAAGACAGTTTAAATGAATGAATTAAAACTAAAACAGAAACAAACAGACTAGTCGTAGACAATAGTAGACAAAAACAAACCCAAATCAAACAAACAAACAAACAAACAAAAATGATACATAACTATCGTTTTTTCTGCAACAAGTAGTAGAATGTAAAATATAAGCATAACCAAGAAAGCTGAAGTAATAAAAAGGTCGAAGGACCACACTGAAAACCTAAATTAGGCAGCCTGACTAACTTAAAACTAGTCCAGATGGTACTCATTTTGACTAGCTTTAGCCTAGTCCAGCATTGCTGGACTAGCTTTACGTTAGTCGCTCGACTAGCTTGATGTTAGTCCGCCCTAAGCTGGACTAGTTTAGGCTAGTCGTTGGACTAGTTTAGGCTAGTCGCTCGACTAGATTTAAGTTAGTCCAGATGGTGTCCATTTTGACTAACGTAAGGTTAGTCCGGCTTTGCTCGACTAACAAACCATATAGTAGATCCCGCCTGACTCAAATTGTTCACGTTGCGTATAGCGAAACTTGGTTTCGCCACGGGTTATTGCCCTGCTGTCTGTTAAATAGCACTCGTATTGGCTAGCAAAACCGTACCGGCGATGACGTACGTCTTATCTGCATGCCGCCATTGATATTTTAACTCAGTGCCTTGACTAACCTAAAGCTAGACCAGCCAGCTTGACTAACCTAAAGCTAGTTAAGCCAGCTTGACTAACCTAAAGCTAGTTAAGCCAGCTTGTCTAATAAGTTAGTCCAGCCACCGACTAGTCCAGCAGAACAAATCAAGCTAGTCAGGCTGAACCGGACTAACCTTAAGCTAGTCAAGTCGGCCATAACCTATCCAGCAGGCTTGACTAAAACCAGTGGCGTAGTGGCGTAGCTAGGTTATTCATATTGGGAGGCGAGAAATGTAAATGAACCGATAGCGCGCGAAAATTTTCGACTTTACACCTTTTTTTTGCACGGTTGATCTACAATTTGGCTCTAAACAAGCTTGTACCAAAGAATATTGCATTTTTAGAAGACATATGCGCGCGTATTTTTCATCGGTGTACTTTTGACCATCATAATTCCATGATTTCTCTGGTCAAATGAACCGACAGTGCCAATCTCAACCGACACGACGTCAATATTGGGGGGGGGGGGGCGGTCGCCCCCTCGCCCAACCCTCCCCCCCCCCCCCCTTTCTGGCTACACCACTGGACTAACCTGCTTGACTAGTTTTAAGTTAGTCCAGCCTTTGTCTGACTAGTTTAAGTTTTCAGTGCATAAGAACAGCTTTCCTGTACATCGTTATATCGATATAGTTTCAATGTTACCATGGTTACGAAAAAAACAAACTACCCCGCAATTAGTGAAATCGAAGTCAAATCATCTTGTTTTTGCGTGACTTTTAATCAGTGCATGTCTATCCAATTTAATGTAATTAAATACCTTCTTCAATAATTGTGTTTCGCCTCTAATCTGTAATTCCGTCTATAACTCGTACTAATGAATACTATTGATCATATGGATGACTTTCATATTTGCAATTGCATGGTCATTGTGGCGAGGGCAAGGTGAAGGATGTTTTAGAGAATATTGAATTTAAAAACTGAGTACTCATTCATCTTGATGGATTCATTTAATCTTAAACAGCTACATTATAACTCAAGGCCTAATTTCATATTGAATTATATTGATCATTATATTGCACGTGGAAGTTCAAGTGACCTTTCATGATCATGTCAAATGTGTTAGTCAAGGCTCTCATTCTCAAATAGTCACAGGATGCTCGTGAAAAATGTACCACTCTTGCAACAAATTCATTTACCTTGTTTATCTTTTAATCTCATTTGTATAATATATACAACTGTGTTTCTTTTCAATCCCCACATCCACACACCCCACACCCACACCCCACACCCAATCCCACACCCACCCCCACACAATAAAAGCGTGAGCGACGAGTCCGGATGATTAAATCATTAAATTAAATGATGAAATAAATAAGCATTGCAATCTTAATTAACTCTTCTGTCTAATGGACTCGTTCAAATAATTTGTAAATTTGCTTTTTCTCATCGAAGCAAAATATCGTTCATTCGTCTCGGTGAAAATAACAAGACGATATTAAATTCAACATGTTGTGGTCAAGGCATAACCATGGTTACAATAAATAGTATATGGTTTCGTGCGTGATATTTGATCAATAATGTGTTTATTCACCGGTGTCCACAATAGATGCATGTCTACGAGAACGGAACTCATACTTATTTTTCTTTATCTAAAATCCATTAAAATAGAACGTGTCTGTGGAAGTTCTGTTTTTTTGGTTATCGTATCAATTTTTGTAATAGGAAATGATATTTGGTCCCATTATTCGTATCCTCATTGTAGAAATATTCGTCGTTACATTGTCAAATATATATTATTTCCATCTCCAATTACTGATTAGGTTTTCCTTCGCACAATCAGGACTCAACCCAAATGGGAATTAGGAGCTTCTGTAATACTACCATAGAACTACCCTATCTGATCCCGAGCATGTGTGGCGCAGCGGATAGAGCACTGTTTTCATAAACCAAAGGTTGTAGGTTCGAGTCCCGTTGTGGTCAACATGTTGTGTTCTTGAGTAAGGCACTTTACCGCAATTATTTCTCTCCACCCAGGTGTGAAATTGGTAGCTGTTTGGGGATAATCACAATCTAAGTGTCTGATAGGAATACGAGCAATTATCAGAATTTGTAAGATAAGCAGCAATAACCTAAGTGAAGCGAACTGATTCTGATGTATCCTATCTGAGCAGCGGAATAAATGTAAAGCGCTTTGATGATACTTAATTTGATAAAGCGCTATATAAAAACTAACCTTTTATTTATGATCCAAGGAACTAAGCCCAATCCGAGATCTGCTATCAACCCGAGAACCGCCCGACTGTTTCCACAGATATTCAATCTTAGTATTTCTTTGAATAGGCTAATTTTTAAATCGGCCATAAGGAGGGTTAAAGCCTCCATAGTTCATTGTAAACAACAGTACTGTGGTGTAATTCATCGTATAAAGTAGAAGAGTGCTCTTTAAGGTAGCTAACTCGGCTCCTACACCACTACAGAAAAACTGCTGTAATACCAAATCAATTACATCTATACTCTTTATACTGAGACCACAGTAAAGATAAGTCTTTCCTCTACCTATTTCAGGACTTTTGGATCATTTTGAAATTTCTTATGTTTTTCTTTACTTTTTGAAAATTCCCAAAATTTTCACCTTCTGGAATTTCTATAGACTAAAGGTAAAGTGCTATGGCCATGAAACTTTAGGAATAAATTCATAAGCATATTACCTAAATTCTCTCGTGAGTTTTTTGCAAATATAGTGTTTAGTTTTTGATTTTTTTTTCTTTTTTCAATTTTGATTTTAGGGAAATTTTCAAAAGGCTGTAAAAAAGTCTAGAAACACTTAATTGGGAAAACTCACGAGAGAATTTTCTAGATTTAATTACCTTTTATATAACACATTGTTTGTACAAATTGAACATGTAGTTTTTTCTGTAGAAATTCACAAAATGTGGCAATATAGTGTTTCTAGAAAATAGTAGTGAAAGGTACTAACATTCCCAGTGAATATACCATCCATCACCACTCTATTGTGTAATACCTTGGTGTTTAGGCATCAAAATAAAAAAGTCTTTAGCATACATTGATTTTAAACAAGAGAAAAAATGATTTACAAAACTATGTGTTAACACGTGAAATATCCTGATATTTGTTTTGAGTACACTCTAAAAAGAATCCCAACTAAGTGTGATTAGGGACCAATCAACTTCTTGATATCAAATGAAATCTTGAGATTTTTTTTCTTTATTGTATTCCATCAACTTTGGGTATTATCATATTTTCACTCATTGCAAAAACATTGTTCACTTACACTTATCTCCTATTATTTATTTTAATCTTTGGGCTTTTATGTTTATTGTCATCCATACATAATGTATGCATAGTGTTATTGTTACATCAAAAATCATCACGTAAGCATTTAATTTAGTAACATTCTTACATGTATTATATCTTTCTTAACAAATATCGACATTTTATACGAAAATCGTATAATATAACAAATCACTGACATTGAAAAAGAAATTCACCACGTCCTTGAACATTTATAATCATGCACCAATATCAAAAGCTATTAACTACGAGCTATTAAATATTCTTATGTTTCGGGTGGATACCATGGTAACGGTAAATGGTTGACAAATTCCGGTGACAATATTAAATCACCTTACGCATCCTTATTTCGGATTCAAAGAAAAATATTTGGGTGGTTACCATATCTGAATTTAGATCCATAGTTTAGATATTGCGCTCACATAATTGAAGACATTGTTATCAGAACTCTTGAAGTTATATAACCCAAAAATTGCATTTTCAACATTAAATTCAAAATGTGTAGCCCTTAAGACAAAGCATAATAAAATTAAGAATGAATATGAATATGAATTATTTGCAGAACAATATTTAAACGATAAGACCTAAAAAATACTCCATTTTTTTATTACAAAAAATAAGAATCTATTTCCAATGAGTAATAGCTTGCCATTTTGTGGGTTTTAAAAAACTAAAAAAACAACTCGGTGGTTAGTTTTGGCATTTTCTGATCACCCCAGTAATGGAATGGATCGTTAAGCTTTTCAAACTATCCGATAGCCATATAGTGAGTAATAATTACCTTTTCTACGTATTTTTTCTTTCAAATTTATTTTCATTCATCATTTACACATTTTGCATACGTTATTACATTACATTTATATTCACGAGTTCAGAAATTAATCAATGTTTGCATCACATAATCAAATCACACAGCATAACATACATGTTTTTTTAAAGATTGTTCATTCAAAACATCTATTATTGTAATAATCTTCATATATTCAAAAGAGGCACAACTTCTTCTACTTCTTTCTTTCTATCACTTTTTTAAATTCTCTTTTTAAATTTATAATTTATAAACTGAATCGTTTGCTAGTTTTCAATATTGTTAATCTTTTTTTTACTTTAATTTCTTTTCTCTTTTTTTCCTTCTTCTTTTTCCCCCTCCCTTTCTTTACAGCATATTATACATTCTTATAATAAATACAAACATTTAACATTCGCAATACAGGAGTTATAGTTTAAATATTGTTGTTAATTTGAATCAAAATATAACCATTCAAATAGATGTACACCTAGCACATACAGTCCCAGACAAGGTGCTTTGAGGTTGGCTAATTCAAAATATATAATCGGTACCAAAAATCTGAGATATACGTTAAATGATCAAATTCCTTCTCCGCAGTTTGATGCCTCATTCAACAAAATCGAATGGATACTTTTAAAGTTATGGCGATTTCAATGACCGCGCATAGCAACAGCAAAGCTGCACTATAGGTATAGGAAATCATTGAAAAAATATATGGATCTCAAATTAAAAATTAAAAAACTCTGATATTTCCCGAAAATTGT
Organism: Ophiura sarsii; assembly: GCA_035610835.1. Taxonomy (NCBI): domain Eukaryota; kingdom Metazoa; phylum Echinodermata; class Ophiuroidea; order Amphilepidida; family Ophiuridae; genus Ophiura; species Ophiura sarsii. The sequence continues at coordinate 12,449,222 of CM069448.1, read as the reverse complement.
GAATCATACCATTTTAGTCCTTGGTCGTACTATAATTTCAAGGGCATATTTGGTTTCCTCATGCAATTTCCCTTCAGGAAATGTATACTTTTACTACCTCAGGGGGTATACAAGCAAATATAAATGTTAAAATAAGTTAAAATCATGGCGCGAAAGCCAAAATCCGTGTGTAACGCGAAAGGAGGCGAGCTTAAAACACATGACCATATACATTATATGAGCCAATTTCGTCTCAGAAGTTTGATACCTCATTCAAAGAAAAATCGAATGGATACTTTTAAAGTTATGGCGATTTCAATGTTCGCGCTTAACACAACAGCAAAGTGGCACTAGAAATGGTTTTCTATGGGATTTCATTGATTTGTGTGTGATAACTGTCATAACGGTGTGCTATCTGAACCAGCCATCTAGGTATCTGGATGAATCGGTCTAGAGTGATTGCGGTATAAAGGGTGTTTTAGCTGTGATTAAGATTAAACGTCTTTTGCTGATTAGCTGTGAGTCTTTACACTCACATTTTCACTGTGCTTTTCAAACTTAATCGCATTTCACTTCAAGAATACATACTTTGGTACCATATAATTGTACATGGTTGCATATTCAGTCAAATGTTCGTTGTTACAAGTCAAGCCACAGTGATGCCTCGAATGTTATATCTTAACATGATAGTAACTTTATTAGTTTTCCTTAGCAACATTTAGAATAGTTAATCAGGTAGTCAGTGATAGAAAAATACATCTTCGAGAGACTTGAAATATATCCATTTAGTCCTGTATAATGAAGATCTCTTAGTTCCTATGAAAAGCAAATAATGACTTTAGCAGCGGTTCTCTAGGGTAGGGTTAAAATTGATGGCTGTCCTGATCTGGTTTTGGCTAATTATATGGCATTTTCCGCCAAGAAATCAGCCACTTGTATTGTTTAAAGTCTGTTCAAGAGATATTTGCAACTTAGAACGATTTTAATTGACCGATAGGTACATTTTGTCTCTTAGAATTGGCCCAATGAATAACACTTAGGAGACATTTGGCTGTTTTTACCCGTTTCCGTCGCACTAAATGGAAGTTTGGTTTTAACGACATATCCAGAAAAGTACAATAAGTATTTAGACCAATTTACTATGATTTTGTAGCTGAGATTCAAAGCTTCAATTGTGGAATATTTCATACGACTGGCTTGTATAATAGCAAAGTTATGAGGTAGGAGGTAGAACTTATTGAATGACCCTTGTAGATATACGTACTTCATTTTTACAATAATTTCGAAGTGGAAGTTTAATACCCTTAATATCTTAATGTTGCCTTTGATCGACAAGGCAAAACGTCAATAGATACGAGGGGCGTTCAATAAATACCTGCAACCATTGTTTTTCTCCACTCATGCGCGACGTATGCCAACTAGAATTAGGGTAATTTTAAATGGGTCTTTATCTTTCCTCGCATGCATGAATGAACAATATCGTTTGTGGGATTACGTAATGGCACATGCGTAAAATCAATACTCTCTGGACACTGCATGAAAAATAGCTGATCAGGGCGGAGAATATTTGCAAGCAATTTGATGCACAGTTACTTTTTTCAAAATATCTCAAGAACCGATGCATGGAATAAGTTGCCGTTTGAAACAGTGATAGACCAGTACTATGTGCTCAACATTACTTATTTTCAGATGCAAATTATGGAGAAAAAACACTTATTATGTAACAATAAAACGTCATCTTTTTGTCATAGCTTAAAAGAAATTCTTTAATGAATAAACAGTCAAGGTCAAGGTATCCAACCGCAAGATTTGTCTTAAACCTCTTGTTCCTCATTGTTACATGTCATAGATTTAAATGGGAGATTACAAAGACAATATCTGAAACCGTTTTCTGCAGAGAAATTTTTTATACAATGAAGCTCTTTTTACCCAATTTGAGTAAATTCACTATACTGACCATAACATTAAATTGAATTGTATTTTCAAATAGATGTTTACATTTTTGAACTTTGTATATGTATTGAAGTTCACCACAGTTCTTGTTTTCTTAAATTCAATTCCTTATCTGTAACTTTTACGTTGGTTGCAGTGATTGTTTAACATTTCTACTCATTATGAGCGCTTTCTGACCACCGTGCGTTCTACGCATGCGCAGATTTTTATTCCAAGTTCAACCATTCTCGATGTATTTATTGATACCCTGTCATCTATACAATAACGAATCCTGCATTTGCTGTGGTATTTTAGGAAATCCCAATTGTTTGCTATAACTATCATTTTCATTTCTTTGGATTTTCGGCATTTTGGGGCTCACTGTCAAAGCCTAATGTTGACCAAGATAAGATGCAGTGTATTTCCAAAAGTTGTCGTTGAGAGAACCTCTCCGAGCTCCGTTTAGGACCTCGTTGAACATGGTCTCTGGTTTCCTGATGCAAAATGTTAGACTTGCACACTAATCCGGAACAAAGTTCTGCTCATTTCAATACACGCGCTATCAAGCAAATTCAAAATTCCTGCCAAAGTGGCATGTTTTTCAATGTCCAAATATGGGTTATTTTATGCTAATGCTATTACGTAATTATGAATATTCAGTAAATCCAGATTGTGTTAAATGATAGATTAAGGTTCATACTTTATAATGTACCCACTTAGATTTCACAGAATCACTCAGGTGTGGAGAACAACAATGGTTGCGGGTATTTATTGAATGCCCCTCGTACAATGAATAATAATACAGAGGAGGACAGCCTTGTCGCACACCTTTTTCCAATGTGAAAAATTCTAAGACATTACCATTCTGAACAATACAACTGCTTTTACCATTATAAACTCAAATTCAAATCTATTCGAATGATATTATTTATGAGTTTTAAATCTATCCCCGCCATGACACCCTTCCTTTAAAATAAAAAAAATGATTGATGCCTATCCAGTTTTTTGGGGATTTATTTTAAATTCTTGTAATTTAGAGTGTAAATTTAACCATAAATGCGCATCCGAAGTATATAATCATGGTTGGTTGCGCTATACTGATCATGAATAATGCTTCCTAATATCATTTCAATGACAATTAGTGTGTGTACTTCCTATATTTACTCCTATGCGGTGGTCGTGTTAACTTTGTCGGAAAACTTCGGAGTTAACGTTGTGTTTAGTACCGTGCGGACGGATATGGTGGTACACAAGATTTAATGCCTATGCTGATGACAACATCGGTATTTTTTCAAGGCAGGTGATCTGATAGGGATGAGCAACATCGGATGCGATTGTGGCATCGTCACATCATTGGCGAAGGTTTACGCCAGAGATCGTGTTAAGTGCATCCACGGGGCGTGCTACTCCGACCTGCAGGTCGTGTTAGCGCGTTACTCCTGAGAAATCTCAGGATTAAATCGGGTCGGAGTAAGGTCGGATTAGTTAACACGAGTACCGTCCACACGGTCACTACTCCGACCTTTAACACGACCAATCGTTACTCCGACCCAATTTACGCCTGTCTAAATGCAGCTTATAACTTGTGACTATACACGTAGATTAACAGAATATACATAATAGCTGAGACTAAATTATATTAGTCTCAGGTAATAGTGACTAAAGTAGATTCATAAGTATTAACCGATCGGCTATTGATTCGGACCTATTCCATTTGACACCAGAGGAACCACAATGGACCAATCACGATGATAGCGGCATCGTTACTCTCTTAATGTAAAAGAGTGAAAAACCACTCAAAAAGAGTGAATTCTTCACTCCTCTCGGAGCCCTAGAAAGGACAGCTCTAAATTCACTCTTCAGAAGATACTCCTCAAAAAGTGTGGGACTATTCACTCTTTTGAAAGAGTGACGTTCACTCAAAAAGAGCCGTCCCTCCTAGAACGCCTGAAGGAGTGAAGAAAGAGTGGAAAGAGTGAAACTAGAAAGAGTGAAACTAATGTATTATTAATAATTTCAACTTGTACAAATTCTTTCAATTCGATAAACACATTGTGAACATTACTGTACTCATTTCAACATTACATAGCCAATCCCATCTTTAAATTAGAATTCTATTACCGCTAACGTCCATTAATCATCTCAATAATGAACCACTAAGCGTTCCAAGTGAAAAAAGAGCATGGGGTCACAGGTCACTAATAGGTATATCAAATAAGGTGGGATCGTTTCAAAAAATCCTTAAAATCGTGATACGTGTCAAGTTGTCAAAAAAATATAACATTTTTGGTATCATATTAAAGACAATTTATCCAGCTACCGAATAAAAAAAGAATTAAAGCCACATGTTTAGCAACAGTGAAGTTATCAATCTAAACGTCGAGTGAGTCAAGGGTGGGAGCGGTGGATGAGGAGCCGGTGGATGAGGCGCCCATAGGTTTGTACACAAAATAGCGGAAAACTAGAACTTTTGAAATTGATGCCATTTTAAAAGTATACATAGGAAAGTTTTCAAACTTCTCATATGTGTTAATAACATGTGCCTGCTACTATGAATACTAATATTGAATTGTTATCTAGACATTCTCTACTAGAATATGATGTTCAATTCAGGGAGTGTTTTAATGTAAAAAATACACAGTTTTATTCATTTTATTGATTAAACAATGGCCAAATCGCAGTCTCTCTATTTCATTTGTGTGACTCTTCAGTCCTTTTCTACCCTGGGTAGTAAAACATTTAACTAAAAAAACCAGAAGTGTTTCTTCACAGAATTGTTCATAGATTTATGAAAAAATTGCTATTTAGACCTATTTTGGACCACCCTGTATTCAAAATAAAAGGAACTTTAACGATATTCATGTAGTTCATTTTGATAACCATTTTCTTTTAAATTAAATGGTCCATGCTAACTAAATTTCATAGAATATTATATACAAACATTCATTTTATGCATTATTTCATCATAATTTTAGACACCCTGTACTTTTCCTGTGTACATTTTGGGCAAATGATTCTTAGCAAATTTGGTAGCACCTTCTGCGGTTGTTCTGATTTTGGTGACTATTTTCAGCTAAACCCTATTTGTACAAACTATCAAACTATTTTGTGAGGAGCAAAAACGATCAAATTTTTTATGTTCCCCCCTGTAAAAATTGTACACACCCTGTATAATTTGATTCTTTTTTGCAAAAATAAAAAACCTTGAATCTTAAGCTTTCCAACAATATATAGTTTGTGGGTCATTAAGTATGTAAAACTTAAGTTTTGTTCCGTTTAATCAGAATTGGTGCATTTCTCAACATTATTAGAAGTGAAACTTTTTTTTGGACCAGTTTGTGACTTCTGACCATGGCGGATTTTATCGTAAAGCGTTACACAAAGTTACGCAATCAATTTTGCGTATTACGCGCCGTCACTACGCTTTAGGCTACGGATGATTGTACACTGATGTCAACAACTTGAATGTGAAAGCAACAAAGCAATATGTCGATTTTATCTTAAAATCACACTATTATAAAGTAATAGAATAGAAATGGTTCTGCAGTATATTTTTTTCTGAAAAAAAATTAAAATAATGGGCTTGGCTGCATCTCGCGCATTATTTCATGTTTATCCGACCTCGGATACAGTATTCGCCCATGAAGAATTCATGTAGCCTACTGCATATGATCATCCTTTATTTCTTAAATTTAGAAATCCCATAAAATCTGATTTACCAAAGCATTAAAGCATATTAAAATTAATATAAAAAATCTGACTTATTATACTTGTTCCATATAATTGCAATTTGTCGAAATAAAATATTTATAAAGAGCAGCCTAACGGTAATTACGGTAAGTTGCCCGGTAGAGACATGCTCAATGATCAAATTAAGATTTCAAATCACTGCCTTTCTCGTCAATTGTAGGATATTACCTATACGGAAATGGTACACCTGCCAATGTCTAGGAATCTAATTGTCATTGAGTTATTTTAGTTAGTCAAGACAATATTCAACAACTACAAAGCGTTGTTGATTTGAGATAAACCCACTGTTCATACGCAAATTACTAGGATGGCGAACCTTATTTGGAAACCACTAATGCATTATGCATCGATACAAAATTGTAAACAAACAAAAATGTTCGTAAAATGTGTTCATTTTTTCGGCGTATAAATGCATTTCGCCATGCAATCCTTAAAGTTAGCAAACAACTTTATATACCGAAATGTAGCTATATATATCCCTGAGGAAAATATTTTTGCCGCGGGCCATATGTCACGGCTCACTCATAAAGCCACAATTTTAGTCCGAACGGTCGCTACCTGAGCACAAGAGAATCGCCATTTTTGCATCATCGCGGTAAAATGTGTTTCCCTTTCATCTCATGGACCGTACCACTATTGAAATGGAGGGGTGTGTTTTGATTTGATACAAATATTCTATAAACATGTATCAAAATGTGTTGTGTAAATTAAACGCATTCTTGATTTAATTTTTCTCTGAATGTTAAAGGTGGTGTGTGAATAAAATGCTATTTACAAAATATTTTAAATTTCACAATTACTTGCGAAATAATTTGTCTTTTCTAATGTTTACCTTTTGGTACACCGGCCAATGTCTATGTATCTAATTCAGAAGTTCCCTCGCCCATTTACGGGGAACGGACGATGTCCAAATTTCGCTGCCCTCGCAAAATAAATCCGTCTTACCGTTTGCTGCTCGAGCAAAATAAACCCGTCTTACCGTTGTCGATTCAAGATAAACAACTCCGAAACCTTATTGAACCCCTGATTATTTAACATCCTAGCTCAATAAACGTACCTTTCCCAGAAAATATAGGCAAATCCACATCTTAAAGCCATTTTAACTCCCTTATTTTTAATCAATAATTGAACTTGTTAAAACAATAATTTAACACAAAAATGCTTCTTCTGCAAAATGACTAAAATGTCACTTTTACGAAGTTCTTGCGTTCGCACACGAAATGTTAATATCCTTGCCAGGCAGTGCCATGATTACATTCAAAACACAAAATAATCCATACTTAAGTCATTATTATATTTATAGACACTAAATTGACATAAGTTACATTAGCGGAAAACACTTAAATTTAGATTCGTCTGTTAATTATATTATCATAGCAAGGCCACGAAAAAACCTGTTCTAAAGTGGTACTTTTTAGTCAACATTAAGCAAAATCTATTCCTAAAGAAGTGTCTTGAGATGATATTGGTGCAACTTTAGCATTTTTGACCAAAAACTGATTTTGCTACGTTTGCAGCTAATTTTGAGCCAGAAAAGTGATATTTTGGTCAAAAATTGTATTTTTTTATACCAAAAATGGATGCTCCTACTCATTTTCTTTCCAAAAATGTATAGGCCTACTTTTATATGGATTAAATGAATAATTCCTGAGACTTAACAGCCCTAAGATAATCTTAAATCTTTATGAAATGAGCCCAGGAGGAACATAACGAGTCACGGTTATTCGATACACGGATTGGTATCGCCGGTAAAACACGTTTATATAATACAACAAATTAGTGTTTATGCCTTTTGGATAAGTTAATTGGACAAACTTTCGTCAGCGGTAGCTTTTAATTCATCAGGATTGAAGTTGAAAAGGTTCTGCATGTATCAGGCACTTCGAGCGTCTGATTGATAAACCTGCTAACAGTATGAATGAATTTGAATGTTTGTCTTAATGATGTCAGGGCCATGTCTGACGAAAGCTTGACCAATTAATCTACCCAACGGCCTACTCGTTTTGAAACCATTAAACCACGGAAGTACTGACTCTTCCATGTTTAAACCATATCTTTTCATTTGTCACCGATTTAAATCGTAGGAGCCTGTCAAATTATTTATATCCAACATAATCATACCGAATTAATTATCCAGATACTTTGGATATAGGCCTATGGTAGAAAATAATAATTTTACTTGCACATGCTTCGAGATAATCTTTCGAAACAAGTCCTCAAATGTGGACACCCACATTTTCTCATGATCTTAAGGCAATCTTTTCGGAAGTGTTTATTTCCAAACCCATAAATAAACGGATTTAACGCGTTATTAATGTAGATAATATTTTTGAAAAACAACACAGCACTCTCTCCCGCGGTTGTATCAATTGTTTTATATAATGGCATCAAATTGACGAAAAGAGCGGGAAACCACGTTACAAAAAATACCAATGTAGTCAGCATTAACATCCGAGTTGTTTTACCGTGTAAGTCTGCTTTTGTTCGACGTCTGTGGGTAGCAGTACTTACTACGGAACCGATTGACTCTCGCCGGAAAGATCCTCTGACGTTTGTCATCCATTGCCCCACAGGCTGCATAAAAGATGACGAGAAACTGTGACGAGAGAACGAAGACGTCATATCATCGTCTGCAGAACCTCCTCTTGCGGTATTTGTATCAGTATTTGCTGTCAATGTGTGGTTCGGAATAATCTCGCATGATTGCAAATTAGACGTTACACCTTCCTGGATTGGTTTGTCCCCACAACTTGTCGAGGGAGGGTTAATTCGAATGTTTGGTGTCTGTTCTCTCCAACAGGGTGGAACCTCTAGCGGACGTGGATATTCGGCAAGATTTCGCAAACGGTTATGGTTGATCTCGATTCCGCCATCATTCGAAACCACTGACGACTGCGGAGACATGGATCTATACGGATCTCCTATACTTTCCGATATCGAATCCACAGACAAAGCCCGAACTTTCGCGCGTTTTCTAATTGTGCAAAATATCTTACAATACAGTACGGTGGATGTGATCAAGGACATTCCAAACGTTAGACACGGGAGTAAAGTGGACAAAACCTTCATCCAAATCATAGGGTTCTCTCTCCATAAAACCAGCAATAGACATACGGGTATGCTTAGTAGGAAAGACAACACTATACACATTTTGATGACTACTTTCGCTTTGCGTGCTGTTATCAGTCTCCTGTGCGGTCTACAGACGGCGTCATGGCGATCAAACGCTATTACTGTAGTTATGAATAATGAGCTGCAGATGGTTAGGAAATTGGAAACTGTATACATGGTTTTAGTAATGTTTAATCCAGATAAATGTCCAATATATAAGTACACCATTGATACAGGACGTAACAGACAAGCGCATAGGTCGGCGAGGGCCAGACCTGATATCAATACATGCACGCCCGTTTTATGTGGCTTACTCCAGTAGATAATGATTATAAGAAGGTTCCCAGGTACACCAATAATAAAGACAAGCAACATTAATGTCATTACAATCCAGACTGCAGCAAATACCATGTTGCTCGTAAAAGTTCACCAAAAAAATAAAGAAATGAAGACGTAGAATTCGGTGCTATTTGGTTGAAATGTCTTGTCTACGTGTGTAATTCCTATGGTTGTTAACGAAACCCTCTGTGCTAAATCTTTAATTAGTTAAATTCATCACACAACACAACTTGTTGGAAGTAGTACAGAAGGATGCATATGTTGAAATCGTATTCCTGTGATTACTTCATCTGAATCGGAAACGGTAAAGTTTTGCTCACTACGAATCGGTGAGTGCGGGTGCAGGGTGTGTGGGTGTGGTGTGCTCGTTGTGAATCTACAGCTTTCCAGTCTTCACGTTACACAACATGTTAGAAGTAGTTCACAAAGATTCCAGCTCTGGATATTATTGGTTCCGTATCTTGATAATTTGCCTCAAAATCAAGACAGATGTTTGTGGAGCAGTTATCTTCACCGACCTACAAATATTCGCTTTAACATCCACACACACTCCAGTATTGAAGGACGCTATCCAATCATACCAATAGTTTATGGCAATGCAATAATCGAAAAGCAATCTTCCGTCTTGAAAATACTTCTACGACTACTTACACAAGCTTCACAACTCTTCACGTAGTGTTCTGTCATCTGCACATAGAAGCTGCTTCATTATGGCAACTTCGCGGAGATACACGTCTTGTTTTCCCTGTTGAATTAGTGATTCCTTCTTTACGGATTTGGTGTTGATAAGCATCTCCTCTGCTCTTTAATTTGATACATCTATCATTACTATTTACAATACATCGTTAATATCAAACTTTCTGATAGACAGCCCCTACTAAATATGTTATAAATGTGATGGATCGACGCAAAGATAAGTAGGTATACGGTAGCCTTTCCGTACTGAAAGTAAAAGCACACATTGAGATACAATGCCCTTTGTACCCAATTAAAACTCAATTACAGATTTCAATTTCACAATCAAGGACTCTCCGTCGGGTTAGATGTAACGAGTGACTTCTAAATGGGGTCATGCATCAATTAGACGGATCGAATCTTTCTGGCAGTCGGATTCATGACACCAATTGGCATTTACATAGACATATGTCTGACAGAGGATGTTTTGGCTGGAATAAATAGGCAAAGTGTGCACACTCTCTGTGACGCAATGTTAATTTGTTGTTATAGAAGAAAACTGGAAAACATTATTTTACACAGTAAATGAGGGTTCGTAATTAAGCAAGCCATAAAGGCTCCACTGTACGTAATAGCTACACAATTATTACTAAGAAACTAACTAATAAAACCATAAATCGAGGGCTTCGAAGGCGCAAGGTCTCATCTACAATGGCTGCTATATGTATGGTTGCATTTCACAAGGGTACACGATATAGCACTAACGGAATATGGCAGCTATTACGTATTACGATTTTTCAAATCACTAGGTATCTGAACTAAAATATAATATATGTAATAGCTGCTCAGAGTAACATCCAGTTTATTGCAATTGCTTAGCGTAAGAACAACCCACATATATCAACCAGCAGCAATTAGAGATAGGGCCTTGTGGCATTAAGCCCTCGAAATAAAGCAGGCTGCAAACATACAGCCGTCCATCCATTATATTAGATAGAGCAGTACAAAATAGAACAGGCACCTAAATATTTTCAAGGCGCAATGTCGATAAAGGTAATGTATAGTGATGAAGTGTATAATAACGTCCTTACGTCCGATTCGATGGACAATTGGGTTAATATTCCATTCGGCAGGTGGTTTCGCTTGAGGACAGTCTCTTACACAAGCGATAGCATCCCATGTTTGACATTCTCTGAAATGTACCCTTATATCATTGCCCAGCACCAATCACATTATAGTCAATTACATGTAGCCAAGGGGGCCTCCTGAATCTGCTTGATGCTAACAATAACTGCTGTAAATCTCAACATATTAAACTCTATAATTGTGTGTACCAAATAAGAAATTTCGGGGGAAATTTGCACCAACTTTATATAGCGTTTTCAAAGATTTAAAAGATTTAAAAAAATTGAGGTAATAATTTCCTACGGTGGAGGTATTTGATAATAATCGTAAAACTTATAACCCAATGTGTATCCGCTGAGGTGTCATTGCCACGATTTGGCGGACACATATTTTCCAAGACAATGGCAATGCACACAATGTTTGAGCTTTGGAGGAATAAAGTACGTTGTCAAACAAGCCGAAATCATCATCCTTCGGCTACAGAGAAAGCGACCACAAGATTTCTTCATGTACGGTGGTCTTGAATGAGACTTACTATCTGTCGTTCTTTTTACTTATGCCTTCAGTGTAGTCTAGCAGGTCGGGGAGACTGAGTATGATCAGTGGTGATCTCAGCTGGTCCAAAAAACACAATGGATAAGAGGCTCGGTCATGGTCACGTCGTTAATGGTGGTGCTATATAAAGTTATGCTATTGATGTTAAGCAAGCATTTTAACCTGTAAAAAAGGAGACAAAGCCACTTTTGATTAAATATACTCTTGATGGGCGTTGTTTTGAGAAGCGATCGATCATTGAAGCTGAATATTTCACAGATTTTGATAGGCTAAATTCCATCTCTCAGATTGTGTTAATCATGTCAATTGTTTTGTCAAGATTACCGTGGCGTTCTCTCGAGGCGTCGCCTCAAAGATGAACATCCAAGATTTCTTAAGATCTTGAGACAATCTTCTCTAAAATGTTTGTTCCCGACACTGTATATGAATGGATTCAGAGCGTTATTGATATAGATAATGTTCTTCATGAACACCACGGCAGCAATACCTGCATCAGATGTGATGGTTGTATACAGGGGGAGCAGGTTGACAAAAAGAGCGGGACACCAAGTCACAAAGAACACCATCGTGGTTACCAAAAGCATTCGAGTAGTTTTTCCATGAATATCTGCTCTCTTCTGCTGGTGCCTGCGTGTCAAAGACCCAGCAGACGACGGTTGCCGTCTGCAGCATACCTTGGGTGACCATTGTTCGCCAGGCTGGGTAAACGAGGATGCAGTAGAACCAGCTTTTGATGGCTCATCCGTACTTGCCGACGGTATATCATTCCTTAGATTACTATCTGCTACGTTGGCATTCGAGATGGTGAATTCCGATGCCAGGAACAGGTCTAACATCTGAGACTTTGCTGCTTGTGTTGTATCTCCTTTCGATGACGTGTTTTCAAAGTTCCCGCGTTTACATTCAGTAACATGATGTATCGATGCTTTGTCGGTTTCGTCACTTGGGACTGATGGTCGTGGTGTCATAGAACGGTACGGGTCTCCGGAACTCTCTGTACTCGAGCACGGAATGGAAATGGCCTGAGCACAAGCTCGTACCTTAGCCCGTGCTCTGATTGTACAGAATAACCTAGAGTACAAGACTATGGATATTATCAAAACCGTGCCATAAATTAAACACGGGATCAAAGTTGCAAATATCGTCACCCAGACATTCTGATTCTTTCTCCAAAAGAAAATCAAAATACAAACGGGAATGCTTAATATGAAAGATAACAGTATGCATACCCTTACGACAATTTTGGCCCTGTGGGCAGTAACCAATCTGTTGTGAGGCCTACATATTGCATCGTGTCTGTCAAAGGCGATAGCAGCGGTGAGAAACAACGAACTACAAACGGTTTGAAAATTTGACAGAATGTACATACTTTGGCCTAAATCGATTCCACCATGACCAGAGCTACCCTCCATCATCCAGTATACCATAGACACAGGTCGTAGCAGACAAGCAAAGAAATCAGCGAAGGCTAAACCAGTGATCAGAATGTGGACGCTTGTCTTGTGTGCCTTCTTCCAGTAGACGATGATGATGAGTAGATTTCCAGGAACACCAATGATGAAGACAAGTGACAGGTAGATCATCAAGATGCTGGTTGTTGCATCTGCCATATTTGCTGTATGGTCCATTTACACTGATGTTTGCTGCATGCAGTTTACATGGTTCATTTACACTGATGTTATCAAAGTTTTCGATCTCTTTTGGATCCCTGGTATCGTAAGAGTCTGATAGACTGAAAACCCCTTCAGTACGCTGACATCATCAAATTTAATATCAATCCATCAGAAAGTCAACACACATCCAGAAGTAACGTCTGGGTCCAGTATGTTGACAATGCCTTCTCCATTCCGTTCTTGGTCGACAAAATGATGATGCTGATGAAGATTGTCAATTGTGTTGCACGATGGATCCAAAGAGGCTTTCAATGTCGGCGGTATTTTTGTAGTCACATACTAAATCATAGTTTGTATTCTGCTTGATCAGTGACCGACGGAAGGAATTGTAAAATACCTAGAATGCTATACTCATTCAACTAATGGCGACTATACACTATTGCCCAAATCCTTCTCTCGACACACGCCACTTAACTTGGCATGTTGAAGGATCTGGTTTGAAGTGTGCGTCAGCAATAAACTCATAAATGATTATGATTGTGATTAAGTGTAATTGGTTCAAAAACTGACTTCCCCTTTAAATTTGCACCGTTGTAACATCACGTCGAAGTCGCTGTGCCATAAAGCCCTATGTGCAACGGCTGCCATGTTGCATTCAGTTTTTTCAATGGTATATCACTATTGCACGAGGTGTAGTTACTAATGGTAGCTTTTACAGATAGTTTCTTTTAACAACACGATGATAATGTGTGTAAGTGTTAATATTAATAGACCATCCGCAAAGGCTCCCCAAGTTACATTCAGTTTATAACTGCCCAGTGTATATAGCATTCTATATAGATGTATAACAGGTATTGGAAAAAAGGTTTTGTTGTATTACATTCTGTACTTTGCACCACCACAATTAATTTACAAAAGTCAATTTGATAAATTTTCCGCCAGTTCGACACTCACACTTCCGGATTATCGTTAAGATATATTAGCGAAAATAATATGTTTTCATGTATCACACCTAATATAAGTGCTCTTAACTTATTAAATAGGGTTATATCGGTTGATAACATATTGTTCGTGAGTGGACTGCTGATTCAATTACTACACATTCTGTTGAGTGATGGAAAAATGTCGTTTATACATCGTTAAAGTTCTTCTTTTGGAAGCCCGGTGTCATGATACAGCGAGTTCAACAGAGTGATCCAAATATGCACTTTTCAGAGGCAGATATCATATTAATTGTATTTTGTATTCACTCACATACGCGGTATTTTTATATACTGCAACATCTACCACCCGTGCGTAACATCTATGCTTTGTGAGCAAGTTTTCACTACATGGTGTTTATATTCTCCGAAATAACTCATGTTTGGTATGTTTAAATTACAGGTATTTTGGATCAAAATTCGATCAGCATTAGAAAACGTATAAACACTTTTTAATCACCCTTAAGGGGGGGGGGGGGGGGGGGGGGGTGGACTCTCAGGTACAGCCTCCGTAAAACTGCCGTAACTTCTTCAATATTCATTTAATCTTTATATAGTATATAGTTTTTTTTGCAGAAAAGGGTTTAATGAATCCAACCATGATAATGAAATTGACCATTTGGGAGAAAATCATAGGTTCTGCAAAGATAACTCAAAATATATTTTGTCAAATTTTGTCATACTAGTTTTTATGATAATCCTGATAACATTCCCCAGGGTGCTTTTTTGTTTGTTTTGGAATATCTTATTTATTTTTTGAGTTATAGACCACAAAGTGCCAAAAAATATGATTTTTTACCTCCAAAATCATGAAAATCATTTTTGTGAAAAATCGCACTTTTTGGTCAATAACTCAAAAACTAAATGAGATATTAAAAAAAGCACCCTGGGAATGATATCTGGATTATCATAAAACTAGTATGACAAAATTTTACAAATATATTTTGAGTGATCTTTGCAGAACATAAAATGGGTCAAAAAACGTGTTTTTTATAATTTTTCCAAAATGGTCAATTTCATTATCATGGTTGGATTCATTGAACCCTTTCCTGCAAAAAAACTGTGTTCTTTTTTAAAGATTAAATGAATATTGAAGAAGTTACGGTAGTTTTACGGAGGCTACGCTGATGGTCCACACCAACCCCCCTTAAAGTCAAAGGCAAAACGTTGATGAAGTCAGTACGATGCGCAAATGCAACGAATGGACGGTTCATGGGCAAAATCGGGGGAAACGGGTTCTGACCACGCTCTGACGCTGTATCCAAAGCTTTGTGTTTCAAAAACTTAATAACATCCGAATGGGCTCATATTGTCACTAATTAATTTCAGATATATTTACTTTATATCTTCAAATATTTAGCAACTACGCTTTCTACATTAGTAATACCCCCCCCCCCCCTTCGGTTTTTGGACCAAGTTTTTTGGAACACGCTGTATCTCAGCATTACCATAGACCCAGGATGAAAAATCCTACCAGTTTTGACCAGATGTATTTACACTTTTGCTATTTCTTTATCTTTTGTTTAACTTCTATGTTTTTTAACGAAATCCATTGAGATACTGTAGCTATAACGACTAACAATATAAAAAAGTGTGTTAAAGTTGCACCGAGTTTCGAAATACCTGCGTCTAAAATATATGTGTGCAATTCTGTACATTTCATTCAAAATCAAATTCTATTCAAACGCTTGACGGCGTTTATCATTGCATTACAAAAGGACTCATCATACGCGGAAAATAGTGAACTAAAGTCAGACAATTGATATTTATAAACACTGAATTTTGTAGAAATGTGAACATTGTTTTAAAATGTATTGTTGAGTTCAAATACTTGTTTGGCCTAAGTTTGTGTAAATTAACAACATTGAACTTTTTTTGATACAAAATCAGATCGAACCATTAAAGGCATATTATGTGATCTTTTCCAGAGAGCGCCCTCTATTCATGATTTTTTTTAGAAAGTAGATTTTCTTGCAGATTTACATTTCCGATCATAAATCATACATACATTCCAAGTTACAGAGCGATACGATTCCTAATTACCTCAAAATCATGGTTTTAGAGTGAATTTAGAGTGAAAAATATAAACTGTCGGGATTCCGACAGTTTATTTTCACTCTAAAACCATGATTTTGAAGTAATTAAGAATCGTATCGCCCTGTAACTTGGAATGTATGCATGATTTATGATCAGAAATGTAAATCTGCAAAAAAATCTGCTTTCAATTTTTTTTTTCGATGTTGAGGGCGTTCCCTGGAAAGATCACATAATATACTTTTAAACGACGGATTGCAAAGTGAATTCTTTACCATTTAGAAAATGTGTTTATACCCTAAGACTTGTTATCTTTTGCTAATGAATCAGTACCGGTATTTACTAATTGACGTTGATATGAGCTCCGAGATGACCAAACTACCTCTCAAATGCTGTTTGTTTTGTCTCATTTGGTTTATCATAACTAAAAATATGCTTGATTAACATTGTTCATTGAAAGTCATATTTGTGCTATTTTTATGCTTCAAAGTGGTGAACATAATTGGACACATGGATGATTTCTTTCAAAAAAATGGCAGAATATTGATGTTGTTTGCTCAGGTCGAACAATCATATCTTTGGGTATACTCCAACAAATTCGACAAAACAATACGAAAGGTTTAGTTATCTAAAAGCTTATATAAAACACCAAATCCAAATACGAAAGGTGTAAAGATGAGAATGTCACATTTCCCAAATAACATTTGAAAACAAGGTCTTCTAACAAACTGGCTGAGACGCCATTGAAGTATAAGCTATAATAAACATGCTTTGTATGCGAAAAATAGTTTTTCAAAAAAACACCATTTCTTAATAAATTCAGGCCATTAAATTGATTTGCATGTCAGTACCAGGCACCATGAATGAGGTCATTGATTCTCACCCTTATGGATCGTTTAAGGTGACAGATCTCGAAAAAACTACTCCGCCTATTTCCTTTGTAAATTGTAAATGGTTGTCTATAAGGATTTATGTCAATAAAACCAACGAGCGAAAAGTAAATACACCGAATGACCCAGACCATGGTGGAGTGGTATACACATGATTGGAGATACAGACAGGCAATATTTTTATTTTTAACGCCTACATTTTGATGACTAGTGAGATTAAAAACTGAGAAAACCACCCAAAATGGGTTGAGGTTAACACTTTCCACGCGGCAATTAGTTATGACATTATACAAAACAGATTTTTCATAAACCTTTCCCAATTTTCAAAGTATACCTCAAGGATAACAGAACCAAGACTAGGTATGTTTGTACTTCTTTCAACTAAAATTCTTTCAATGCGTTTCTCATAGTGATTCTAAATAGGGTATTGAAAGTCAATACAATATGGGTTTTGTAAACATTTTGTGAACTTTCGGAATGTCGTCTGCAGACGACTGCCGCGTGGAAAGTGTTAAGGAAGTAACGTGCATGACGGGTGGGGTAGGCGGGTGATGACGTGTGTGTCGCATATAAAAGGTTAAACATGTGTAGTGTCCTATACTTATCTATTTTAAGGACTTCAAGGGTGATCCCATAACCAACCATGCACGCTAAACAGTCAACATTATTGTGATGTGTTAACTCTACCAATTTGTTTTTAAGTAACTCTAGTTTATCCAATCACAGCTTATTTATATTTGAGTTTCAGCCAATCGCAATATGGCTACGATATCATTTTTTATTCTTATGACATGATATTTGGGGCAGTCATCTTCTAACCATCAAGAGGTTAAGACCTATAAGGTTTTGGTAGTTCCTCATTCTGTTACTACACTGCGGGAAATTAATAATGCAGATTGATTTAAAGTGATACAATGTTACAGATGAGATAGAATGCAACTAAATAAATCTATGGTGATTTAGTCTGGAGTTTGTGTTTATATGCCACTGCCAGAGAGAATAATGTAAAGTTTATTTACAAAGGATTCATGTGTAAGTAAATTATTATTGTATAATATTTTGTACTCAATGAAGCAGAGATTTTGTATTCAATGTGATAACAATTTTGATATGAAACAAAACTTGATTTGTGTTTTCAATTATGTTGTTTTTGTACATTGGAAGAAACAAAGATTTGTTTATTTAATGCAATATCGATTTTGATAAGAAACAAAATATGATTTGTGTTTTCAATTATGTACGTTGTTTTTAATTGTGTAATGCATTTTAATGATACACAACCAGAGTTGCATCAACCATTGTTTATTTGTAACTACTGTATGTAATGCATAATGATACTCAAAATTCATTAACCAATGTTGGTTTATAACTGTGTAATGCATTTTGATGATACACAACATGTAAGGTTCCTCAACATTGTTTATTCATAATCATTGTGTAATGCATTTTATATGATACACAATTCAACCAGTGATAGTTAATTTACTAGGATCATAAGTTATCTAGTCTTGTGTGTTTCATAACTTATTATCATTAATTGTGTTCGTTCAATATAATTGAACAATGTTTTAAAATGAGTTATTTGATATATGCTACATAACTCTCACATATAATTAGGACTGGTATTCATAAAATTCACTGTATGTTTTCTATACAGCCGTTTTTAAAAGATAATGGTTTATCTAACATCTAGAACTGTAACAACTAGAACTGTAACAACTAGAACTGTAACAACTAGAACTGTAACAACTAGAACTGTAACAACTAGAACTGTTACAACTAGAACTGTAACCACTAACTGTTGGAGCAACTGTCGGCGATAACCGTCCCACAGTAATAACAACACTAGGAGGTCCAACAACAAGGAGGAACAACATTACAAATAGATCGAACTTTCGCGAACTTGATGACGACGGTACCGTGAGTATTTACATGTATGCAGCACAACGAAGTATACGAACGCGTGCGCAAGAGCTCTGGGTGTACAATTCATTGAGTCGCCGAAGGCTGACTATATAGTTTCGTTTTGCCATTTTAAGGGTGTTGCTCTAGCCAAATAGTTTAGCCCAATGACGCGAAATGAGGACAAGGCTAAATTTACATAGAAATTGTACGGTAGAGCTCTGTTTCGATTTCGAAACACACCCCGTTGCTGCGTCGCGCAAAATATAGAGTTATAGATACTTGTGAGAATAAATAATTACATTTATAGGTAAAATATAAGTGTCTAATTATCCCGAAGTTTGGTCGAGATTCAAACCATCAAGGAAAGTGGTGTAATCGATGGTTCAATTGTGATTTTGTACGATTTTTTTTAGTAGAAAATGCGTAACGAGTCGGTCCTGTGAATATTCTAGAAGACACCCACAAGGTCGCTTAACGCAAAATATCGAGTTACGGGTGTTTGTTAGACTAAATAATGCTATATGTAGGTAGAGTATAGATTTCTCATTTGTTGGAGTATTTTTTCGACAGTCAATTCATCCAGGAAAGTATTGTAATCGATGGTCCAATTGTGAATTTGTAGCATGTTTTTGAGCAGAAACTGCGTAACAGCCATTTTGTTTCTATTTCCAAAAGCATCTATAATTAGGCACTCCGTACGCGTCGTCCAAAATATCGAAAAATACGCCCATGTTAGAATAAATTATGGTATATGTAGGTAAATTGTAGGGTTCTAAAGAACTGGCTCTGTTGTCGAAATTCAATTCATCCAGGAAAGGTGACAATCGATGGTATTTGTAGCATGTGTTTGTGGATAAAATGGCGTAAAATAGCATGTTACAATATATTGGGCTGTTTACGTGCGGGAAATATTGCAACGGCTAGCACACACAGGCCGATGTGTCACTGTACATTACCGAGATTGAAACCTCTGAGTGTGATAGCGCCCTCTATTTGCGAGTTACCTCACGCATTTCATGTGCCTTTTCGTGTTGTCAATGATAGCGTTGTCAAGATAGCGCCCTCCTTTTACAAGTCACATTTTGCGTACCCACGCACATAGATGTCCATCCCTGGTGGAATTTAAATCGGAAACGATGCGTCTCAGTTCGCCTAAAATAAATATCGTCAATTCCTTCGTTTTCGAGTAATTTTCAACAGGCAGATTTATTCCTGGATTGCGAGCGTAACTGAAACTGTGAATGGCCGGGGAAACGGTAAGTGTTTGTCTTTTAATAACTTTCATGACTTGAAGTTGAAGTTGAAAATGTGTAAAATTAATATGATAAAATAAGCTTTTTTATTTATTTAGTTTAAGTTTTGGTTGCGATTGACATTTGACATGTTGAATTGAATAGGGCTTGATAAAGTGTAGCTCTGAATCCTAGCTCTATCTCATCTAGACTTATAATAGTAGTGATGGTCAATAAATCATGAAATTAATAACGGGTGATTGCGATTTTTGGATGATATCTCTTTTCATTACAATTTACAATGTTAACTTTTTTAGTAGTTCAACAGCCTCAAAAAGGGCATTCAAATTCAATCCAGTAAAGTAGGCCTATTTCTTGGAATAAGTAAAAATATCAGTGACATGATATCTTGCTAGCTAGACGTCCCGTACGGAAAATTTTAAGACTGACATGCAAGACTCAAGATAAGCGGGCGCTGGGCGATTTTTACCCCTCGGTCCTCCTGCCATAGCGCCCGGTAATGCTGAAAAATAAACAACCGAGCGCTGATATTTTGTCCAAACCAGCGCCCGTTGACATCCGGGAAGCTTGCCCAAAACATCAAATTTCGATTTGACAATACGATTTAATAAAAAGTTAGCTCCCGGTAGACTGAAAGTAGCTCCTGGTTCTCTATAAATCCCATGATCCGGGCGCTACTTTGGAAAAAAAGTAGCTCCAGGTACAAAAACTGTTATCTTGAGCCTTGCTGACATGATTGTATTATTTATTTTTTATGCATTAAAATTTTTAAATTAATCAATTGCAAGCCCGGGACTAGCGGGGACTATATAAATCATAGCAATGAATTTTATTCCAGTCACGCCAGCGTTCATCCAAATGTTGAATTAGCAGCATGAAGAGCCTTGACAACCACGCCACAACGCGATCATACGTGACATGAATAAACATGAACTTACATAATTGTCCAATCATGCAGCGTGGGGCATGGGGTCTTGTTGATTGGGGCCGCGATCGGACAATTACCTAGATTTGTTTACAAGAACGTCACATCTTCCGGTTTTACTGCGCCCTTGTCACACGATTGACACGGTCACACACAATACGTACGCCCTGGCAGTCGCATGGGACACTGAAGAATAGTATAATACGATTTGATCGAGAATTCTTTGTTTTGATATACATAATTTGTAGGACCGGGTCGTACAAATTGCAAATATGACGTCCCGGGACATTCATGTACGGACGGTCCTTGCAGAGCAAGGCACCAGTCCCGGCCAGGACAAAGTGTATGCCCCGGCTCACAGTCTGTGGGTCGGTTTATAATTTCTTTCTGCAAACATAACGGGATGGATTTCTACTTGTTCCCTATGTGTTATTTAGGCTTATTCCATCAATTCAAGCACATCACTTGCTCAGGGATGGAACTTCAGATTTTTTCAACTAGCCAGTCGGGCAGGTACATGTAACTCACAGAATCTACCTGCCCGACAAAAATTCTACCAGCCCAAGGTTTTTTCATAACATTTTGCAGCAAACAATTCAATACTACTTTTAAACTACATTTACATGTTTTTGTCTTTATTGTACGATGTTCCATTGTAAACCTAGCCCGTAACAGCTCCTTGTATTCATCATGTTCATCAATCCAATACTCTCTTTAATCTCCTATCAACCTGATCTCCACTATCATCATGACACACGATCATCTGATGATGAAATTACCCTGAACTGTTACTTATACACTTTGAGCTTCAAAATGTTACCCGCCAGTCGGACAGGTACCTTTGAATCTTCACCCGCCCGACACGAAAGTTACCCGCTATGGGCGGGCGGACGGGTCTTTTTTCCATCCCTGCACTTGCTCTAGTAGCTTATTTATATCATGTATCTACAATGTATACGTCCGGGGTGGGGTGTACATTTGTGTACCCTAGCGTACGCCCCGGCTGCAAATTTATTAAAAGTAAAGAACATTTTTGGCCAAACACTGTATACTAAGCAAAAAATCACGTATAAAGTGGGGAAGACTTCAAATATAAATCCAAATCAGCACATAAGGCCAAATAATAAAAAAAACAGTTTCTCGTCCCCGCCCGCTTCCTTTTTGCCGGCCGGCTCCTTTTTTTTTTAATTTTTTTTTTTTTTTTTAACCCCCAAAACACTTTTTAACCACAAAAGGTATCGTTTTTTTCAATGTTAAGTCAAATAAATGTATAAACACATGTAGGCCCTATTTTGTTTTTCCTTTTGTTTTCAACAAAGTTGTAGCCAATACAAGTCTGAAAATGGTGTTAGAAAAGGTGGCTGTCATTTAAGAAACAACAGCAACTGGAAAAAAGGTCGAAAGCGGATTTTTTTTATTTTTTAAAAATCAGTCCGCCATTTTGGATCCGCTATTTTGAGGAAAAAAAGAAAACAAAAAAGGGGCCTCCTTCCTTGTTTCAAAAAGCCCGGACGAGAAACTGGTTTTTTTATTTGGCCTAAATCACAGTTGAAACAGGACAAACAGATGACAACTGCAGAGACAATGTGGCAGGCATTCTGTCAGCAACTAGGCCTATACAAATACAATGGACATGTATGATGTATCAGTCTCATCATGTATGCCTATACTATACTATACGCTTTTATATTCCGTCAATGTATCAAATGTTGTAAATATCGTGCCCCGGCTAGGGGGACACAGTTTGTACGTCCTGTACACTCCCACGCATAGCCGGGCACCGGTATATTAGCGATGTACATTCGCCATGTCCCAGGTCCCCAAGAGCCGGGCTTACAACAAGTGCATTTTAACAATATTTTATTTTTTATGTTCACTTTTACAAGGATTTCAATATTTTATTTATCTTTTTTTTTATTTTAAACTGTTTAAAAAATCGCATTCCACATTAGGGTTTTGAAAAAAAACTGAAGAGCTTTGAGACAACAGATTTTTTTAAATTATAGCCTTACGGGACGTGTAGCAAGACAGCACCGGCGTCAGGGATAGCACTGGATCAAAAATGTGAGAAGTCCCATGACATTTTTAGGACCCCGTAGGACTTCAAAAAAACAAATTTAAGGGGTCCCCAAGAAAATTGAGGGGTCCCGAAGTTTAGGTATTTGAACAATTTACTTTTTTATGGACATGGACAGTTTTGATGAATTTATATTGTGAGCAAAGGATTGATAATGTAATTTACAGAATTTCTTAAGGTTTCCATTTCCATATATCGTCAAATTTAATTTTAATGGGTCCCTTCAATTTTGATCGGGACCCGCAAGTCTTTCCTATTTGAAACCTGATGCGTCACTATAAGAAAGTGAGAGGTCTAGGACGCGCAGACGCGTCAGAATGCGACCCCTGACCGGGGTACATATTATTTGATCATTAAACATTAATCATGATAATCTGAAGCAAAATTTTGACTAATTTTATTCAGAAAGGTTGAAAAATATTGATAGATGAAACACCGCCTACATGTAGATGTAGACAGTCGGTGTCATAAATTTACTGTAGCAGGAACAAATAGAGGGATCCTACAAAAATGTAATTCAAGACAGCTATGTTGGAAATAGAATACTTTTGAGATATTCAACCAAGACACTCATTCCTAGCAAATATAGTTTGACTAATTTTATTCAGAAAAGTGAAAAATGTAAAAAATGAAAAAATGTTGATTGAAATATCTGACGTCCACTAGTTAGTTACAGTAACAGGTTACTCAGTACTTTGAATCAGTAGTTTGATAAAGGTCGAGTGTTAATGACATGAAATTTCACAGGTCCTCTTATTTACTAGGATTAACGCCAAGTCAGATTCTTTTATTTCATACATGTAGCTCTCAGCACAGGCGTTGCATCCAAAGGTTAAACATGGCCTTGTCTAAACTACGAAAACTAACATTTACAGTTGGCTTCATAAAATTAGTAATTCATAATTATATACTACAATGTAGTGGGAATAAGGCGATCAAAATTCAAGTCGGCTTTCTTGGAATTTGAAATAGGTTGAGCTATTTACACATGATATCTTAAGCAAAAGTTTGACTAATTTTATTTAGAATATTGGACAATATTGATGAAAAGTATCTGATGGGCAATTCCACGGTAACAGCATGACGGTTTGGAAGATATTTTCACACTTCATGCAAATAACATACACAGTTGAATTATTCAGAACATTTTTTATTGCACTAGTACCCCGGGGGGGGGGGGGGGGGGGGGGGGTTACTTTCGCCAAAATTGTACGTGGATGTGCCTACCGGACTTCGAAAATGTGACTTACCCTATACCTAGTTTTTGGCTAATTTCCCACCCATCAATATACCAATTTTATAAGAAAAGCACCCAATTGTGCACAAATTGGGCGCTTTTTCCAAAAATGCCTCAAAATACACCCAATTTATGCCAATTGGGCGCTTTGGTCTGTGATGAAAACCACCCCATCGCTATACCAATTTTTGCGAAAAGGCACCCTAAAATAAAAGGTAGGCACATATACGTATAACATCTCAATGTGAGAACCCCCCCGCCCCCCCCCCCCCCCCCCCCCCGGGACTAGTACAACCTACACATAGAAAGAAAAAAAAAAATCATTCACATTTATGAAATATGAATATTAATGAGTGCGGTAACCGTAACAGCGTGGTGACGCTAAAATAAAAAGGACATAGGGGTCATTCCATGTCAAATCAACCAATTTTCTAAAAAGTTCCCAGGTGACCCTCTCAGATTTTGATGAAACTTCATCAGATTAATGGACTATGGCAAAAATTAACACATGCAAAAAAGTAAAATCATACTCCATGTCGTTTTCCAGATATGGCCCGTTGAAATATGGTCGAGAACGTGTTTTCTCGCGTTCAAGATTCGCGGAAAGTCATATTTGTAATATCGTTCGACTTTGGAAGCTTATATTTCAGTCTTCGTACTAGGTAGAAAGCTGAAAGTTTGTATTCTAACTTACTTTTGGCCATATTTCAAGAATCTGACCTCAAATCAACTGTATCTCCTTTACTTTTTATGATATTGCCCCCCCCCCCCCCCCAAAGTAGCCACTTCATTCAGCGGGAAGTGTTTTTTGGGATTTTGGGGGTCATGCTGTGACCCCATGGGGGGTCACATGAATCCCATATTGCATGAGT
The DNA here is from genome assembly GCA_035610835.1 of Ophiura sarsii. Taxonomy (NCBI): domain Eukaryota; kingdom Metazoa; phylum Echinodermata; class Ophiuroidea; order Amphilepidida; family Ophiuridae; genus Ophiura; species Ophiura sarsii. Next base: position 12,423,970 of record CM069448.1, on the reverse strand, counting down.
AATCTAGGGTCACATGTCTATAGCCACAAGCAAGTATAAACTCATCAATGTATAAATTTATAAAAAAAATGGCATGGCTCCAAAGTTGGGTCCAGGTGAAAACATGTCGAAAAGACCCCAACTTCCGATAAAGTGAAAATATTTTCTCAGGGAATAATATAAATTTGTCAGGGAAAAATAAGGGAAAACTCAGGGAATTTTGGTTTTGTGAAATGCTGGGAACCCTGTATGCAAAAAGATCAAACATTGACGATATAATGATCTCCAAAACCTAGTGATTGTTGATTTTAATTAAATTAAATCACATTATAGTGTTCTTTGTTAGTTTAAAATAGATAAAATACCATATTAAATACAATATTAAGTTAATCAAATTATCCAATTAAAACACATTTAACTTAAAAATTGTATTGGAACTCACTGTATAATTAAATGAGGGTCACACTGTTACCGTCACGCTGTTACCAAAAAAGTAACAGCGTGACATATTGCTAATTGAAATAATTAATTAACAAAAAGTAGTACTGCATTTTGAAGCATGTATGTTATAGGTCTATACTCTATGGGAGTGTGATTTGCATTGCAAGTATTATTTAATTTGTATATGCAGAAAATTTAAAAAACCTTAAAAACATTCATTTTTTCGGTAACAGCGTGACATTTTGGTGAAATCTTAATAAAAATTGATCGTTGAGTCGCAACACAGAGTGTTTTTTTGTTTTGTTTTAATTTAAAGAATAATATAAACTTGTATGTAAGAGCTCACAACTGATAAAATAATTTTAAAGTGATTATTTTCAGTTTATAAATATGAATAGCATATATATAAATAACAGATTTTACAACAAAATTAATAAAATTAGTAGATGCTAATTAAAACAGGGGGGAAAACACGAAATATGTAAAAAAATGAAAATAAAGTTCATATCTGGAAAATTTAGACTTTTAGTTTTAATTTGAAACTATGTTAGGATATGAATAACTTGAAAATTAGTGGTCATGTCCACCTTTGCATGGAATTGCCCTGATGCTGATGCTTTAATTTCATAGCTCTGAGACAGCTATCATCATGATTCATAGCCAGGGTTGTAGCTAGCCACATTTTTGTGCCTGCTAAAATCTCACACATTTATCGCCACTCTCTGGCATTCTGAACATTTTGTGGTATTTGATGTACATGTGGTTAAAAAAATACTTTGAACTTTGGTCAACTTTTTTTTGAATTACCCGGTATAGGTCTTCTTATCAAATATTTTGTTGTGCCATCTTTCTTTTTAATTTGTATTTGTGGTTCATCTTACTTTTATTCCCAAGAAACAATGTTTGGCATGTAAACGACATAAAGCGGAGACCAAAGCTACATTGTACATTATTCAAATTCTGAAAGAAGTGTTTTATTCAGTACTCAATGGACTCATACCCTATTCAAGCTATAAAATGATGTTGAATTAAGAACTAATTGAGTTCATGAAAAACTCTCAAATTAATCACAAAGTCTGTTTCGCATATTTGGGAAATACATACATGCGATGCAATTTTAAATGCGGATATCTAATTTTGTTGTTATTTTGTTAATTTTTTGCCCACTTTCTTTTGTTGGTTTTTAGTTGCTCTTTCAGAAAAAATTTGGTCATCAATTTTTTCAGACAAGTATGAAAAGAAATCCCACACTTGGGCTCATGCGCGCGGGGTATGTGAGACAGGTTTTTTCTTCTTTTTAATTTTTTTTAATTCCAGCACCCTATTATTGAAAATTAAATGCGCCGAAAAGAAACAAATTTGGCACATGTATCGCTTCAGGATTGGCCCCACTTTCACTAAGCCATTGATACATTCTTATATTAGTCTTGCCTTTTTATTTGTAATCCTTGTTTACAGATCGTGATGAGATTAGTATAATAGGAATGGTTTGTTTGACTGTGATTCAGTGCCTGCATATGTGATGGTGGTATACCTTCAACATCTCTTGGCTTGCATTATGTGGATTCATCTGAAGGTATGTTTGTTTCCATTACACATGGTTCACTATGAAGGTGTGCCCACTGTACATTGTCAGGGTGCTGGGATGTTAATGCTGGCCCCATTCATGACTATACTCTATTTCTCTTCTTCTGGACAGTGACGTAACTTTACAGGCCCAGCATTTCACTACAAATTATGAAGGTGTACTTTTGGACATTGGTACTATTGGGTGTGCTTTTGAAGTTCCTCAAAACTGCACTTACCTCAAAATGCCTTTCAGAAGTCAAAATAAGCCAATTATGTAGGCTTACTATCATCAAACCTACTCGCCACTATATTTTTCAAGGTAAAAACGTATGAGGTGAATGCCGGGCCCCAATGATCATAACTATACTATATTTCTCTTCCTCTGGACAGTGACATAACTTTACAGGCCCAACATTCTACATGTACTTACACATTTTCTATTATTTCTACACATACTGTATGTGTATGTCAATACCTCCAGTAGGCAGGCCTGGAAAAAAATGTTGATTTCCTGGCAAGCTAACCCAAATTTCCCTCTAAAATGGAAAATCTCACACTATTTCATCTTAATATGGAAGAGCAAAATTTCCCTTCAATTGCCAACATTTCCTGGCAAGGAGCTTCCCAATTTGCCCATTTTTTCCAGGCCTGCCTGCCAGTGGGTGCACTCGTTAATGTGCTGCAATGACACACCTTCTTATGATAATAGACTATAGTCTATCTTATAGACCAGGGTTGTCTCCACGCCGGTCGGGTGTAGCCGGCACTCACGCTGGCCGACCGGCACACTAAAAAAAAAGGCACTTTTTTCTTCTTTTTCTATTCTACATGGATAAAATCATTAAACTGCCTCATAAAATAAGAAATTATGTGGCAGGAACCCCCAAATAGGCCAAATTGCATTACAAAAAACCTAAAAAAAACCTAAGCAGGCCCCTGGACCGCGCGCCGTGATCCGCTGCGCCCCGTTCGCTACACTCACTCTGCTCGCAATCAGTAAAATTAGCCGGCACTCAAATTGCTCTGGAGACAACCCTGTTATAGACATTGACTAACCCCAATGATATTGTATTACACATAAACATGATGATCATGCTAAATGCTTAATTTCTATGCCCTTTCTTTTCTGCAGCTCTGCCAAACTATAGTCTATCCATCTGAGACCGATCTTCCAACCACGTGACCCAGCCGTTCCATTGACTGGGAGAGGAGGCTATTTTCTGACGAAGATATCGATGGAATCAGTAGAGTGAAAAACGGCCATAATAAAAGATAATTATGTTACCCACCTACTGTTACTACAGGTCTCTACGAACAGGTACATGTAGAGTGATAGACCCCGATGAAGACAACCTTTCATTTTATAAGTCAGAAAATAAACTTTATTTAGTTTGTCAACGTTCAAATTGTATAATATTTGTTTGAATATGCAAATCATACCTTTCAATATTGATACCATATCATTGTAAGCGTATTTGTTTCTTTCTATACTTATCAAGGAAATGTGATTGATTCGGACATGCAGACAGAACATAGGGATACGGAGATTCATATCATTTTACAACCATTTTATCTTACTATAGGCCCGGCCAATCCGAGTGAAAATATACATCATTTACTGTTGGAAACATTACAAGATAGCAAATAAAAAATTAAATGTGGCCTCCTACAATATGCTAAATGTTAAAAAGTCCATCACTTTCGATCTTTTTCAGCTTTGTGATTCTATTCATATGCCGAAATCACAGGTGACGATTATGGTAAATGTTCAAAGTCCATCACTTTCGATCTTTTCTAGCTTTGTGATTATATTCATAGGCCGAAATCACAGGTGACGATTTCAAAGCCTTTTGATTTCAGATAATACGCAAATGGTTCGATATTTGTCTCTCTTTGAATAGTAAACTAGACATAGCTGCTATGTGCAAGTGTGTGATGAGAATAATATGCATTGGAACAGTGTTGTGTGTGTTTGCATAAGGCAGCTTAGTTGTTTCAATTGACATTATAGATGAGGTTCGACCGGAGGTTAGAATAAAATGGATCCTTCGACAACTAGCAAATATACGCCAGAAGACAGCACATCTTATTTTTACTCATCTCCCCTGCCCATCCGAGCACCAAAGATCGCTCTCAGATGGATAGACTATAGTAGCAAACTGTTCAGATGACACCAGCATTAAAGAGGAAGTGGACACTGGCAGTAAAGAGGAAGTGGATGGACACCAGCAGTGAAGGGGGCACTACTGAAAGAGAGAATGGACACAAAGCTATAGATTGGGACAACATCTCAGGTGAGTACAAACTATTAATGACATGACATGACATGATGCACTCAATTTGAATGACAATGAAGTAACAACATTTGGGTTTGCTTTGACATTGTCTATTGACTTTTTTTTCATTATCAGGTTCTGCAATTGGGTCTCCTGCAATTCAAGACCATAATTTTGTTGCTCTCCAACTGAAGACATTTAATTATTGCTGTCCAACTGAAGAACATTGGGCAAAAGGGAAAAGCGAGATGCATGTTGCCAAGGTACACTTTATAAAACAATCAGTACATTAATATTAACCCCAAAGAAGATTTCTTGATGTACCCCATAATGCTTAGCGCCCCTACAGTATCAGCAGGGCTTATCAGCAAAACAAACAGTCCCACACATGTGTTAAAGTAATTAACAGCAGGAGGTCGTCTGACCTCTACCATCTAAATGCATGGTGCAGATAGGGTAACTTATATAAATATTAAAAGAAGTTAAATCCCAACTAAAACTTGTATTCATAAAAATAAAGGGTCTTTAAGAAAATCAAAAGAGGACTGTATTAAATACACATCAATCATATTACTTGCATAAGGATTTTCTTAAAGACCCTCATTTAACAATTTTATACGCATTTCCTTGCACTGTAATGTCAATGGGAACCAGTAGACACTGGTGACAGAAATCCTGTGGTCATGTGATGAAAGTGAAGCATCCTGGGGTGCATCAAGAAATCTTCTTTGTATTAACCCTAACCCCGGTTTAGGGTTTTTGACCGGGATCACAATTTTCGAGGGAAAAACACCAACTAAATCTCCTGGAACCTGCCGGGATTCGATCCAGGGACCCTCCGTTCTCAAGCCCCATGTCCCAACCACTAAGTCACGGCCGCCCTCAGCTACACATTCGCGCAGTATACTGCACTTACTATATAGGCTCGGTTGACTACGTCATCGAAAACAGACGACGCATGCGTTTGGAGAGGGACTTTTGATTAGCATTTTTTTTAGCACTCGGGGGGGGGGGGGGGGGGGGGGGGGGGGTAGGGTTAATAGTGTGTATATTAAAAAAATGTTATTGCTATCATCTAAAGTTAAATGAAGACAAAACAGAAGTTCTGCATATCACATCACACTTGAGGCCCGGAGATTGTAGGCCTATTTCATAAATGTGTGTTGACGTCGACGATGCTGAGATTGAATCGTCTTTAAATGCACACAATCTTGATGTTCTTTTTCAAATGATCTCAAAATGGAATCACATATTCATTAAGTAAAAGTCTGTTTGCTTCACATGCACTTTACAAAATCAACTAAATTCATCAGTTTCTTGATCAACAAACTAACTGTTAAATGTATGGTTATTACTATTGTTAATCAGATACTAATTGTCCTTATGTTTGTATATTTTGAAACACAGGTAACAACATCAATCAATGAAAATGATGTATGCTTGTCTTACATGAAACAGACCACCAACACTTGCTACACTTGGCCTGAAGGGGATGAAGCATTCTACAGACACCCACTAAGTGACATCATTTGTTCTGCCCACTCCAGAATATGTGATGGTTGTGGGTTCATGGTTGTTAAACAGATTCCATTTGACCCAGGCCTAAGAACTTTTTAAACACATGGTGTGTTCCCCAGTACAGCTTTGACATAATGCAACCCCTTCAGCTGAAATAGAGGCTAAGTACTGTTGTAGTAACACTATGTCAAAGCTATTTCGATCCATAATCTTGTTCAGGCATGAGAATTCTCCTGGATAAAACAGGAATTGTGTTGGCTTTTTAAAAAAATAAAATCTCATTTGTACCGTGATTCCAGTTTGTGGCACAATTTATACACATTTTTACAAGTATTTTATTAACTGTTGAGTCCCATGCCTGATGGTAGAAGCTACTACTGAACAAGACCTCCTCCTGCATGAAAGAGCTGACAATTAGCACAATCATGTAGGAATGTAGCAATATCACAACATTCATCAGCCGGAGAACCAGTAGTACTGCTTCAAAATGGATAACAATATTTTAGTCTTCACATATGATGAATGATTAATTATGTGCAGCTATGATTGAAAGTGATATTAACCCTAACACTCCCGGTGGATTTTCCAACGAAATTTTTTTTCAAGCAAAAAAAGCACACACAACAAGAGGTGCCACGCCCCAGGGTTTGAACCCACGACCTGTCGGTTTGAAGTTGAACGCTCTACCAACTGAGCCACGGGAGAAACTATGCTGGGCGAGTGTACTCGCCCAGCTATGTAGCCCGGGCCATCATTTCACTCAAAAACCTCAGCGCCAGGTGGAACCAACAGGCTGGGAAATGGGATTTCATGGGATACTGGCAGGGATACTATTAATTTTGGGATAGGAAAGTCCTATACTAACGTACGTAGTGAAAACGGACCCTTTTGCATATTTGAATAAATTATGGTAATCGTCCGGAATGCGTTCGTGACCGGCGTTTAACGCGTTTAACAATGTTTAACCAGGTTTAACGGAATTGTTAGTCAGCATAGGTTTGGGGGCGCTGTAGATTTACACAGACGACGGTGGCCACGCGAAACCTACATTTTGAATTCGTAGTGAATAACACAAAATCGCGAATATTAAACTTATCATTTTGACAAATTCATCATAATTAGAAGAATTTTTATCGTTAACCGGGCGATGACTGTTAAAAATAATTCAAAATGGTGCACTCCCGTTGCCATATTGGGTCGTCTGAGAGACGCGTGGCCAGCGTCGCGTGGTCTGCTACAATTACGCCTTATCGGTAGAACAGCGCCACCAATTCTATGCTGACTAAGTTCAATTTAAAAGTGGACCCGATCGGCAAGCTCAGTGGCACACCCCTGATACTTGGCTGTAAGGGTTAATCCAGGTAAAATTAGAGAAAAAAAGTGAAAAATTAAAAAGAAGAAAAAAAATTGTTCCTTAACCCTAACACTCCCGGTGGATTTTCCAACGAAATCTTTTTCAAGCAAAAAAAGCACACACTACAAGCGAGGTGCCACGCCCCGGGGTTTGAACCCAGGACCTCTGGGAAATGGGATTTCATGGTATACGGGGCTGTAAGGGTTAATGGACTCTAAATGATGTGATCACTGTACAGGGTGTATCAAAAAAATTAGGACTCTGTTTCATGACGGTGTAATTCTTATTATAATCATGACCAATTTAGTCTCAATGTAAAGCCAAGTTATTTATTATGATATCCTGAAAATATAAGATCAATCCGATGCAAAATAAGAAAACTAGAGTACTTTGCGTAAACCATGTCATTTACTGGTTTGTACAATGGGATCTACATGTATAAGACCAGTAAATAACATGGTATACGTTTCAATACGTTATAATAATTGTCAACATAATCTATCAGTCAATAGCAAAGTTTAGTTTGGTAATCCATTTAATTCTGGCACAAATCAATACTGGCTAAAAAAATCCGCAAAACAGATGCATGCATATTCTGTGCAAATTAAAAAAAAAGTGTTGTTAAACAGTTCTCGAACCCACTGTGGATGGTTCATTGAGTTACAAATCGAGTACTTCATCATGTAATACTCGACTGTTACTGTGTGGATTCCCATTGTACAAACCAGTATGACACGGTTTACACAAAGTACGCTAGTTTTCTTATTTTTAATCGGATTGATCTCATATTTTCAGGATATCATAATAATTAATTGGGCTTTACATTGAGACTAAATTGGTCACGGTCCAATGATTATAATAATAATTACACCATCATGAATCAGCGTCCTATTTTTTTGATACACCCTGTATAGCAATAACAATAATGGGCAAGAGTAGTTTTAAACTAACCAAAATTAACTTTCCAGAAATGACAGATAAAAATAACAACACATGTATGTAAAAATGCATGCATGATATATGTTTGATAATAAAGGGTTTATCTATAGGCCAAACTTCAATATTAAAACAATCACATGATGTAAAGCTTCAAATATTGGCAGCACGGATTTTTTTGTAATGATAAAGTTATATAAATACAAGCCATGCGTTACTGTACTTACCTTGTCAAAAAGTGTTGCGTGTGACTGTGGTCCATCATGTAAGTTTGATTATGGTTGCGAGTTTATTATCAACACACCATAACTATATATCAACATACCATACATGGTCGCGAGTTTATTATCAACATATCATTATCAACATGCATGAGGATTGTATATTTTGACCATTTTGGAAATTCCGAATCTTCATACATGTACATATACTTGCAGATTTGTAAAATAAACCAAGTGTTTTATTAAAAATGGGCCTGCAGAATCAGTACTCAAACTCAATAGTCTTTGGTCATCTTCATTTCCTGAAATGGCTAACCTTTTAGGAACATACTTTATTCTGTTTGTTTTTTACAAAGCTAGATGGAAGATTAAGGGGTAGTCCAACATTATCACCATTTTCATATATGTACAGACTTAACTTAACAAATTTATGGCTTGAAAAAAATTCCTGCCTCTCAAGATCGCCATTTAAATTATGTACGCTTAGGGTATTTTTTACCCCTCCCCTGTTACGTACGCTTTGTATGTGAAAATGATGGACGACCCCTTAAAACATTTGTAAGAGATAATTGTAACTGAAAAGGTTTCTTGTATGGCTGTTATAGTGTTCTTGTATATGTGTAAAACAGTTATAGAATATAGTTATATGTAATGTACTATGTTATTGGTTGTTATACAGGCTGTCCCAAAATGATTAGTACCCATACATGAGAACTCTTTTCATGATCATGATTTTGAAGTTATTAGAAATCGTATCGCTCTGTAACTCAGAATATATTTATGATATATGATCAAAAATGTAAATCTGCAAGAAAATTTACTTTCTAAAAACAATCATCAATAGAGAGAGCCCCCTGGAAAAGATCACATAATATGCCTTTAATTACCTCTCTCGGAACTTCATCAACCACTAACAGCAACTATATCGGCGACTCATGGTTCCGGTTGGATCCAAAACATGCCTACACATAACCAAACCATAATTAATGCCAACCACACTAATCACCAAATAGGAGAACCGCTAAATAGGAGAACCGCCATATCCGAAAACCGATAAACTCGAGAACCGCCATATCCGAAAACCGCTAAACCCGAGAACCGCTCTAGTTGGGATAATATTATTGTATAACTGTATGTATGATTAATCTGGTCATATGAAACATTGTGTATTGTTATTGTATATACTATTATTGTCATTATTGGTTCAAGAAATAATCATGATAAATAAATTGTGAAATCTATTTACTGTCTTTTTTTATCTTCTTGAATACGAATTCAGCACAACAGCTTAGTTAACATGCCACACTGTGCCTATTCCAGCTTGCACGTGACAATTGGGGGCTCGTCCGGGAAATTAAAGACAAAGGCTGTTGACGAGTTCATGTTCAATTAGAACAAAAGACTTCACACACAAAAAATTCAAATATTATAGTTTTTTTTTTCAAATCTGAATTTATTTGTTTTTGTATTGAAATTCATATATTGTTTTGTCAACTATTATACTCATGCAATTGGTACATTAAGCATTAATCAACATTGTTTCATGGTTGCATTCTACTCTTAATGTTATAAACATTGTTTGGTTTTTATATATTTTGTACTTCAAATTGCGCTTTCCAATTGCTGCGTGTCTAATTACATCACACCAACATGGATCTAGAGAAATTAGCTAATCTAGGCAAACAGCTTGGTCATACTGGGGATAAGTTGCAACAATTTATTGATCTTGAGAGATCAAGAGATAGGGATGAAAGGGCTAGGCAAAGGGAGGAAGTTAGGGAACGTTTGGCGTACGAAAGAGAGCTTGTTGAAATGCAGTTGCAATTGGAATCCATGAAAAAGGAATCCGCTGCTGAAGGTCATACTGAACAAATACGTTCTCGTGCTCCTGCCCCTAGGCTTCCCGAATTTAAAGAAGGTACAGATGATATGGATGCATATTTACAGCGATTTGAACGTTACGCTGATGCACAGGGTTGGAAAAAGAGAGATTGGGCTGTAAACCTTAGTGCTCTTATACAGGGCAAAGGTGTTAGCACTTACAATAGGCTTTCACCCACAGATGCAAATAATTATGACATTCTAAAGCCTGAACTACTAAAGGCATATCATCTTACTACTGAAGATGGTTTCAGAGAGAAAATGAGATCAGCAAAACCTGAATCAAATGAAAGTGCCAATCAATTCCTTGCCCGAATTAGTGATTATTTGGATAGGTGGATTGATTTGTCTGAATCTCAGAAGAATTTTAAAGGCATTGTTGATTTGCTATTAAGGGAACAATTTATTACTTCATGTAGTAAAGACATGGCCATTTTTATCAAAGAAAGACATCCTAAAGATGTTAAACAAATGGCAGTTATTGCGTCACAATACATTGATGCTAGAGGTGGTTGGGGATTGGGTTCCACAAATAAAACCAGTCACCATAAAGGTCAACCTGGTAAGAAACACAGTCTTAATCCTAGTCACCATGTAAACAATAGTAAAGTGTCTACAACAGACACACCAGTGCGTAAGTGTTTTATATGTGATAAAGTAGGGCACATAGCTAGGCATTGTAGAAATCGTTCAAAGATTCTCAAGGCAGCTGGTTTAGAGGTGAACGACGAGACTGAACAGAAGGAAGAAACAAGAGACCATGGTCAGGATAATCGTAAGCATAGGTATACAGGTAAACAAAAAGGTGGTTCAAATGTTAAACCTGTATGTTCTGCATGTACGTGTGAAGATTGTCTCAACAAAGACATAGGTGGTAACTGTATGATACTAGATAAGGATTTTCAAGGTGATAATTCTGAGGAAGGTTTTCTTACTTTGCCATGTGGTCACAAATTGCCTATCATGAGTGCTGCTTGTAGTTCACGTAGTGTTCACAAAATGCCAGTTTCCAAAGGTCTTGTGGATGGTCATCTTGTTAATGTCTTACGGGATAGTGGATGCAGTAGTGTTGTTGTACGGAGAAATCTAGTGTCATCTAGTCAGTTTACGGGTGAATTGAAGACTTGTGTCCTCATAGATGGAACAGTGAGGCGGGTACCCATCGCAGTCATCAATGTAGACACACCGTATTTCGTAGGCGAGGTCACTGCACTATGCATGAATAATCCTGTATACGACTTGATTATTGGGAATATAGAAGAGGTTCGAGATCCTTCTAACCCCAATTTGAATTGGAGGGATAATCGTGGTGTCCAACATCCAGATGTAATTGGAGCTGTAGAGACGAGACATCAGAAGTTAGCTAAAGAGAAGGAGCTGAAAGAACTTAGAGTACCAAAGGCAATGAAGGAAATTGTTACCGCAGATATTCTTCGCAAGGCGCAAGAAGGTGACAGTACTCTGGACAAGTTCAGAGAGTTGGCCCTTTTTGGTGAAAGTAAAGTAACTAGAAATGGTGGTTGTTCTAAGTTCTATCTGCAGAAAGGTATTCTGTTCCGAGAATTTCAATCCCCATGTGTTAACTTTGGTGAGAAACTTACGCAGGTTGTAGTCCCTGTGCAGTTCCGTACACAAGTGATGAAGTTGGCACATGAGTCTATCTTGGGAGGTCACCAAGGCATCCAGAAAACAACAGATAAAGTAACCAGTAACTTCTTCTGGCCAGGTGTGTCAGCTGATATTACGCGGTACTGCAGATCGTGTGATATTTGCCAACGTACACTACCGAGAGGACGAGTAAGCAAAGTACCACTTGGAAGCATGCCTGTTATTGAAACTCCATTTCAGCGTGTAGCTATTGACTTGGTTGGTCCTATCCATCCCTGCACAGAGAGTGGGAAAAGGTATATACTTACCATTGTAGACTATGCCACACGCTATCCAGAGGCTGTTCCTCTACGCAACATTGATACCAAATCCGTAGCAGAAGCTCTTTTAGATGTTTATTCCAGAGTAGGATTCCCACGGGAAGTCTTATCGGACAACGGTTCGCAGTTCACATCAGACGTCATGAGGGAAGTAAGCAGACTTCTTTCCATCAAGCAACTAACTACAACCCCATATCATCCTGCATGTAATGGTCTAGTAGAACGTTTCAATGGAACCATGAAATTAATGCTGAAGAAACTGTGAAGAGCGTCCTCAAGATTGGGATAGATATGTTAATGCGCTGCTCTTTGCGTATCGAGAAACACCACAAGCTAGCACTGGCTTTTCTCCATTTGAGCTACTTTATGGAAGATCAGTACGGGGTCCACTTGCTATATTAAAGGAGCTTTGGACAGATGAAGTGGAAGAGACTGAGACGAAGACAACTTATCAGTATGTGTTGGATCTTCAAGAAAGACTTCAAAAGACGTGTGAGTTGGCGAGAGCAGAACTACAGAAGGCACAAAAGAGATACAAAGCTCATTACAACAAAGGTGCAAAGTCAAGAAAGTTTAAAGTTGGTGATGAGGTGCTTCTGTTACTGCCAACCGACAAGAACAAATTATTGATGCATTGGAAGGGTCCATTTACAGTGATAGAGAAGAAGAGCGACTTGGATTACAAGATAAATCTTGGAAACAAAGCAAAAACCTTCCATGCAAATATGCTAAAGAAATACTACAGAAGAGGTCAAGACGAACCATTGGCAGATGTAACGGCTGGTCTCTTCGAGTTAGCATGTGCATCGGTTATTGAGAATGATGAAGACCTAGATGACGTGACTACTGGATGTGAAAGGTCTATGACTAATGACAACTTGCTGCAACTTCCAGTTTTTAAGCAGACCGAGACAGCGTCAGATGTCCATGTGTGTGGTGATTTGTCAAACGACCAACCACGACAGGTGAAACAACTGTTAACTGAATATGACAGTCAACTGGTTGATGTTCCAGGAAGATCAAAATTGGGTTTTCATGACATCAAGTTAACAGACAACAAACCTGTCAGTAGTCGACCTTATCCAGTACCACATGCTTTACGCGAGACAATCAAAAAGGAAGTGAAGACGATGTTAGAGATGGGAGTTATTGAAGAATCTGATAGTCCGTATGCATCGCCATTGTGCATTGTCGTTAAACCTGACGGAACAAACCGGGTGTGTGCCGACATGAGGAAACTTAATCAAATTACAGTTTTCGATGCAGAACCAACACCAGTTCAGGATGAGATATTTTCAAAACTAGCCAATGACAAGTTCTTTACAAAAATCGACTTGAGTAAAGGCTATTGGCAGGTGCCATTAAGCGAAGATGCAAAACCACTGACTGCTTTTATCACGCACGACGGTCTATACCAGTTTAAAGTGATGGCCTTTGGTTTGGTAAACTCTTCAGCTTCATTCAGTCGAATTATGAGAAAATTATTGAGAGGAATACAGTGTGTGGACAACTATATAGACGATATTCTTATCCATACACCAACTTGGGAAGAGCATGTTGAGAAACTGGCAGAAGTGTTTGAGAGATTGAGAAACGCTAACATGACAGCAAGACCATCAAAGTGTTATGTAGGATACGACAGAGTGGAGTTCTTAGGGCACGTCGTAGGTCATGGTCAGCCGCAGCCTAATCCAAGCAAGCTTGAAGCAATCAAAGATGCTCCTAGGCCACAGACTAAGACACAAGTACGTTCTCTACTTGGGTTACTCAACTACTACAGGTCCTTCATACCAAACTTTGCTGCCATAGCATCTCCTCTTACTGACAGAACCAAGAAAGGAGAACCAAACAGGATTAATTGGGATGACAGCCAAGAATTAGCATTCAAGACACTGAAAGCAAAATTGACTCAGTCACCCATCCTCCATCTACCTGATATCAACCGACAATTCATCCTCAGAACAGATGCATCTGAAGTTGGAATTGGTGCAGTTTTACTTCAGGAATTTGACGGAGAGAAATTTCCTATTGCTTACGCCAGCAAGAAGCTCAACAAAGCACAACGAAACTACTCGGTGATGGAGAAAGAAAGTCTAGCAGTAGACGTTGGGGCAGATTATCTAAGTAGGTCAACTGAGTAGAATTATAGTTAGTGTAAGTATACATATCTTTCTACTACTTTTAAGTGCACATAGTCTCAGGATGAGAGGTGAAAAGGTAAGATTGTGTATAGGAAAACTAGATAGTACATAACCATGAGTCAAACTTTAAGTTAAGTGAAAAATGTTTGCAACATTTTCCTTAAAGGGGGGGGGGGGGGGGGGGGGGGGGGGGGGGGGGGAGTTAAATGTCGCATATAAAAGGTTAAACATGTGTAGTGTCCTATACTTATCTATTTTAAGGACTTCAAGGGTGATCCCATAACCAACCATGCACGCTAAACAGTCAACATTATTGTGATGTGTTAACTCTACCAATTTGTTTTTAAGTAACTCTAGTTTATCCAATCACAGCTTATTTATATTTGAGTTTCAGCCAATCGCAATATGGCTATGATATCATTTTTTATTCTTATGACATGATATTTGGGGCAGTCATCTTCTAACCATCAAGAGGTTAAGACCTATAGGTTTTGGTAGTTCCTCATTCTGTTACTACACTGCGGGAAATTAATAATGCAGATTGATTTAAAGTGATACAATGTTACAGATGAGATAGAATGCAACTAAATAAATCTATGGTGATTTAGTCTGGAGTTTGTGTTTATATGCCACTGCCAGAGAGAATAATGTAAAGTTTATTTACAAAGGATTCATGTGTAAGTAAATTCTTATTGTATAATATTTTGTACTCAATGAAGCAGAGATTTTGTATTCAATGTGATAACAATTTTGATATGAAACAAAACTTGATTTGTGTTTTCAATTATGTTGTTTTTGTACATTGGAAGAAACAAAGATTTGTTTATTTAATGCAATATCGATTTTGATAAGAAACAAAATATGATTTGTGTTTTCAATTATGTACGTTGTTTTTAATTGTGTAATGCATTTTAATGATACACAACCAGAGTTGCATCAACCAGTGTTTATTTGTAACTACTGTATGTAATGCATAATGATACTCAAAATTCATTAACCAATGTTGGTTTATAACTGTGTAATGCATTTTGATGATACACAACATGTAAGGTTCCTCAACATTGTTTATTCATTATCATTGTGTAATGCATTTTATATGATACACAATTCAACCAGTGATAGTTAATTTACTAGGATCATAAGTTATCTAGTCTTGTGTGTTTCATAACTTATTATCATTAATTGTGCTCGTTCAATATAATTGAACAATGTTTTAAAATGAGTTATTTGATATATGCTACATAACTCTCACATATAATTAGGACTGGTATTCATAAAAGTCACTGTATGTTTTCTATACAGCCGTTTTTAAAAGATAATGGTTTATCTAACATCTAGAACTGTAACAACTAGAACTGTAACAACTAGAACTGTAACAACTAGAACTGTAACAACTAGAACTGTAACAACTAGAACTGTAACAACTAGAACTGTAACAACTAACTGTTGGAGCAACTGTCGGCGATAACCGTCCCACAGTAATAACAACACTAGGAGGTCCAACAACAAGGAGGAACAACATTACAAATAGATCGAACTTTCGCGAACTTGATGACGACGGTACCGTGAGTGTTTACATGTATGCAGCACAACGAAGTATACGAACGCGTGCGCAAGAGCTCTGGGTGTACAATTCATTGGGATAATATTATTGTATAAATGTATGTATGATTAATCTGGTCATATGAAACATTGTGTATTGTTATTGTATATACTGTTATTGTCATTATTGGTTCAAGAAATAATCATGATAAATAAATTGTGAACTCTATTTACTGTCTTTTTTTATCTTCTTGAATACGAATTCAGCACAACAGCTTAGTTAACATGCCACACTGTGCCTATTCCATCTTGCACGTGACAGTGTGTTCCGGCGGGAATGGTGGTTTTTAGAATCGAGATGGGTGTGATGTGACATGAAATATAAATAAATTCCAGTCAATTTGACGTTCAGCAAAGTAGGACTAATTGGAGGATTATAAATATATGTAATTTGTCTTTTTTTATTCTTTTATGATTTTGAATTCAAGTTTTTGAATTTTGAATTTTGAATTCCACCCCTCCCCCGTAATTAAAGTTTTGCTTACTTCCACCCCTCCCCCACCGTAATTCAAGTTATGTTTACTTCCACACCACCCCCCGGTAATTCAAGTTCTGCTTACTTCAATACCCCTCCCGTAATTCAAGTTCCGATTACTTCCACCCCACCCCCATTTCCACGCTCTATTCGCCGCCGCCGCGTGTAATTCAAAATTCAAATTCAAAATTCAAAAACTTAAACAATTCTTTTAAAATTATATTTTTGATATTTAAAAAAAAGGTTTTTCTCCGAATTTTGTTCCTACAAGCGAAAATGAAATCCTTCCATACTCCATGTCAGTACTGTCCAGTAACATGAGGATACTAAGAGAGTGTGAATGGCGCGGCGCTGTGTGGTATTTTTGATGTTACTATTTTGTGTAAAACTCTTTCGTAACCAAGCGATCTTCGTTATAATGCTTTGTGTTCAAATCTTCGTGATAACTGTGTGAAATAAACATTCGTCGTGGATAACTCTGTGTGAAATTACCATTCTTCGTGTATAAATCTTCGTGAAGCCGAATGTTCCTGATATTAGTATTCGGGTATGGAAATCTTTGTGATACTAGAATATATGTGTGTACATGTATCCAAGCGTTATAGCACTTTGGGGAACATCTTGATCGTCGTGATATTCTTCGTGGATGTACATCCTTGTCATGTTTGTGAAACTGAATCTGACTATTTTCTTCGTGATTTACAACTCCTTAAGCTTAGTGGACCGGAACATTTCGTGGTAAATCGTTTGGGACACGTGAGACAAATTACAGCCCTTAGTGGACACGGACATGAACTTTCTTCGTGAATCGATTACAGCCCTTAGTGGACATGAACTTTCTTCGTGAATCGTGATACTGATGCTTTAGTAGATACCTCTTTGTGATGATTTCTTCGTGGAGCTATTCTTGGTAACGTTACAATGACATGATGACTGTGTTATTATATTCTACTGTGACGCGTGATTGTTATTGATGGAATCTCATTATTATTAACTGTGTGAACTATAATCTTTGATTGGTATTGATATGTTTACTCTTCTCAAATAATAATAGTTAAATGCACTTTTTGGAAAAAGGGAGGGATGTAGTATCCTCATGTTACTGGACACCGCGTATCGGACGATGATACCTGGCATCTGAAACTAGACACTTGAACTTTGACATGATTGTTCGAGCCACGTGGACAGGCAGAACTCTATAGTGCGTGGTCAAGATAAGACGCTTATACAATGGTTACTTAGAATAGAAATAAAGGATTACAAGTATTTCTCTGAGTGAGGCTCCCATATTTATTTGTGTACATTTACTGCGTGAATAAGAATATTACAAGTACCAGGCACCATGAATGAGGTCATTGATTCTCACCCTTATGGATCGTTTAAGGTGACAGATCTCGAAAAAACTACTCCGCCCATTTCCTTTGTAAATTGTTAATGGTTGTCTATAAGGATTTATGTCAATAAAACCAACGAGCGAAAAGTAAATACACCGAATGACCCAGACTATGGTGGAGTGGTATACACATGTGATCACAACTAATTAAATTTATTTCCATTCGCTGTCACGACGGCAATCGAATACAAATAATACACCATCATACATTATCAACAATGAAGCGCGACTCAAACAATCATTAGCATTGGTTGAAAGCTAGAATAAACCTGGATGTCTTATTGACTCATCCAATTAGAAATTCTTTGATAAAACTGTCCAAACAAATGTTGATACAATCCCTTTCATTGGCCAAAACCAATTAATAACAGCTTTAATATTAACGCTGTTTCGTCCAATCTAAAAATTCGACGATGGTGCTCAGCACACTGAATACTGAGATATCTCGTCTCTAAATTGTGCGTCTCTGCAAAAACACAAAAGTGGCACATGCATAAATTTGAGCGCTCGTTGTATAGATTAAACATATTTTTAGATTAATACAATTAAACACAAATTCAAACTAGATATTGCTATGGTCAAAGACCAGGCAACCTTGATTTATTTTCTTCCTGACATTTGACCCTCAGGTCATTATTGACTTTTCTTGTCATGAAAAGAGATCATATGCATCAAATCCAATCAAAATTGGAGTATGTCTTAAGTTTTACCCCATGTATAGGTCAATGTTCCCTAGTGACCCCATTTAACATGTCAATTTTAATTGCAGAAGACCCCTATGAGCATGGAACAAAGGAATCCATTGACCAATTCTGTAGGTTATCAGTCATTTCCTCTGAGACCAGAAGTATTTTGAGTGAGAGGAGTGAACATTGACATTTTGACCCCTAGTGACCCTAAATATGTTTATATTTAAAAAACCGGAGTATGATTTATATATACGGTCATAATGAGTATGATTTATATATACGGTCATAATGAATATGATGATCGATTATGACGGACCTGGCTCATTTCGATAAGGAGCAAGGGTATTTTAAGTGAAAATCATGTTTTGACGCCTAGTGAAAACCGAACTATTATATATGCCTACAGTCATAAGGAATATGTTGACCAATTTTGACAATCCTAGGTCATTTCACTAAATTGCGTTTTGACCCCTAGCGACACTTCTTGACTGTTGACCCAAAGGTCATGATTAACTTTTATTCTTGTCTTATCAAGGGACGTAAGATGCAAAAAATCCGATCAAAATCACAGCATGTTCTACATTTTACCTGTATAGTTCAATGACCCATAGTGACCCCTTCCTGATCTTTGACCTAAAGTTCATGATTAACTTTTTTTCTTGTCTTATCGAAAGGAAAAAGATACCAAATCTGATCAAAATCAGATCATGTTCTACATTTACCCTTGTATAGCTCAATGACCCATAGTGACCCTTTTCTGACCTTTGACCCCAAGATGGTCATTTACATTTTTTCTTGTCATATCAAAAGACATGAGATTCAAAAAGTCCGATCAAAATTGGAGCATGCCTTAAATATTTCCCCTGTATAGGTATAATGATTCCTAGTGAATCCCAGTGACACGTCAATTTGAATCACTGAGGTTGCTGTTTGTGCATGGTCCTAAGAAATCTTTTGTCCAATTCTGACATTCATCAGCCATTTCCTCTGAGACAAGAAGCCTTTTAAGAGATATGGTAAGAAAATCAATATTTTGACCTCTAGTGACCCCAAATATTTTTTGATTTTAAAAAACCCAACTATATGCGTACGGTCATAAGGAATATGTTGACAATTTTGACGATCCTAGGTCACTTCACTAAATTGCAAGGGCGTTTTAAGGGAAAATCATGTTTTGTCTCCTAGTAACCCTGTGACCTTTGACCCCATACTATGAGGTACCTTTATGAAGGTCTGGTAGAGGTTCCTACTGATCAAGTCTGGTGATTGTAGCATGTATAAACTGTAGGAGAAGAAGCATTTTGTTGATGGTGACGGAAAGAAGATGATGATGATGAAGAAAGAAACGGCAGAGATACAAGACCTCATTTTTTTTGGAAAAAATCAAGGTAATAGACGTAATTCATAATTGGCGATTTCATGTCTAACAATGGAGACACTCGATAAACATACGATGCCATACTTTTACTGCAATGTAATGAACTGTGAACTTCTACATTTCCTTAGATGGTGTCGATTACCATCAAACATTTCATTTCAAACTAGTGAAATACATAGTTTATACGTTCAAGTTTAGTTCACAAACGAATGTAATAAGGTCAAATATTGAACAGCTCAGATGTATGAAGCATTTTGTATGATTAGTGCAAAGTTCACCACATTGAAAAACTACATCACTCTCGTCTCGGCTACATCGTTAGCCTAGTTTTCGAAGCACTTATTGCACTGAGCATGCTCAGTTGAATAGCATGGCCCCCTTTTGAGGTAAATGCGCCAATTATGAATAACGTCTATAAACGGCATTTGAAAGCCAACTCAATTATGCTTCAGATTATATAGCCAAATAAAGAGTAATCAATAAGTTCAATGACATGGAACACATGCATCTTTTTTTAGGGACACCCTGTATATTACTCTGTAAAAGCTATACAAATTACTTGCTTAGTTTAAAGCAAGCGTGTGCAACCTGCGGCCCGCGGGCCACATGCGGCCCGCCGACCTCTAATCTGCGGCCCGCGAAGCAATCCTAAAATTCCCATTGATGCGGCCCGTTTTAACTGGAACTCTCTAGTTTTACACAAATGGCGGATAGATTTAGTGGTGTGCTCCCTTATAATTAGTAGGGTGACGCTGCATTTAGTAAATATAAACTCAGGGCGTGATTGCGTAATAATATCCTGGTTAAAATGGCGCTGCAGTAGCAACAGCGAGTGTAAAGAGGAAATTACAAGAAGAGAAACGGGTATTTCATGAGCAATGGACTTCCCCTCTCCCTATTACTCCTCCTCCGGACGTGTTTTGGAATGTTTGACAATCACTGCGGCCCGTGAATAGATCTCAAAATCACAATGCGGCCCGTGTGGTAGAAAAGGTTGCACATGCTTGGTTTAAAGGGTATCAACATATTTTTGACTACTTGTTTAGGGTATCAGAATAGTTTGACTACTTTTGTAAGGTATTGGAAATACTGATATTACTTGTTTAGGGGATGCTTTTTCACATTAATGCAATTACTTATTTAGGGTACTATTTGAAAGTCCTTAGACGTGCCTAATACCCCCTTGTAATGACCACTGAGCACCCCGGGAATATTAAAGGGTAATTCTTTTTGTATTTTGTTTCTTTACAATATCCTGAAACTTAAGATAATAAAACAATAAAACAAACTTGAATCATCATTTTGGCTGACCTTAAAATCAGCAGTCAGATAAAGAGAACATCCATATGCAGAATGACTCAGGCACTGCATGTTGCTTTACAGGTGTGCATCATTTTGCGATCCTTTACTTTTGCGACATTTGCTCAGCCTGTTCCATTTGAATGCTTGAATGAGGCATAGTTAACACTTTCCATGCTGCTATTGGTTTTACATATACAAAACAGATTTTTCAGAAACATTTTACACCTTTCAAGGTCTATCTTAAAGATTACAGAATCAATACTGTAGGCATGTTTGTACTTATTTCAATGCATTTTTCATGGTGTTTCCAAATATGGTAATGAAATTCAATAATTTTGACATTTTTTAAACATTTTGTGAAGTTTTGGAATGTCGTCTGCAAATGCCTGCCGCATGGAAAGTGTCAATTCTACCTCATTGAGGCAGGAAAGGTGACCTGACCTTTAGGCAAAAAAGGTGAGCTCATCTTTCCTGATTGAGTCAATCTCTTGACTATTGGCATGTGTATCGTGGTATACCTGTGAACCCCGGGGGGGGGGGGGCCAGTCAAACATAATAGTGTACACAGGCGTGACCAAAAAAACGCGTAAAAAGGGGTGTTTTTTCAGTGTTGGACGCGTCACGCGAGTGACGCGTTAAGGGTATCAAAAACGCTGATTTTCAAGAAAAAGGGTGGCTTAAAATACCTGTCGAACGTGTTTAGGGTAACTTGTTTTGTCTCCGTTCCCAGAAGAATGTTATCCCCGTTTTTGCGATTTCTTTTGAGCGTCTCATTTCCAATTTGAGAATGCATGTGTGTCACTCGTCTCTACAGCGTCATAATCGCAAATAGACAAAACTTGTTTAGGGTCATATTCTGGCAAGAACTTGTTTAGGGGTCAAAATTTGCAAGGAAAGCGCGCTAAAAACTTGTTTAGGGGGTAATTTTGCTTGCAGGATAAAACTTGTTTAGGGGGTGTCTGGAAAAAATTTGGTCACGCGTGTGTACACCATTATGTTTGACTGGCCCCCCTGGGCTGTGAACAAATATGGTTCATTTTCACAAGAGTTAATTTGTATCCTTGCAAGGAAGTGATGGATGTTTCTTTTGTCACTCAGTTTACATTAAAATGTATGAGTGACATTATGTCCAATCTACAACTATTATCATTTGTTAGGTTGTGTTATTTTGTGTATATAAAGAGCAAATGTGAACAATGGGCCGAATAAATAAACACTAACAATTACTTAACTAGCAAGAGGTCAAGCAATACTAAATGGTCCGCGACTAGTAAAAGGTCTAGCTCAAGTAATTGCTGACAAGTATAAATTTATAAATAATCTTTTGCTTGACTTTTAAAATATGTTTTGCTTGAACTTATCAAAAATGCTGGTAGAATAACATAAAATAACAAGTCAATCATTTACTAAATTGATTTTACTTCTACTGGCCGAGGTGCTAAATTTTAAGTAAATGTTTCGGATTCCTAGTAAGAGGTCTGCACCTCTGGTCTTTGTACTTCCATCTCTAAGAAGGATTATTCCTTGCAAGAGTGCATGTTGCTCTGAGGGCCATCTTCCTCACATCTGTGACCTTCCTAATTTCATTATACTCTCTATGGGCCCTGTTTCATAAACGTGACAATTCTTCTTAAGTGGACTTAATAAGATGAGTGATTCTTAAAGCCTTGATCAGAAGAACGTCAAAGAATTCTTCTTCCTATGTTGGAACAGTGACTTTCAAATTACAGAGACGGCTAAGTCAGTATTTTCTGTTGAAGCTATGTGTGTCTAATATATTACAACGAGACAAGATGTTATGTATGATACACAAGATACTATTGAGTTTATTAAATAAAACAGTCAACGTTGTTCAAAGTACAATGAAGTGTAACTGATAACAACATATGATATACCTTATTACATAAGTGTTTACGGAAAGTAAGTCATTGGTGTAAGACTGCATGCACATAATGAGCATGGCATGAAATCTGATATCATATGAAAGGATTGAGAATAATACAGCTTTTTCTGTACATGGTCTTAATTTTATCTCAAAAAGCTACATCAGGTAATCTCTTACTCCACAAAATATCATGTAATTCAAAATTAAACTCTCCTATCTGTTGGTCCAACTCATAATTTTTGAATTTGTATTTAACCAATTGTTGGGACATTTTATGAAAATTGTGAACAATGTTTGTAAAATGTGTGGACATTTCTGATCATTTTTTTTTCAAATAAAAAAGTGCATCATTTGTTCTATTTTGAAGTAACTTCTTCCACAAAAAAAGTAAATATATGCATACTTTAGATGCATGGGAACAAAAATCATTTGGCAGGGGGAATGCCCCCTTAAGTTATGCTCGCTCCTGAAAGTATAAATTTGCCTCATGATCTATTTGTACTAAATCAAGTGAGATATAAATGTATTGGTACATTTTCCATTTATAACATACATTTCACCTAGGCTATTGTTTTTGTCATTGCCCAAAACTTTTCAAAAATCTTGGAAAATGGAGATTTTATTCCAAGAAATTATTCCTTTCAAAAGAAAATCAAAATCAAACTATATGTCAGATACACGCATTATTTTGTTCATAAAGCAGAAACAAAACAGTCATTTCGAAAATTATGCACACCCAGAAACTTTCTTCTTTTGCCAAAACATGATGTTTTTAATGCTCTTGTAAGGATGAAATTAATACAAACATATCTGATTATTAAATGTTTACACATTTATAAATGTCCTTTCATGTGAAGAAAGTACCAATTCCAAAATGTGTTTGACTGTTGAAATGACACAGAAGCTCCAGTGGGTTGACTTTGACTATACTAGGAAAAGATCTATACAACGCCCTATATCAATATAATTTATTTCTTAATTTTATAATTGAGCACCTTGACTTAAATACCACTTTCCTCAAATCTACTTGGTTGACAGAAACCAATCCAGAATCCAATCCTTAATATTGATTCCCCATACTGCAGGCTAAATGACAATGTGAGAATCAAAATTGGACATTTGTGAGCAAAAGTACCAATTCAATTCAATTCAATTCAATTCAATTCAATTTATTCAGCAAAAGTAATACAAAGAAATTACAATACAATATGGAATAGAGGCTAGGAACCCCAGTGGAAACCCTGATAGACGGGCTTATATAACGGGGACCCTTGACACAAAAATAAAATGATAATAATTAGAGCATTTTTAATGACGGGAGAACAGAAAACACGAAACGAGATCAGACATAACAGCACAATCATGACAATAACAATACACTTGACAAAGACACACAGAAACAAAAAGAGAACAATACAGAACACATGTACATGACAAGAGACAAAAGTTGCCAAGTTAAAAGTAAGTTAAGTCATTTGTTATGTTCTACAAGAGGAAGGCATGGAAGGAGAGGGGATAGAATGAAAATAGAGGTAGATGAGAAGAAGAGAAAAGAAGAGGAGCGAACAAAGTTTATGTTTTACTTAGAGAAAGAATGGTATGTGTGGTGTGTGTATCATATGTAGAAATGTAGCATTTTTTGAGCTGCCTTTTAAATGTATGTTTGTTTGTGATATTTGTGAGAGTGTTGGGAAGAGCGTTCCAGAGCTTAGCACCATAGTAGAGTATCTGATGTTTCTCAGCTGTGGTCGTTGGGAGAGGAAGATGAAATTTGTGTGCTTGCCTTGTGTTGTGTGCGTGTATCTGACGGTTTGTGGTGAAATAGTTTGCGAAATTTGGAGGAAGGTTGTTATAGAAGTGGTCGTGCATAAATAGTGCCGTTTGTAGCTGGTTGATATCGTTGATTTTCAATGTATTGAGTTGGTGAAAGAGAGGTAAAGTGTGTGTCATGCGTCGTGAATTGGTTATTGTGCGAATGGCCCATTTCTGAGTGATGTTTAAGCTGGCAAGTCTGGATTGATAGTTTGAGGCCCATATTATGTTGCAGTAGCTGAGGTGTGGAAGAACCAGCGTATTATAGAGTGATTTCAGAATGTGCCGTGGAAGATGATCCCTAACTCTGTAGATGGTACCAATGGCATGAGATGCCTTAGTGGTAATAGTATTTATGTGGTGGTTCCAGGTGAGCTTATCATCTATGGTGATGCCAAGGAATTTTGTGGTGTGAACTTGTGAGATGTCATGACTGTCAATTGTGATTTTGTGAGAGTGGTGAGGAGTTTTGGATGAGAAAAGCATGTAGTTAGTTTTAGAGACATTTAAGGAAAGTTTGTTTGCCCTGAACCAGTCAGTGATGTGGGTTAGTTCAGTGTTCATGTTATGGTAAAGTGAATCAAGGTTTGAGTGAGAAAGAAAGATGTTTGTGTCGTCTGCATAGAGGATGAGTTTTAGCATATTAGTTGTATTAGTTATGTCATTCATGTAAATAATGAAAAGGAGGGGTCCTAAGATGGATCCCTGCGGAACTCCAACAGTGATTTCCCGAGTGGTTGATTGATGATTTAGTGCATGAACAGATTGGGTGCGGTGGGTGAGATAGTTTTCAAACCATTCCAGGGCGATGCCCCTAATACCATAGTGGTGCAGTTTGGCAAGGAGAATATTATGGTTTATTGTGTCGAATGCCTTGGACAGGTCTAGGAAAATACCCATGGTGTGATCTTTCTTTTTGAGTGCATGTGTGAGGTTAGTAGTGAGTTCAAGAAGTGCCATGTAGGTTGACCGTTTTGACCGGAATCCGTATTGTTCATTGACGAGAGTATTGTTTTTGTCCAGGAAATTATATAATCTGGTGTGGACTATTTTCTCAAGAATCTTGGAGAAGGGTGGCAATACGGAAATAGGTCTGTAGTTAGTTATGCTGTGCTGGTCTTTGCTTTTGAAGACAGGGATGACTTTTGCAGATTTAAGTTTGTGTGGTACAATACCCGTGAGTAGTGATTGGTTTAAGATGTGCAGAAGAGGTGTTGTGATGTGATCAAATGATTTGTTAGCAATTCCGGGATCGATGTTGTCTGTGCCCGAGCTTTTACCGGATTTAAGAAGGTGACGCAGGTCATGCAGTTCTTGAAGAGTGATTGGGTTGAAGAAGAATGAGTTTAGTGGGCTATTTGAAAGGTGAGCGGTGAAGGGTTTGTCCGCAGGAGGGATTTTATTAGCCAGATTTTTACCAAGGTTTGTGAAATAATCATTAAATTTGTTAGTAATGTCATTGGGATCAGTGTGGACTGTGTCGCTGTGAGTGAAGTGATCCGGTAATGTGTTGTCTTTGCGTTTCCGGCCAATGATTGTGTTCAGGAACTTCCATGTTTTTGTAAGATCGTGCTTGAGTTTGTGAAGTTGGTCAGTGTTATATGTTTTCTTTGCAAGTCGAATAATGTGAGTTAGTTTGTTTTTGTATTTTTTATACCTCTCCTCAGCTTGCAGTGTTTTCTTTTTGAGGTAACTCAAATAGAGTGTTTGCTTGTGTTTGATTGATCTTACAATTCCACTCGTGATCCATGGCTGTTTACGTGTGTATGCGCTCTTTTTCATTGATGAACGTTTGAGTGGAAATGAAGAGTTGTAGTGCTTTGTGTAAATATTGATGAAGTTGTTGTAAGCAGTGTCGGGATCGGGTGAGTTGATGGTGGTCTCCCATGTCTCCCCTTGCAGTTTTGTGTTGAAGAGTGAGGTGTTGTGTTCACAAAAATCTCTTTTACGTGAGGGTGGTGTCATGCGTTGTGTGTTTCGGTGAGAAGTGATGTGAAATACGGGAAAGTGATCAGAGATGTCGGTGACCAGGATGCCCGTGGTTGAGTTCATGTCGGTGGAGTTAGTTATGATGTTATCTATGATAGTTGCACTGGTGCGTGTGATACGAGTCGGTTTGTCAATTTTAGGAATGAACGAGTTAGAGAGTGAGGTATTTATGAAGTCGTTAATGTGCGGATTTGTATTGTAGTTGAGTAAGTTGATGTTATAGTCTCCAAGGATGTAGACGTCCTTGTTTGTTGCTTTAAGTTTGTTAAGGAGTGCTTCCCAGTTAGTGTTAAAGTTGGTAATTGTGTGCTCGTGCAGTCTGTAGATGACCCCGACAATGATATTTTTAGTAGTGTTATTGTGTTTGATGGTGATTTCAATGAATAGTGAGTCTGCTTCTGGTCCCAGAGTAAAATCAGTGGAGTTGTACTTCATATCTGATCTAAGGTACATGCATACTCCACGTCCTCTACCAGTCAGTGGACCTTCGATGTAGTTGTAGTTGTCACATTGAGGAGGGGATTTATTGTGAGTAAGCCATGTTTCAGAGCAGGCAATAAGTGAGAATTGGTGTTTCAATTGGTGCAGATAAGTAGAGATGTGCTCATGTGCATTGGAGATACTACGACAGTTGAAGTGAAGCATTGATAGCGAATTTGGATCAGTTGTGAGCTTGATGTTGTTGAGGCTATCATCTGTGTGGTAATTGCACTCGTGGTTAGAGAGGTTGCGGTGTGATAGTAGTAGTGACGGGTGATCACATGTCTGATCTGAGATCGGATCGGTTAGTAGTGGGTTAAAGCATAATGAGTTCAGTTTGGCAATGTTAGTTTTGGTGTCGGAGAAGAAGTTGGATAGTGCCGCGAAGAAGTCATCATTGTGCAAAAAATGGTTAAAAGGGAGGGTTGGTGAGCTGGGACAACTAGAACAGCTCCAGCTATTGAAGTTGTGGTGAGACCGGTTGATACACTTTACATGGGCATGTTTGGAGTTGCACGATTGACAACGAATGTAAGTTGAGCATAGGTGAATATGTTTGTTGCATATATTACAGTAGTACATAAAGATTGTTCAAATGGGAAATGTAGAGAGATAAAAGAAAGATAATCAGAGAAGAGTGAAAGGTAGGCGAGAAGATACAAAACAAATTACTTAATTACTTGGTTTTGACACACTAGACAGACAATGTAATAGGACACAAAGGATTAAGTCTATGAACAAAGAACAACAAAAAAGTGAAGAATATAAAACACAGATAGTGAGCTTGATATCAAGATCACTCTTACGGGGGGATACAAAATAACCACCAAAACAAGGGTGGTGTATGAGAAATGCACATAAGGAGACTAAAAAATAGGGACTATGAATAAATGAGGCCGTATGAAGATTCCGACAGTTGTGATATTAACGGAATGGGGAGGAGGCAGAACAGCACACAAAGCTGTAAAGAAACGCGCATCGTCGTAGCAACATGACGCCAAGAAGAGCGCGTAGTGACACAACTGTTGGGATTATCAACCCTTGAAACTTTGCCAATATTGCGTCTGTTTACGTCCATTTACTTCTTTCAACTATGATGTACATCTCACAGGCTTGTATCTATTCCAAGCCTAAGATTTATAACTTCATCCGGTATGACTATACGACATTCATGAATATTTAACTACATTAAGGAATATTCAATTGTTTTAATACAACGCAAGTCAAAGACATTCTAAATGACTTTGCTCTTGAGCTGTTATTGATCTATTGCAAAAACATAGCTATTTATAACCATACCTATATAAAGTCAGTAGTGGAAAGAGGTTTAAATTAAAGCATTTCCTTTATTACATCTCCTATCTCCTATCACTACAGCCCGTTTTGCCCGACGGCTAATCAGGTGTGGTATAATGTTTAGTTACATTCTCTCAATTCAAATTGGGATCAATGGTAAATAAACATTGTACTTGATGAGCCTTCGGGCGAAACGGGCTGTAGTGATAGGAGACGTAATAAAAAGAAATGCTTTAAACCTTTTTCCACCACTGACTTTATACAACTCTCTAATACCTCTGATCGAGCACTTTTGTTACGGTGAAAGGAGAACTATTTTTATCTACGAAATATAACCGTACTTATATGTACTTTAGAATTGGGTGCTTATACGTTCTTTAGGATGTGTTGGTAATCATATTTAAGGAACGTTCAATTGTATATAGCCCATGCAAGTCCATGACATTTAGATTGACTTGACTGTCTGGGTGTTATTGATCTATTACAAGCATATTGATTTCCCATACTGCAGGCTAAATGACAATGTGAGAATCACGATTAGGAATTTTACGAGTAAAAGTAACCTTGAAACATATTGTACACTTTATTATATCTCTATTCCAAGCATACGATAATTACACCTACTCAGTATGACTATACAACATTTATAAACATTCAATTACATTAAAGTTCATGATGGCATACAACCCGAAAACTTGACTGCTCAATAGTCACTGTATAAGTAATTATTTTCACAAGTTGCAAATTGATTTTTTTTTTGGCAAAATATTATTCCAATGCAAAATGTTACATACATAATACATAGCATCTATGGATAGAAACTGTGCATGTGCAAAACGAACAAATCACATATGTGATGTGATTAAGCAGAATAAGTCGGATGTCAGAAATATTTATTTTGAATTATACATGAATGATGAGTCAACCTTTAGACAATAGGCATTTACATGACTTAATAGTCTCATACTAAATCCATGCTACACTCTTCAGATGATGGCCTTCGACCGAATAGAAACAGCAACTGAAAGAACGTAAAATTGTATTGTGCGCAAGTCCAAAAATGTGGCCAAAATGTGCATCAAGCGGAGGCGCGATTTGGTGTGGTATAACGCGCATGTAAAGCGCAGGTTTGCTCACTCAGTTGTTGGTCCGATAATGGTTAAGGTTATGTGAGAATACATCAATATGTAAGTTCAAACATGAACTATAAATCAATCAGAAATTACCACACTACAATCATTACATAGCCCCGGATGACCTGAGGACGTGGGGCAGCATTGATTTTGAGTTTTATGTAAAAAGAAGTAACATATTAGTTTGTTTTACTTTGTTTTCTCAATTGGTAAATTGTTTGTTAAACTTCTAGACGTTCAATTTTAGTTGAGTTTGGACTATACTGTAGCATTTTCACCTGCTTTTAAATGATGGACAAATATTAAAGATCAAAACCGCTGACACGTGACTCATTTCGCTTGATCTCGTCACATTACTTTTTACTCAAAACTAAAAAAACCCGTCTATAAACGAAAATAAAATCCACTAAACGGTATTTGAGAGTTTCAGTAATAATTTGCTGACAGATGTAAGTGATCTATTCCAAACACATAACTTATACTTGTACTAAGCAATCCAAAAACTATAATTACATTCATGAACATTCAAACATATTCAATCGACGCAAGTCTGACTGAACTTGCTGCCATCATCAGGTTGGTATTGATCTATAACAAAAACATCCAATATATTTTACCCTTAGGGTTTTAAGTACTGATAACGTTAAGGAACATTCAATTGCATTAAGCCCACACATTGTATATAAAGCCAAAGACATTTTGATTGACTTTGATGTTGAGCTATCTATTGAAAACAGGAAGATTTATAACATTCTTCGTACAAATTGTACTACTGGGTAGTTAATGTTAAGGAACATTCACTGTTATAAGCCAACACAAGTCAAAGACATTTTGATTGAATCTAATTTCAATCTTTCCTTATAACCTTTCTCATACTGTAAAGCATGAAATGTTCGCGTGCATAATTTCAAGAAATTTTCATGCACGCGAATGTTTAGCTTTTTAAAGGCCTGTAATAACTACTCAACACATTCGCGAAATGTTATGCTGCGAAAAAGGCCGAAGTCTGTGATTTGCGAAATTAAAATGCCGCGAACATTTCATGCTTTACAGTACATCCTTAGGACTAAGTAACTAATTACTTTAGGACTGGATATAACATTCAGGCACATTCGATTGTATACAGCCCACACAAGTCAAAGACATTTCGATTGAATTCGATTTCAATCTTTTATCTTATACATCTATAGGACTGAGTAACTAATTACTTTAGGATTATGACATTCAGGCACACATCCTACGCAAGTCAAAGACATTTAGATTGACTTTATACTGTCCGGATGTTATTGAGCTATTATTTTACAAGCATAAGATTTATAACCTTACTCATCTTAGGCACAACAACAAAAAAGGTTTGTTTCCAGTATAGTAAGCCTGAAAAGTCAAATGCAAAAAGCGGTTTTTAATTTTTGTTGGTCAAATTCATAGTGGAGATTCACTTGAAATGGTTTTATTTGGTCATATCTGTGCATTTTTGCTACTCTTATGCTCGTAAAATGTGATTTTCGCTGCAGATTTTCACTTACGTGGTTGCTGTATGTGGTCAATCGCCATTTGGACATAATTTTGACAAAAGATGGCGCCCTAACAATAATCTTTTCTGTTTTTCCTATTAAAAAAATAAAATGCGCAAGGATCAAGCGTCTCAGTGAAATGCACGTGCACTACTGGAAACTTTTTGTTTGTTTGGCTTTACATACCATACATGAACATGCAACACATGTCACAGACATGCAAAATATCCAAATCATCAGATTCAATTTGCTCACTGTGTCCATCTCAATGCATGAGATCATATGGAATCTATTTTGTATCAATTTGAAATATACCCTCACCTTTGTTAACTTTGGTACACGATATTAGATAATACTCATAATTAAAATGTTAAAACATTCATATCCCCCCCCCCCCTAACTTTATAAACACAACACCAAAAGTAAGTCCCCCTCTCAAAATGTTGTCATAACATCGTAAGGTAACAAAATTTGCCAATAAAACTTAGTAAGAAATAATCCTATGACTGTTTCCTAAGTGGTGTTTGAAAATGAAAGATGTCCATGACTTCATGGCTGAATGGGCTCAAATGAAAGACAAAAACTGCCCATCTCAAAAGTCACAACTCACTGTGCGAATATCTGAGCCAAGAAGTGGATTTACATGGCTGAATGATCATGAATGGATTACACGTGACATTGCAGTAATATTTGCTCAACCACGGGTGTTTTTCCATTAGTGAGAAGCAATTCATAAACTTTTGTGAATTTTGAGAAGGGCAGTTTTTGTCATTCATTTGAGCTCATTCAGCCATGAAATCATGGACATCTATCATTTTCAAACACCATTTAGGAAACAGTCATAGGATTATTTCTAACTAAATTTTATTGGTAAAATGTTTTACCTTACGATGTTATGACGAAATTTTGAGAGGGGGACTTACTTTTGGTGTTGTGTTTAGATAAATAAGATAACTTTCAACTCACCACTTATTCTAAAAATGTGTTAAATCCCACAAAAAAATAGTTAGTATAATGAAACAAGTCTGTTATTGCAAATCTACCAAGATTAGAGGACCTTATCAATAGACATTTCATCACAGCTTTATAAACTAGTTTAGAAATTTGGAGGTATGTCAATATTTTTTGGAAAATGCTTGAGAGCATACATTTTAATCCTGCTAACGTGGAGAGAAACACGACTCAAGTACGCAAACGTGACTGCCTTTGTTCTTTTTTGTGTGTTTCCGAAAAATACCGACATACCTCAAAATTGTCCCCCATGATGGAAATTCAAAATTGTGCCTGTTACACATAAAGAGATAGGGCTAAACATTTTTTACTGGATCTAGCTTTTAATTCTATACATTTTACAAATTAGGCCAAGTTAAAAAAAAGAGGTTTCTCATCCGAGAGACCCTCACTTTTTGATGTTTTCAGCTTATTTTACAACTTGACCTCAGATGACCTTTGACTTTGACGTTTAATCTTTGACCTCATTGACATATCAAGGTTGTCATGTTGCAGGTATGATCCAAGTTTGGTTGCAATCAGTTTTTGTATGCAACCAAAAGAAATGTAATTTTTGATGTTTTCAGCTTATTTTACAACTTTGCCTCCAATGACCTTTGACCGTGATATGCGACCTTTGATCTCATTAACATATGAAGGTTCCCGTGTTGCATGTATGATCAATGTTTTGTTGCAATTGGTCATTATACACAAAATAATGGGCATTTTTTATGTTTTCAGCTTACCTTACACCTCATTGACATATATGAAGGTCAACATGAATGCACCAAGATGGACTTTGTATGAAAAAGAAATGGAGAAAATCAAAAAGTGTATACAAAATGTTTGACAGACTGACCCCCCCCCCCCCCAAAACTCCTCCACAGATATTCAAGGATGCAGCCATAAGGTCTCTACTATAAACAATGAAGGACCTTAAAAAATAAAATAATAATCCGGCCAGGAAAAA
The DNA here is from genome assembly GCA_035610835.1 of Ophiura sarsii. NCBI lineage: Eukaryota > Metazoa > Echinodermata > Ophiuroidea > Amphilepidida > Ophiuridae > Ophiura > Ophiura sarsii. Next base: position 12,390,818 of record CM069448.1, on the reverse strand, counting down.
GGAAGCGAGCAGGGATGGATACTGGTATTTTTTTTTACATGACCTTATATCACAATATCAAGATTTTTGTTTACGCAACCATGGTAAATAGTAATGCAAGACTTTATATTGTTTCAGTTTAAGATAAAATATGATGCCTAGACATTTCAATTTAGATTTTTAAAACATTTTTCACAGCAAATTTAACATTGTAACAAAAACAGAGTGGTAAGTTATTAGAGCAGAAATCTGCAGATGTGGTAGCACGGTGGTCATCACAGCTATTCACTGGATTAAACAAGGTGTATCATAAAAAAAACCACAACATCATTTAGAAGAATATTATACTCCTAGAGGAGATCAGCCATGATTCTTGAAAACCAGATGTTACGTTAGTGACAATTCTTGTGTACCTCCGAGTATTGTATGCAACATATCGTTTCATAATAAGTGCAAAGCTGTTTGAAAGCTGTGCAAAGCTGTTTTAAAAGCTGAATTAAAATTCTAAACATTTTACAGAGTGGCTAGCTTACTCCCCAGATTTTACACCATACATCTTTTCTTTTGGGGTGTAGTGATACTATGTTTCAAATTTTCAAGTCTTCCAAAAAACACAAGCTGATCTGCAAGATCTAAAGAACCAAATCACCAATGTTATCTTCGGAGAGAGATGCATGCATCACTGAAGAAGAATGATGTAAATTGAATTTTGAAGTTGCATTTCATATAAAATAATTGATTTCACGGTCAGTTTGTAGCATGCAATTACTCTAATGACTGTGGGATACCTACACATAGCTCTAGCATAAAATCTACAATTAATAATGGTAGGAATATATTTTCTCTGGAGGTATAGTGTTAAGCAAAAGTGTGGCTTTTTATGATAGGAATGTGAAATGAAAAATTTGAGTTGAAAACAAGGAGAATAAATTGTAAGCTGACTTTACATATATTTAAATATATATATACTTAATACATTTCTGATATTTTTTCAACAGTTATACAATATATCTAACTGATGCAATCAAGGTATAACTTCTTTTATTGGACGGGTACAAGTACAGAAAATAAATAAAAACATAATGACAACAAATTTTGCATTTAAGACAACATGTGTAAATAACTGTCTGTTTACTATAGTTGTGAATCTAAACTGATTAATATGAAGTACCCTTTGCTCTGCATTTACTTTCAACATAAGTGTATAGATCATACTATAGAAAAGCATTTAGACTATTTTGGTGCAATCTCAAAACATGATCAGTTGCTTATTGCAGGATCTATGACCAAGGGTGGTTCTTAAAATGACTTAAATTTATACACTCTTAGTAATGTCGAACCAATCAGAAAGTGTACATGAACCGTTCAATGCATGCCTTGCACGCTTTGTTTTGATTCATTGTTCAGGAATCGTCCGCTGATTTTCACTGTGGTGTTAGCAAACTTGTTAACATTGTGTTTTTTTAAAGTTTTACATTGATCAAAATTATGCTTAAATTGTATAGTGTCGTGTATGAATTAGGTCAATACATGCATATATTTTTTGTTTCTAAAAAATCAATGCACTTGAGGGTGAGGGTGCCTACATGTTGAGTAATCTCTAAATCCACTACTGAAACCTACTACTAGGAAATAATCTGGCCATACCATTTTTATCAGCTCTAGAACCACTGGTTCTTGTGATCCTGGAACCACTGGTTCCTGTGGTCCTGTAACTGGTTTCCACAGTTCCAGTAGTGGATCTTCTGGCTATGACCAATTCAGGATGAAACATGAGGTGGGGAGTAATTTTCCAATAGAGAGATCCCATGTTTTGGATTAGCTGCCATTTTAGAGGGAACACAAAAGTGTTTGCAACACAGTTCTGACCCACAACCCTCCTCATTCAGTATAACCTTGAGAATGGCCTCTAAATTAATTTCCCCTAAGGTGACGAAAAACACACACCCTGTTTTACGGACGGACAGATCTGTCAATTAGGGTCACTCAGTGTTTTTTTAAAATTTTTAAATGATTTATTTTTTAAAACCTAAAATGTCACCAAAATCTGCAAAAATCGGGAGTTTTGTGAAAAAGTTATGAATTTTTTTTTGCGTCAGATTTTGGCCACATTTATTTTACAAATTGGTGAAAAACATTTTTAGACAGATTTTCGGGCAAAAAAACGGCTGATTTTATGATTTGAGAAAAAAAAATCTAAATAAATAAATAAATAAAATCTTGAAAAACGTAAAAAGTGGGTCCGTCGGGCCCAGGGTTTTTCGTCGCCTTACCTTGAAATGTTAAGATTAAGAAATAACATGACAATTTGGCCTAGAGATACTTACTTGAATAGAGCTTAGTCTTCCCTTCAAAATGGCCGTTAATCTAAAACACAAGCGCTCTCAATTACTCACCTTTACCACTTGTTTTGATGAACATAATGTAACTCTTTATCACATCATAAAATGGTACACATTGTTTACTTTTGATTAATATGAGATTTTGAAAATATTGTATTTAATACTGCTAACAACAAACAATATTCACACTACATGTATGGACGACCTATAAGCTATGTAATGAATGTTTACAATAGACAACACAATAAACTAAGGCACATATTGAATACTGAAAATATATTCTGCTGGTTCCATTATCCCTCTCTATCAAGCCAACACAAAATACAATTGGTTGACAATTGATAAAGAGGCAATTTTGACATGGTTATAATTTTTTCCATAGTTGGATTTTATGATAGATGCAAAAATATACTTCAAATTTGCCCGTTGAACAGTGCACAAACTGCTAGGGTGGCTTACCACTTTGGGGGTTGGCTTACCACTTTTGGGGGTTGGCTTACCATTTTTGGGGGTTGGCTTACCACTTTTGGGGGTTGGCTTACCACTTTTGGGGGTTGGCTTACCACTTTTGGGGGTTGGCTTACCACTTTTGGGGGTTGGCTTACCACTTATGGGGGTTGGCTTACCACTTTTGGGGGTTGGCTTACCACTTTTGGGGGTTGGCTTACCACTTTTGGGGGTTGGCTTACCACTTTTGGGGGTTGGCTTACCACTTTTGGGGGTTGGCTTACCACTTTTGGGGGTTGGCTTACCACTTTTGGGGGTTGGCTTACCACTTTTGGGGGTTGGCTTACCACTTTTGGGGGTTGGCTTACCACTTTTGGGGGTTGACTTACCACTTTTGGGGGTTGGCTTACCACTTTTGGGGGTTGGCTTACCACTTTTGGGGGTTGGCTTACCACTTTTGGGGGTTGGCTTACCACTTTTGTGGGTTGGCTTACCACTTTTGGGGGTAAGTCACAACTTTTTCACTTTTACAATCTAAAGGAAACATCTCATGTCTACATTTGCAGGGATAATGAGAAAAATGTGGTCTTTCGTCTAATACCAAAATATCAAGTTTTGATGGGTGAAAAGTGAACTTGATCGGATCGCACACCTTTAAACTTTAATTTAACACTTTCCACGCGGCGACTGCATACATTCCAAAATTGCACGAAATGTTTCAAAAATGTCAAAATTCGTGAATTTCATTACTATAATAGGAATCACTATGAGAAATGCATTGAAATAAGTACAAGCATGCCTAGTATTGGTCCAGTAATCCTTGAGATAAACCCTGAAAGTTGAGAATGGTTTCTGAAAATTCTGTTTTCTATATGGTAAAAATAATAGCCGCGTGGAAAGTGGTAAGAACAAAACATGGTTCCAATCAAATGATCATCAAGGATGCAAATGTTATCTATGGAAAAAATAGCTATTGTTCAGTCAGTTCCAAATTGGCAAAACTGCTTACAGCAGCGAAATAATACAGAAGAGCTTGGGTGCGTAAAAAACTTGCATGATGCGTGTCTTGTGCATATGCCAAAATAGTGTATGCTTGGTTTACTTGGCGCATCAGGAGATAAAATCCTCATATTTCACGCCAATTTGGAACTGATTAAACTAAGCATGTGCAACCTGCGGCCCGCCGGCCTCTAATCTGCGGCCTGCGAAGCAATCCCAAAATTCCCATTGATGCAGCCCGTTTTAACCGGACCTCCCTAGGTTACACAAATCGCAGTTTAATTTAGTGATGTGCTCCCTTATAATTAGTAGGGTGACACGCTGCATTTAGTAAATATAACTCGAGGCGTGATTGCGTGTTAAAATCCCTGGTTAAAATGGCGCTGGCACCAGCAACAGCAAGTAAAGAGAGGAAAAAAACCCTCCTCCGGACGTGTTTTGGAAAGTTTGACAATCACTGCGGCCCGTGAATGGATCTCAAAATTATAATGAGGCCCGGGTGGTAGGAAAGGTTGCACATGCTTGGATTAAACTATAACAAGTTACATTTGTCTATTACAATTTATAGCACTATGTCAATTGTGAAACTAGACTTTAAAAACAAACACGGTATATAATATAATATATATTCTTAAATAATTGAATACAAGATACAAAATATTCACATAATTTGAATAAAAATAAACACAACACTTATATCATCTGAATAAAACAATCATGATTCTATTAATACTTTATACACTTTGGTTTCCATTCTATTCTCTCTTATCCAATTATTGCTGAAACTTTCCTCTGTTATCTATAACTGTGCAGTGACTTCATTAAAAAGTGACCTTTCATGTGTTTGGGACAGTCACAAAGGGCAACAATTCAACCTATTTTTAGCCTAAGGCCAAAAAAAAATTAAAAAATGACTTGCCCTTTCAGGTAAAGAATGGGTTGGATGGTCGGATTTTTAATTTTTTTTTTAAACAAGCAGATACTACACAAAAACATGATTTTAAAGAATCCTTAAACATGCATATTTAAGTAGTAGTAAGATTTAAATACCGCGCTGTGAATAAAATTATATATACCTATACACAGACCGTCGCCTAACTGATGTTGGTTTTTGGCGAGCATGTGTAAATTCAGCAGAAAAGCAACCGGGTCTATAAATGTTTACGCAAGTGAAATAAACATACAATGCGACAGTTGATATAAACTATGTGAGTAAATAACGATTTATGTGTTTATACCGTATGTTTTGCTATTTCTTAACCAAAATATGACTTTGAAAAAATAAAAAATAAAATAAAATAGCGACCCTAGATTTCCGAAAATTTGGGTCGATCGGAAAGGGCAAGTCAACCGTCTTCTTTTTTTTTGGCCTTATAAGTTGCAATCACTGGAATATGTTCCGATGTCATGGATAAAGTATGGTGAGATATCAGTAGGTTATAATATAACCATACATCATATTTAAAATGTCTTCATAATTTGTACAGAGTGAAGTGGTTTTAAACACCCAAAAATGAAATGTATAGACCAGGCTTTCTCAACTAGATTTACTGATGCGCCACATTTTAGTAACCAACTTGTTGAAGCTCCACTTGGTCATATTTTTTAAAATTTACAATGGCAAAATTCCCCTTAAAAAATATGTTGACATATATATGTAGGCATCATAATAACTAATATTACTCTTTTGAGGGAACATGCACGCGCAGCGCGCGAAAAATTGCTGTCTTTATACATCTGACCGCCATAAGCCTATGAAATCTGGCTATATCATGATATAATTTATTTTTAAAACAAATATTAACCAGGTATAGACCATGTATATTAATGGTGCCTTCATGCTGTAGATAGGGTTATCGCTGAATGAAAGCTAGGCGATGAATGTAATATTTGACCACACTTTTCATTACATGATATTGTTATGTTTACATTCTTTGCATTTCATTTAGATATTTACCCAATCTAGAGGCCAATTCTATATCAATAAGGTCTATAATCGCGGTGCTGGTAGTTTTCTTTTCACCGCTTCTCTACACCATTCATGTATCTTTGGTGAAATTCTATAACTGAATGTCTTTGGTTGCTTACACATTAGATTGCAATTTAATGATGCAACATCATAATAACTATGAGGAATGCAATAATACAAGCCATTTTAACCTGTAAATTATCCAGTAATTTCTTTGGTGAATGTCTGTCTAACAGCTAAATATCCATTGTAGGCTTCTTGTGATCATCAACATCTTATATACTTGACAATAAATATGTTTGACAACAATTAACTTATCTTGCCACTTTGCAGCAACCTATATGGTGTCCAGTGTCATCAAATATCTGACCATCACATCAATCTCCTGCCCCTTCTTCTTCATCTAGTTCATGAACCCCTGCAAACTCCATTGTATTTGGTCCCCTTGTGGCCTGGCCATTTTTAGCACTATTCCCCCCTGATGAACCAGAGGATTTCTTATTTTGTAAATATTCTTGTAGACAGTGTATCACTTCTTTGGGGTTCTTCTTTGCATTTTCCTCAACATCTGCGATATCAAAATACAGAGTTACAAAATAGTTTATAAAACAAGTCAAATACTAGAAAATGTTGGCACTCTATATTCCATTTCACTTCCACAAGACAGTGATGTCACTGCTTCATTCCCGACTGGAGCACAAAAACATGTGCGCCTACTTGAGGTGCTGGTGTATAAAGACAAGCATAGAAAGGCACAAATGCATGCATTAATGTTCCTTCTGTCAAGGTACATCATTGTCCAGAGATAGGAACATGGAATAAATCTATGAGTTAATTCTTTAATTTGAAATCTTCTGAAACCTAATAAATTGCCATTTTGATCAAATAAACTGCCATTTTTAATCAACCGTAGGCCGATTCAACATTACAAGTGGAGTTGAGTTCAAGCTAAATTAACCATTGTTCAAAACTCTTTATAGCCTCAATTGCATGTACGTAAGTTTTCAAACAATTTTATCATACAATACTATAAATTTGTATTGTCATTGATAGCGCATGTCGCTGACAGGTGCTTTTTTTACTTATGAATAATTAATGAGGGGTTATTTATATATGAATTTTTATAAACATGTTACTTCACTAGATAGAGGACACCATAAGCTTCAAAGTGGTAGTTTGATTTGGTTTGGATGTATTATTAAATATTGTGTGACATCGCTAAACCTATAATAGATAGGGGCTTGTCTTTTATTCAGATCGGGCGAGGTGAACTGTGAACACTGCCAGAACATGTATTTACAAAAACAGCAAGATATAATGATATACGTTGGTTGAGGAATTGAACCCTGGATTTGTGCTTTTCGTTGATTACTTAATACTATTGAGACATGACAACATAGCCATAATCTTTGTCTTGTATCGACTTGTTATTATGCTTTAAATGGTTAATAAAAGTAATAAAGTAATTTATCTCAAAAGTAGTAAATATGACTTAGGCAATTATTGTAGTAAGCTGACAATTTGTACACAATACAGAACATAGTGATGTACATACATACCTTGAATAACAAATCCTGAGTCTGCTATAGTTTTATGCTGCTGTTTCCATATTTGAAATAACATAAGATATATCCCGCTGTAAAAATCATTGACAACAGCTAACACCTGCTTCCTCCTGTTACATTCCCTATTCAAATAAAACAAAACAATACAATTAAAAAGTTTATATTGAATAAATACTTTTATTGTGAACACAATTTTTAGTGATAGTTTGGTAATTTTTTTTAAAGAAATTCATCTAATCCCCACAAATGGCATCTACCCATAGTGATAATGACTTGATTCAATTGGCAGTTATCTTTAATCAAGATACAAAATATTTGACTGCAACACATTAAAAGGCCTTTAAGAGTGCACACCATCAAAAAAATGTTTTGCATTCTGGTAATACCGGTTGGTGTCTCTAAATTAGGATAGTCTACTTTCTAGAAAAGATCCAAAGTGCTGTAAATGTACCTAAACGTTTTATAATTTGGCGTTTGTAGATTTTCCCCTACATATTATTAGGCCAAAAATATCTTGCTTTTTCTTGACTGGTATTATTTTACATGCTTTCACTAGAATCTCAGAATCTAAACAGCCTGTTGTACCTTAGCTAGATTTCATTGGCCCGTAGCGAAAACAAACGTTGGTCAAACCGCACAAAAGTGATTGTTTTTAAAAAGAAGACATCTTGTTATTCAATAAAAACAATGATTTGAATGAACCAGTCTGCTCTAAAGTTGAGACAAATTAAGATGAACTTGACCTCTTCACCACACAGCAATTAGGGAACTTTGGTAGTGTGGGCCTTCAGAAAAAAATGAGCAAATTTCTTGTGTTTTTATTTTTATTGATTTAGTGAAGAAATCATCACATGGGAGGGTTTCTACATCTATCTAAACAAGGCATTAATCTTTATAGGCAGTTTGTTTTGAACTCTTAACGAGAGCATCAATGATGCAGAAGCTCACTACAGCTGAGAATTTGGGAAAATTCATAACTCATGTCTATATATGAAGAGCTTTGTTGCAAAAGGGCTATGGTGCATTTTTTTTTTTAAATGAGTTTGATATAGAAATGTATAGGGAAAAATCTTATGTTTCAAGGAAACAAAGTCATTTTTTTCTTCAAAAAGACATTTTTCAAAAGTCATTTTCAAAAAGTCATTTTTTTCTCATTGTAAACAGCCATTGAAATTGTTGTTTTGTTGCAAAAGGGCATGTGTCCAGAATTAAATCGGGATACAGGCCCTTTTGCAACCAAAAAAACAACTTCAATTGTTTACAATGAGATGTAGGTCTTTTTGAGAAAAAAAATTATTTCCTTGACTTTATTTCCTTGAAACATGATTGTGAGCTATACATTTCTGTATCAAACCTTTTTTTTTTTAAATGATTAAAATAAATGATTTTTTTTGTGTGGTATTTTTTCTCTAAGTACAAAAGTACAAACAGATGGAGTTTTGTTGCAAAAGGGCCTACATTCAAATTTTCAAAAAATGTAAACATGATTTAATTTTTTTTGAAAACTAGCACATTTGGAATGTATTTCAATTTAAATTAGTATGTAGTGTACCTCTTTCATAATCCATTCAGTTTTTCAATTGCTCAACTTGAATATTTAGAAACAGTTTTTTAAACTTTTTCTCAATAAGAGCCAAAGTGGATGCAGGCCCTTTTGCAAAAAAACCTCTTCATATTGTAAACCACTATAATCTGTCCAGCATATAACAAATGATGCAAAGCTCGAATCCATATTATACCTTACATGAAACAAGAATTATATATATATTATTATGCATTCACCGTTCACCGTGTAAGCACATTTGCCCTTCTATATGCTTCGGTTGAGATTTCATAAGATCAAGAAATAGTCTCTTTCTGGTATTAAAACAAAATATTGCCAAACACCTTGGATATTAAATAATGCGACCTAATGGTAGATGATTGTTCTCTTTTGTAATGTGTGAAGGTTCAATAAATAATATGTACAGAGATGAATATTTTCGGTACATAACAATGGCAAAATACAACACCTATTTTATGAAAATATGCATCATTTAATGAAAATAATAATATTTACAGGTCACCAAACTCCCATGGCCCCTGGATCTTAGGCCAAGTAGAAATAAAACTAGTTTCTCGTGCTAACTTTTTGAAAAAAGGAAGATGTGTTTTTTTGGGTTTTTTTCCAAACTGGCGAATGCCCCTGATCTTAGGCCAAGTAGAAATAAAACTAGTTTCTCGTGCTAACTTTTTGAAAAAAGGAAGATAAGGTGTTTTTTTGGGTTTTTTCCCAAAATGGCGAATGCCCCTTTTTCCGAAACTGGTATCGCTTTATCCAACATGGTGGAAATGTTTTTGCTTCAAAATGGCCGCCACTTTTCTAAGACTAGCTTTATAACCTTAACTCTTTCCCTGACAAATTAATTTTTGAAGAAATTGTGAATTTGCACATGCATGTAAATATCAACTTATAATTTGAATATGAGACCCTAATAAGGTGGTAAAACTATATATATTCTGAAAGCTTATGAATGGCTAGACACTTCTGTGAAAATTTCAACGATACCGGACGATCGTGGCGGTTGCCATGGTAACCGTTACCCAGCATGCACTTTTTGTAACATCTTTTTTTACAAATATTTAGTAGTCCTGTATGAAAACTATACTACTTGAGCCCTTCAAAATGCTTTCAAGAGATGGGCATTATAATTCTGAACATTTTGATACCAAATTTGCTGTAGTGGGTTATTCGGTTATGGCGCAATGACCAGAATCGTGTACGATCAGCACGACAAATATACCGTAAGCCCAAAATCCAAAATGGCCGCCATACAGGGGCACAAAAATTCAAATGCCTTTAATTACACTAAAAGGCATACCAAATTGTTCGGCTAAGCACAAGGATTCCAAAAAGGTATAGTTTGCTATACTTCCGATTTTTGGTTAACGAGTTATAGGGTAAAACGTAAAAAGGTCGTGTTGACGCATTAATGCGTCTATGGACGCATTAATGCGTCTATGTCAGGTAAAGAGTTAAAATGGGTACATACTGGAAACTGCTCGCGATATTTTACATGTTTATTTTAATATAACACAAGGATTTATTCTCTATTTTTTCTCTTTCAGGAATACAAAGCTAAATAAGAAAACATGTGTATTCTAGATTTACAAAATATCAGTGTGATCTCGGGAATATCTTGATAAATAAATCAGTTCCAGCCAAAAACGACAAACAAATGTTCCGAAGACTGGCGAAGACCACACTGGTATTTTAAAACACCAGTTTTACCCACGGTTTATTTATATCATCTGATGATACAGTTTAATTTGCATCATGTTTTGATAATTAACAGTTTGCCTGTTATGTTGTTCTTTGATTTTAACAGGTTTTTTTTAAATATTGACACGTTCTCAATTTACAACATCAGTGTGATCTTGAGAACATTCAAAAAATAAAAATTGAAAGAAAAAAATTGGGAAAAAAAAAATTGAAGAAAAAAACTTCTTTTTTTTTGACGCGGCGGCCAAAATGGATGGGGAAGAGAAACTACTAATTTTTTTTATTTGGCCTTTTAAATGGTGCGCCACTTTGACTTTGGTAATGCCACAAAAACCAGTTGGCGAATTGGCGTTCTCTTCTGGATGGTTCAATAAGTAATAATAACATCTACCGAGGTGATTGGTTTAGGGGAATATTGAAAATAAGATAGGCTTTTCCTCTGATATCAAAATAGTACTACTACATATAGTTTAACCATACAATACATAGCCTATAGCCTATTATAGCCTATAGGCATAGGCTGGGATTTTCGGGAATTGGTGCTCCCGGGACTCGATTTTGTTTTTCGGGCGGGACTCGGGATTTACGAAAATTGGTAGTCCAGATTTTCGAGGAAGTGAAAACGCAATAAAATATACTAAATGTCCACCAAAGTGTACTGTACTGTAGATATGTACTTCTGTTCTCTGTGTTGTCTTCATTTATTATTGTCAAATCTGCACCGGTTTTAATCAGCTTCCGGACATTAACATTACATATTAAAATCGCGATTCGTTCAAGATTTACCATCAGAATAATTTTGTGTACTACCAAAATGCATAAAACTTTCATAAGTGCAGCCAAATGTGCACAATGAAGCGAATTTTAGAGCAACATCGTGCGTACGTAAACACACCGCTGGCGATGTGAGCGGCGCCATACTCTTGGGTGGGTTCCTTTTTTAGTAGGAGAACAACCGTATGAGGAACAGGCGGGGTTGGACGATGATGTATCATTTATTTTAAAGTACCCCTTTTCATTTTATAATTGGTTTATTTTGTACTCACGTCTAGGCTATATCAGCCTTTCGACTCACTCATAGTCATTTTTTATTATCTGCAAACGTTTTCAGAATTTTACTTTTACTGTAAATTAACGAAAAAACGGGCTCGGTAAATCACGGGTTCCACAAACGCAGTAGCGTGTGCGCAAGTATACACGGACACCAACAAGATGCATGGGGTCATTAATTTTATTTTTAGCTGTAGCTTGGGTCATCGCGGACCAATCGGAGTCGTTCAATCAGATCAGCTGTCAGATTTATTTACCATTTTAAATGATCAATATTCATGACATACGATGCATAATTAATTAAATGTTGCCATATATGGCAAGATCATGACTCATGATTCGAACGATACCAAATTTATATAGGTAAGTCAGTGCGTAGTGTCTATCTATGGAAAATACGATGTATTTGGAAGATAAATCACCACTTTAGGACACAGTTTGCCTCAATAAAGGCATGATTTTTGTACTTCCTCCCTCATCAATCAATTTGATTTTGTTTAACTGAGGGTTAAAGTATACATATTGAAGAATCAAAAAAGGACGAAAAACAAAAATTGATATCCACCAGATTTTTCACGCCCCCCCCCCCCATTTCAACTTTGACGAGCTTTATCTCGAAATATCCTGTGCGACTAATTATGTCTGGTTTCGTCGGAGCGGGTCACATATTATTATAATTATATCATGAATAATAATGATCTCTAACCCCCTCCTGTCGTGATTTCTGTAGTAAGCCAATCACAATGAGACAAACACGCATGTACATCATGATACATGCATGCCGTGTGTTAATCAAATTTTATGTCATAGCGATTTACACGTATTTTCAATACAGTTTTGACAATAAAGAAAATAACGAAAAATTACCAAGTTTGTCGAATGGCAATCTAACTCATTTTATAACATATTCATGCGATCATATTGTTTCACCATCTCAATGTACATTTTCCGACAAATACCACTTGTGTGACCGAGATAAAACCATATTTCATAGTCGCACTTTCCCCTTGACCTTTACCGTGACCTTTCGCATCGAGTCGCTTTAGCTTACTTGTAGTAAGCTAATAATAGAGTATCATCCTGCCCTTTTTTACTTTATTCTGTACATATAAAAAGATATTTTTCTTGATTAAAGGCAAGTTTATCTTGCCGAAACGTTGCGTATTCTCTTTTTCTTCTTCATATTCTCCTTTCCCTTTTTGTGTTTCTTGTATATATTGTTCCCCACCATTGCAGTTGGGATAGTGATCTTTTACATATGCTACAATAATATTTAGTTTCATCTATTGTGAAATGTCTCAGAGCCCCTTTAATGGACATGCTCAATTGTCAAATATACACAACAACATAAAAACTGTCCCTACCTTGACAAGTGCTCCTCCCTTAAGGCTTGTATAGATATTCTAGTCATGTTAATAGACATAACACAGAATGGGAAGTTCTGCAAAACAAAAACAAAATGTCTATTAACCCTTTGATCATATACCCGGGAGGCTGCTTTAGGTGCTTTAGACATGTGTGTTCTATCTACAAACTTTGGGGATTCCCCTATCGCATATAAACATGCCTTCTGACCCTAAAAGTGGTCTGCTGTGATTAACCAATCACAGATGAGTGTATAAGGCTACAGGCTGCACATAACAGTGTTGGGTTGAATACAATTTGTGGCTGATAACTTTGGTTTTATTTCATCAATTTTAGTCAGATTTTCAGATTTTTGAATGGCACTGGCGGCAGAAGATGTGTTAGCAAGGGTCATGGACTCTGATACGGAGGATATAGATGATTCTGACTATAGAAATGAGGATGATTTCGAGACGTATCAAGATATGGTAAGCATGCACAGTGCTGAATGGGAGTGATACACTACAGACAGTGATCTTGTAGACCTGCTACTGGTGCCTGGTGCTGGTGCCCAGTGCTGGTGATAATACACAGTTGGTGTTCGTGGTCATGGTAGAGATCCTGTGTAACATTTATAGAACATTGCTTTAAGGTTGGTGACTGCGTACGGACTATTCTAAGGTTCTTGTTTGAAATCGCTGACTTTGTTTTGGTACCAAGGGATTGCCCCGAGGGGGCGGGGGCAATCCCGAGGTACCAAAACAAAGTCAGCGATTTCAAACAAGAACCTTAGAATAGTCCGTACAAAGTCACCAATCTTATTCATAACTGTCCTTTAATGTTGATTAGCATCCAAATTGTAGTATTAAGTTATTCTAAACATGCTAAAGGTTAATATTTTGACTTTGGAGTTCATATTTTTGTGTCATTTCCCCCTGAGGTAAATAAACACCACCCCGATTGAATAATGGAGCAATCTAGGGCAATCTAGGGGATTCCCCACTACGTCATTGTTTTTCTCTGGAATGTTTTTCTTTGACCAATAGCGGAGAAGCTGTTATAAAAAACGATTATGAGATAGACCAATCACAGTTCGGCAAATAATATGCATGTTCAGGGCCACAAATTAATTTAGTTTTTGATTTGCAAACAAGCACGGAAAATAAATAAACAACAGAAGTTTCTTCATTCCCGATCCTGTAAAGAATTCAGAAGCAGGAAAGATCAATTTTGCCGATTGGAAATAATATTATATGAAATATGACTTCATACCCTGGACGAATATTTCGTCTCAGATCTACCGTACGAATAAGTTTTTGAAGCTATTTTTGTAAGCTTGAAAAAGTCAATGCAAATGATCATGATCGGGATCATGATGTCTCATCATAATCATGGATCCATGGATCAAAGTCGAATCACGTCAACAACCTTCTTTGTTTATGGTCAATTGATGGGGAAATATAATCAAAATCGCAGCTAAATCGTGTTGTACGATTCCATTCTTTGTCTGCTTGTTTAGAGACGACGTTATTCGGTGAGTAATGATTGATGGCCTAGCCTACATCGTGAGTCTTTTTGACAAACAAAAGTATGTTGATTGTTGTCTTGCCTTAATTATTATTATAGTTGCAGTGTCAGGTGTTTGTCAAGCTTTGACAAAAATTAAATGGGTTGTCATGTGTCGTAGACGGGATGGCTATCATAGGCCTAGCTAGGAGTAGGCTCGTACGTAGGCCTAGTTAATTTAGCCTAACATTTTTTAATCTTGTCAATTTCGGTTTTACAACAAAAATGGATGACGCCTGACTTCGATTTTGAATACGTTTCTTGAATTGAAACATTTATAAAGTCACCTTTGATGAGACAGATTCCTGTTCTGTACTAGGCTGTTTATCATGGGATTTATTTTGCGTCCCCAGTCAAATTTTATACTAGTTTGTTAGCCCTGTAATCAGATTTATTTCACTGATGCTTGATACGGCCGTGCTTGCCGGTGAGACTGAGACAGACACGCAACGTCAGAGCGATGTTTAGCTAATACAATCGCTATGACATACATTACATTGTACGTCCTTGCTCGTCACTTGTGTCATTTGGGGGTCCATGATGAAGCTAACAAAATTTCACCGAGTCTGCGCTCGCTGCTGATGAGGGACGTCCAGTTACCAGTCAGTATCTCTGTAGTGCAGGCTAGCCGCCGCGCTGGTGGTACAAACACACGCCAGTTATTCAAATCATGCAGACCAAATTTGCCGTTCATCATTGACATTTTACAACGATATAAAAATGGTGTTTTGTTGTGTTTTCAATGTAGTATTTGTATTGTTGAAAGTACAGCCGCGAGTAGTCGTGTCGCGTGTATCCATGTTCAGGGCCCCACTCGCAAACATCTGCCTCTTGTTACCATGCACAACGTCACACAAAACGCCACGCCCCCAGGTCATTGATGCGCGTACAAGTACATTTTGGAGGTCTTAGCAATATATCAATAACCTGCGCTGTGCGTCCGCGTTTCCATGTAACGATCAATTTGAGTGGAAGCGCGGTGGTACGCACATTTTCAAAAGTTATGAATATATAATTATGTGTTATATGACATCATTTATCATTACACAAAAGTATATGACTATAAAACATTCCTAGTAATGATGAATGCTTTGAAATTCAGTGAGGTACTTTAGTTGTGCTGATTTTAACTCAGGGTCACCAGGGTGCTGATTTTAACTCAGGGTCACCAGGGGTCAGTGTTAAGGAGCCCTATACATGAGGGGGTCAGTGTTCAAAGGGTTAAGGTTTAAAAGTAATATTGATTACTTTTGGTACTTGAATTGAGGTCACTATGCTTTAACCCATCGGCTTTACAGAATGCAATCAACCATACACCATTCACCGTATCATGGCATATTACAGTCCATTTAGTTTATTCTTTGAATTGGCACCACAGAATGCAATCAACCATACACCATTCACCGTATCATGGCATATTACAGTCCATTTAGTTTATTCTTTGAATTGGCACCAGAGGGCTATATGGTATATAAGGGTTAGAATGGGGTTGAGTTGTTGGTCCTCTTGAACCAAAGCTACTTTCTCTCAGACCTCATCATCCATTGATTCAAATTGTTATTTGAGAAAATAAAGCCCCCCCCCCCTCATAACAAAACACCACTTCATTAGTACCGTATTTGTAATAGGGAATGGATATACACCTGTGTTTCATGTAGAGATAATTTGTAGATTTCTTTGGCAAGAGTCAACCTGTCGGGATCCATCAGAAAATGCAGCAACGTCATTAATCCCAGGAATCCAGTACCTCGCAGATCTGTTGACGGATCATTACCTGTCAAATACAAAGAAAATAATAATAATAATAATAATAATAATAACGCATTTTAAAGCCCCTTACGAATACACCTCAAGGCGCTGTACAATAGCAAAATGTCTTAAACGACAACAAGTTATACCCCAATACATCATAAAAAGATACATATTACACACTACAGACATAAAAAACCCATACATTAAGGTTAAAAACACACAGCATGTAAAAAACCTGCAAGGTGAAACGTGTTATGTGGTCTACTTTTATTGGGTAATAAAAATAACTTCCGTTCACCATCAATACATGGCACTCTATTAAATCTCGGGGAGGAGAGGGAGAATATGTTCAAAATATTGTGAGCATTTATTTGGTAAATAAGAATAGCTTCTAGTCACCAGAGGTAAATGACACCATTTTAAATCCCAAAAGAAGAAAGGAGGGGATGCTTGAATTATTTTTTAATTTCTTTTCCCCAAATTCCCAGGAATTTGGTACCTTGATGGATCATAAGGCTACCTTTTGATATAAAAGATAAAATGCGTGGGTGCAGTCTGCTTTATTGGGTAATAAAATAGTTTTCACTGACCGATACCTTACACATTATAAATCCTGGGCGATGGGGTGGGAAGGGGGTACTTAAATATATTTTAAGGTGGCTCTATTGGCCGATGAAAATTTTAGATTTCCTTTAAAATCTAATATGTTCTAGCCCTTGGTCTAACAATTCTGGAACTGAAAATCTTATTTCAATCGGACATTCGGTTGCCGAGATATGGTAGGTCAAAGAGGCATAATACCAACATCTTTGGCAACAACTTTCTTTTATTTTCTTTATTTTTTTTAATTCCAGTTGCCATGAAATGTCCTAATTATGGCTAATTATGTATGCATGAAATATGCAAAGTAAAGTTTGTGGACTAATGAGATGAGCTTTGATGATGTGACTTGGGACATGGGTAGAACACCTGGAGAGCTAAAAACGTACGTTAGCTTTTGTCTAATTTCCATTTGCATAATTAATTAGGCCCACTAATTAAAATGTTTAAACATTTCTTAATTAGGGCCTAATTAATTATGCAAATGGAAATGAGACAAAAGCTAACATACGTTTTTAGATCTTCAAGTGTTCTACCCATGTACCAAGTTACATCATCATAGCTCATCTCATTAGTCCACAAACTTTACTTTGCATATTTCATGCATACATAATTAGCCATAATTAGGACATTACATGGCAACTGGAATTGGAAAAAATAAAGAAAATAAAAAGAAAGTTGTTGCCAAAGATGTTGGTATAATGCCTCTTTGACCTACTATATCTCGGCAACCGATTGTCCGATTGAAATAAAATTTTCAGTTCCAGAATCGTTAGACCAAGGGCTAGAACATATAAGATTTTAAAGGAAATCTAAATTTTTCATCGGCCAATAGAGCCACCTTAAATGATTTTATTTATTGATGTTATTATTTTTATTTTTTGTTTTTGTTTACGTTTCGTTTGTTTGTGTTTGTGTTTTTTAAGACAAAAATTAAAGAAATGAGACACATCGATTTACCAAAACCTTGTTTTGAAAAAGGAGTCACTTTTCCCCTATAGGTAGGTGGAAAAGGCTACCCTATTTGACAGCACATCCCCCATAATTTCACATTCACTGAGTGCCCCCAGATTAAATCAGATATCCTTGGTGTGAATCAATGCTGCAATCAATGTATGGTAGTTACAATAATCATGTTATTATATGAAACGCAAAGGCTGTCTGGAGTTCAATTATATCAAAATGGTATATTTGCACAATATATTCTACCTCATGTTGTATATGAACATTCTACAGGGTGTCCCAGAATTATTTATACTGGGAAATTTGCATTTATTTGCTTATTAATACCATTGCTATTGGTCAGAGTATTAGTGGGCTTATATATAATAATAGCTTTCTTAGCCTGATGAACTTATTCAAAGAAAAAAGCTTTTTAAGGAATTTTGAATTTTAAAACATTTGACTTTTCTGAGAGAAATTACTATTTTGTAAAAGTAATGTAGAGATTCCAAATGTTACTGAAATGATCTGTTTTAGAATTTCTTAAAAGCAAAAAGGTGTTTTGAAATGTTATGAAGGTAAATTGCTGTGTCCTTAATTTCCACTAAGAATTGATTGATGTCAACTATTGGTAATGATGTAAATGAATTGTTCAGCTCGACTGACTTAATACAATTCTTTTAGGCGGTAGTTTTAATAGTGGTTTGAGGTTAAAAATTTGAAATGCTTTGACATTTAATGAACTAATTGTCATATATTTTCAGCAATGCCTTGCTACACCTGAACAAAAAGAGGTATATTTATGAAATTAATAGAATAAGTAGGGAACATGTCCACAAGTGTATTGCAGTAATTAGATTGAAATTTTGATTTATATTTCTATATATTTTTTTCAAACATGGTATAAATCATTCTGGGCACCCTGTATACTATTAATGATTAACTGAAATTAAATGTGTGATGATTGAAAGTAATTGATTGATTGAACAGCTTCAACATGGAGCTAGCGATGATTTCTGTCTGCGATGCCTGGCCATTAACATTAGGGTGTGTGGCTCTTGGTTGCACATAAATCCTTCCCAACATTTACACATGAGGATGCTCATGTGAAGACTGAAAAATTTATAGTTCCAAAACCAAATATTAGAGAAAGAAATATAATTTTGTAGCTGTTTTGCTATATACTTTGGTCTTATAATGTATAAACTACCATATTTGGAGACAACACAAATATGGTAGTTTATACATTATGAGACCAACGTATATAGCAAACCTGCTACAAACTACATTTTATTCTCATTCTTATTTAGTTGATTGGTTATTTTTATCTTTTATTATAAAAGTAACACCTTTTGTTAGATTTATTTTAATCAAACAATCACAAATGTACCCCTTTATAAAATCAGCAAATCCAGCGAGTTGTTAACCAATTTCCTGCTTCAAATTATTGCATTCTTTAACCCTTTGAACCCTAGCGGTACCATTGAGCAGCGTGACATGCTACAGTTTAAATCAGACCAATCAGGTGCTTTGGTGTTGGGGTTGGGCAGACTTGTGCATTGGCAATGAAGTTTGAAGTGACTGAAAGTGTTGTGGTGAAGTCTTAGGCCAAAAAAAGAAGAAGTTAACTTGCCCTTTCAGGGCCAGAACCTTGGTCGGACGGTCTGATTTTTTTTTTAAATTTTAAATTTTAAACAGGGAGATACTATAAAAACACACATTTTAAAGATTTGATTTTTGATTTTTAAAAATCAGATACTACTCAAAAACACGTTTTGATCTTTCTTTATTGTTATGTGCTTCTGGTAAATTAAAAAAAAACCCATTTTAACTTCTTTTTTTTTTAAATAAAAAAATAAAAAATAGCGACCCGAAATTTCGGGTCGGTCGAAAAGGGCAAGCCAACTCATTTTTTGTTTTGGGCCTTAGACAAGTATACTTGTCTCAGGGTG
Source organism: Ophiura sarsii (assembly GCA_035610835.1). Taxonomy (NCBI): domain Eukaryota; kingdom Metazoa; phylum Echinodermata; class Ophiuroidea; order Amphilepidida; family Ophiuridae; genus Ophiura; species Ophiura sarsii. Next base: position 12,371,049 of record CM069448.1, on the reverse strand, counting down.
ACAAGTATCATGGTTTTCTTCTGTTCACTTTTTCCCCCTCAATTTGGTCCGCCATTTTTAATGGCTGCCTTTTTAAAGATGGCAGCCATAGAGAGTTATGAGGATCCAGTCTAGCTCTGGGTATTGTCCTTGGTATTTCTTTCCCATTTACCTTGGAATCCTATCTGTTCCCAATGTGCACCATATCTTGGACAATCTATAGTACTCCCTGTTAGCTGCTTATATATGGTCTGTAATACTCTCTTGTGAATTTCTGAGCTGTCATCAAAAGGACCTGAAATTAAAAATAAAATAATAAAGTTATGGGTGAGCAAAATCATCACAAAGTAAAAATGGAATTTAAAAAACAGACACATTTGGTAAACATGATATTTTGAAAATAAAAATTCTAAAAAATGAACGTTCATTCTATTTTCAGATAACAGACAAAACTGATTTTGAGTTTACAAGATTCTCTAAATTGATGAGTTTGAACAACAGCAATATCATAATATATGTAGTTTCTAAGTCCAACAAGTCACATACCTCGGGGGTGGGGGGGGGGGGTGGGGGGTGGGGGGGTGGGGGGGGGGGGGGGGGGGTGCGCACTTGAATAACATCCTGCAAGGTAGCAGTTAACTTGGGCAAAATACCAAATCTCATGAAGGAGTCATAACCAGACAATGGTTGCATTAAGCTGTAAAGTACAATGCTTGATTTAAGATCTTAAAGATATATTTCATCAAAATGTTCAAATATATGGGTCAAATTCTCAGGTTTACGAGAGAGCTAAATTAGACACATCAAAATGTGCACATAAATATTTCTAAACACATTTATACTGTACTTCCCCCCCCCCCCCTCTCTCACTCTATCAAAATAAATGTTTATACTCACATTGTGCTATGGCAAATACAAGATTCCTTTCTTCATGTAGGCTAGGTTTCATCTTTGGTGGACCTATTATAAAATGCTTTATAGCATACCACCCTGAACGCTGGACTGTAGGTTTGATTTTACTCTGTTGTTCAATTAACAAAAATAGAAATTTGTGTTAAGGACAATCTGAACAGTTCACTTTTGATCAAGGGTTGATGGTTGATAAGCATATGTAGCTGCTGTACCAATCTGACAAAATAGTGGTATTGACCGAGAATAGCTACACCCTGGAACAGATGGGTAAGTTAACTGACAACTATAGTATTTATACGTCAATAAATGCGTGTGTGTTGTTGCGAGAGAAATTAGACAAATCAATGGACGGCTGGACGCGCGCTGATGTTGATGTACATGGCACAAACCTGTAGGGGGAATGCTATTGTGAGCATATCAACATTTGCGCAAGTGAATTGAGTTTACTGATTTTTCGAGAAACAAAACATGCATTGACCCAATTTATACACGTCACTTCAAATTAAAACCCACTCTTTTGTGCATAATTTAATCACTTTCATAAAGACAAGTTTGCTAACACGCACAATAAAATTTGGTGAACCTGTGCTTCCTGAACAATGAATCAAGACAAAGTATGTGGAGCACGCATTGTATTGTATGGCGAACATGTGAGGTTCAATTAGACATTTTCAATGCACTCCACATATTTTAGTTTTCTGCTTTCTGATTAGTTTGAAACTACTAAGAGTGTAATCAATTGATTAATTAATTAATTAATTATTAAGTATTGCATTCCTGTGGTTCCCAGTCCAAGTTTAACCAACATTTATTTCTTTGGAAAATCTTTAAAACCACTGACCATGTTCAGCAAAGAGGTCTATTGAAATGTTATTAGGTAATTTGCTGTGTCCTGTTTGGATTGCCACTAAACGAGTTGACTTATGTTTACTGTTTGCGAAGTATCATTTGTATGACATAAAGGAATTGTTCGGCTTGACTGACTTAATTTCTTTGCATTAATTTCTGCATCGGGTTTGTTCTGATGTTTGTATTTTGTATGCTTTTTGTTAAAGAAAGTGTCCAGCAAGCACAACATTGTGCATTATATGTTAGTAAAATAATTATCAAGCCCAAATCACGAAGTTATATAGAACAAAACATCATACTTATCATAAAAATGAATAAAAAACTGCCATCTCTCAACATGCCATTTTAAAAATTCGCGGTGATCGAAAGTCCCGGGATCAATGACGTCATGGTTATTGGTGCTCAAATTTACGCAAGTGCATTGTATAACTATGACTTCATTGATGCCGGGACTTTCGATTGCCGCGAATTTTAAAATTGGCATGTTAAGAGATGGCAGTGTTTATTCAGTTTTTAAGATAAGTATGATGTTTTGTTCTATATTACTACGTGATTTGGGCGCGATAATTATTTTTCAAACATATAATGCACAATGTTTTGCTTGCCGGACACCTTCTTTAAGTGTGATGATCATTTTTGTAACAGTGCGAAATAAGCACATGCAGTTATTATTATGATTATTATAATACAATCCTTTATTTGGCTGTAGGTTTCATAGTGCCGAGAAGCTTATCATTTGAAAAGACGTCAAAATTGTGAGAAAAACCCAATTTTCATCAATTTCAGCAACATCATAGCACACCTGAACCAACATAGATAACTACATGAAATTAAGAGAATAAATATGAGACATGACCACCAGTGCCGTGTGCAATATATCCGGTATCGCATAGCGAAATGCTACACAATTTTGAAGAATTGCTATTCAATTTCCCAATTGTATCGCATGATGTGATGAAATGCTATGCAATATTTGGAATTGCTACACAAATAAAAAAAGTATATATTGCACACTGCACCAGTGTATTGCAGGTATTGGATTGAGATACACTGTTGTTTTTATATTTAAACTATTTTGATCAAACAGGGTATAAATTAATCTGGGACACCCTATATTGCATTCTTTAACAATTTCCACACGGCAGGTGTCTGCAGACGACAGTTCCAAAATTGAACAAAATGTTTAAAAAATGTCAATATTATTGAATTTCATCACATATTTGGAATCACCATGAGAAATGCAATACAATAAGTACAAACATGCCTAGTATTAGTTCATTAATTCTTGAGATATACTTAGAAAGTTAGGAAAGGCTTTGAAACATCTGTTTTGTATAGTAAAACTTATAGCCGCATGAAAAGTGTGAACACAACTATTCTTACCATATACTGAGACATATCACTTCTCTGGAAATGTGCTAAAGTTTCGTTAAAAGATATGATGGGTGTCTGGCCAGACTCTGGTCCATATTTGCCTATAAAATAAATAGGAATAGCAAATTACATTAAATAGATAAATCATGTATGATAGAGAACATGTGCGTTAACAAAAGGTGAAAATGCAATATAACCACCAAAAAATAGTTAGCAAACTTCAGTCATTGTACGCTAAATTAGTTGTTGTGTCTAAGGTATGTGTGTGAAAAGTACAAGTGTACATTCAAATGTAGGGTCTACTAAATTGGCTGCTGTAACAAATCTTCAATTGACATATTTTGGGGGATGGGGTGTGAAATTTGATCAATTGCATACTAAAGTGTGCCAACATTTATTGCCTGGATTTCCGGTTTATAAAATATAATGTGAAGATTTTTTTACACTGTTCTATCAAGGAGTTATTATAGAATGGAGACGGCACAAGAAATTATTAATCGCTTTTTTTTCAATCAACAAAAGCCACGCGACTTCACTTGCCTTGTAAGCACGGTTGTTTGGCCGCATTCAATCCAGGTTTGTTCCTTGTAATCCTCTTATTGCATCACAGGGTTGTTAACTAAGAGGTCTCCCACATCGCAATGTAAGTACCCTCTAGGTCACAGTTCACTTTTTCAAGGCGCGCAGCGCCCATTTTTTTGCCGCGGCGCAACACAAGTAGCCAAATCAAAATGTAATTAGTTTTTTGTTAATTATCATGAAGTCGCACACGATGTTGAAAATCAATGTGTATACAATATTTTTAGCAGTTTGAAGCATAGGTGGTAACCGTATTTATTTTCTTTGAAAATAAATGCTTGAAAGCCGCCATGATGCTATATATAAACTAGTCTAGATCCCCATGTCCCTCTATATCGCCGGCATTTAGAAAAGAGGGTGTGTTAATAGTGAAGACTGGAAGGGTTCATTCTACATATTAATACCCAATGAACCGTGGGTAATATCAGGTCGACCAGAACCTCCTGTGGACAAAAGAACCCATTAGCACCTAAGACAGAGTTAGTTGAATGCTCATGCCTCCTCCAGTTTACTACAATAACTCCTTGGTTCTACATGTATAGACAGACATTTCACGGGTTGCTCAATCACACATTTTCAACAATAAGAATTGTATTTTAAAAAAATCAATGTTTTTTCTCTCTCACACACCTAATATTGCCATATTTAAAATCAGGTCCTTAACAAACTTGTTATGATTGCATCTTGGGTACTACAAAACAAACCATCATTGAGTTACAAAAAAGCACACCAAAAATGCAAATACCACAGCAAACAAATAAATTCATCAAAAAGCATCAAATAAATGAAATAATGATTCAAATCTAATAAAATAAATTCCTTAACACCAAACCAAAATCAACCAACTTCACGCCTTAGCATCTTATCCCATAAAAGCATACATCTCTTTCCAAACCTGTTACATCAATCAGGCATACAAAATGACTTACTTGAAGTTTCACTTCTGATCTCAAAAACACAAGATAAACAAATACCTAGAATTCTCAGGTGCTGCTGCACCTTTTATCAGCAGAATTATGACCCAATTTTGTGAACTTGACATTCAAACTCAAGAGCAAAGTCATTTAGAATGTCTTTGACTTGCGTTGGATTAAAACAATTGAATATTCCTTAATGTAGTGAAACATTCAGGAATGTCGTATAGTCATACAGAGTGAAGTTATAAATCTTTGGCTTAGAATAGATCAGGTTACATTTGCAAGGTAAATTGTATTGGCATTACTGAGCGATGGCTCTGATGTTAATGGCCTCCTTAAAAACGTTCTCTAAACCAACAAGGATCCCTATATCCAAGATCTCCGCTTTACATTATAGCCAACAAGCAGCCATCACTGAACAAAGACAGGGGCCGATACAAATTACCTAAAGTGTCTATGACCCAATTCTGGCCGTACATTTCCGGAAGGTCTCTAGTTCAACAAATTGGGTCATAAATCTGCTGATGAAAAGTGCAGTCATCTGAAAAACTCTGGGTAATAATTTTCCTAAGTTAAACTTAAAATTATTTTATTACCAACACAGATGAACTTTTATTCTATATCCTAAATGTCTGCATGCACATAACATGTTTTTTAACACCAATTCTAAATGGCAGTTAAGTACAAACAGTATTTTTAATTTGTCCTCCTTTATTCAAAACATAGCTCAAAAGGCAAAAAGCTTCAATACCACAATCTATTAGGAAAAGGGAAAAAAATTGACTTGCCCTTTCCGACCGACCCGAATTTTCGGAAATCTAGGGTCGCTGGTTTTTTTAATTTAATTTAATTTTTTTTAAAAACTTTGAAAAAAACAACTAAAAGAAGCACATAACAATAAAGAAAGGTGAAAACGTGTTTTTGAGTAGTATCTGCTTGTTTAATTTTTTTTTTAAAAAACAAAAAAAACCTAAAAAAAAAAACCAAAAAAAGTGAAAGGGCGAGTCAACTTTTTTTTTTTGCCTTTAAATCTAGACCTGCTCTATCACCTTTGTGCATATGGATCTATCTATAAGTGTCTTGTCTATTAGGCCACACAAAACCCACCCTGTTCTACAGGCAAACAGACCATCAATACAGGTAGGGACGGTCAGTCTGCCATTTTTGTTTTGGGATGTTTTATTTCCAACTTTTTTCAAAGGTTTGTTTTTAATCAAAATTTTCAAAATAAATTCAAAAAGCCTTTCTAAAAGGGAATAAATCGGTCGGTCAAGCCCATAGACCAAATAAAACTTGAAATCTGAAAACCATCTCTAAAAATGTAGAAAATGTAGAAAAGTAACACAAAACAGTAACATGCAATACCTTAGACCTGCTGTTTCAAATTCTAATGATAATACAATCACAATTAATTGTAATAGAACAACATAGAAACTAAATGAACTTGCCATACTAGCAAAGTTCCAAACATTACTAACTCTAATGGACAAATACAATACATATATATTGAAAGCACCACAAAATTTCCAAAAACAAAAAACATAGTAAAACCGTACTACTTGTTGTAAATAATGACACCTTGGGAAGGAGACTGGTCATTTCTGAGCAATACCATTCAACAAACTATAAATAAGGGAGATGAGGGTTGGAACATCAGATTTCTTTCAGGCATATAGTCAAGTTATATAATACTACACCCCCCCACCCCCCCCCCCCCCCCCACCCCCGACTAGCTCCCCGTATCCCTCTGTCATCTTTAAAAATGGCGGACCAAATCGAGGGACTGGGAAAATATCACGGCAAAAAAGTGAACGGAAGTGTCGTGGGAAGTCACGTCACTTCCGGTTACTTCTGACTTAACTGCCCATGCGCAAGTCTGCCCGAGAACAACGCCAAAGCCCCTGATTGCTCAAATTTAAACTGTAGCGTTATTCATGATTGTCACACTACACCATGGGTGGTAAACAAGTGCGCCCAGCCGCGCCCCACAATGCACAAACCTGGGTTTATCCTTCATGTAATTCTGCACGGAATTAGCCTAGCACGAAATCTGTATTAAAGGATTAGAGAGCTTTATTCAGTAATAGAGTCTTATCACCAGTCTAACTCATGAATGAATTACACCAAGGATACACCCAAACCTGCCTGAAACCACTAACGCAGTGTGGCGTGATAGTGCATGAATGAGTTCATGTTAATCCACGAGTTTATCAGCGCACACTTTTGGAACGAACTGTATTTTTTTCAGTCTTCACTTTTGAGCAGCCTCGCAGGGGCCGTACATTGTGATGACCAGAAGGATTCAGTCTACGCCCCCCCCCCCCCCAGTGAAACCTGAATCATTTGGCAGCTAATGGGTACACTTGGGTGGTAGTAATTTATAAAGTAATTATGCCTGAATGAAATCTCAATGTTGCAACTAATCTCATGATCCAACTAACCCCCATCTCCCTACAGCTGTAAATAGCAATTGAATATATCGTCGCTGTTCTGACATAACGACACATCACTTTTTACTTAATTCTGTTGTGATGTGTCGTTATGTCAGAACAGCGACGATATGGAAGAATCTTGCTGCAATTGATTTTGAATTGATTTGCGGTCTTACAAGTATACTGATAGATGCATGTAGACTGATATTGGGTTCGATCATGATTTTAGGAATAATTTAGATACCTTTTACAAACCATGTTATTTGAGCTCCGTAGCTTTCATTCAGCGTAGTGTTTACTTCCCTCCACTTGTCACATGATCGCTTTTTGGGGCGATCACAGGACAGCAGGTTATCGTAGATGGCGGGTAGGTTGTAGCCAGTGTCTCGGTTGAGGGTTGGTTTCTGTGTCCTTATTTCAATAGCCACTCTGAGTCCAAGTGATCGCCAGAGAAGTGTTGGAAACGTAAGATCGGAGAGGCTATTGAAATAAGGACACAGAAACCTACCCTCAACCGAGACACCGGCTACAACCTACCCGCCATCTATGATGAACTGCTGTCATGTGATCACCCAAAAAGCGGTCATGTGGCAAGTTGAGGGAAGTAAACACTACGTTGAATAAAGGGGTCATGATGACCTCGAAAGCTACGGAGCTCAAATAACATGGTTTGTAAAAGGTATATAAATTATTCCTAAGTATACTGATGTTTTGAATTATTACATATTCGGCACTCTTAAAGGAAACGAAATGAATCTAAAAGTGCTTTTGAAATGTAAACAAAGTGCAGATATTTAAACCATACAAATACCAACCTGAATTCCAGTTTTAATATGAAAAACAAGTAGTTTTGGTATGTTTGCAGTATTAAAAATTCTAATGTAGATCTAAGTAAAAACCCAATGTAGACCAATTCTGTAGACAAGATATGATGACTATTGACTCATTGTTCATATGAGAAGTGTGCAGTTCTATAACTTCCATGTACACTTATTTGCAATGATAGCTATAGTTTATTTAGTTCCAAATTGGCGATAAATGTGCCCTTTTATCTCTCTGCACGCAACAATAATCCAAGCACATCCGCACAATTTAGCAATACATGTGCGATTTTAGCCACACATGCGTTATGTGCACATCAGCACATGTGCGCCCATCCTCTTTGGATTAGTTTGTTGCTGTAAATAAGGAGGGTTGCCAATTTGGAACAGATCAAACTATAGTTACCAATATTAATGCTATAAATCATTCACCCTACTATACCTGGTGCATCTCCAGCAGATCCGGCTGTTTTGCATAAATTACATACAAATGGATAAATTAAGTGTAAGATGTTATCATATAATTACAAATTGAATTTAATGCCAATGAAATAATCAACTATAGGTGGCATCATTTTGAATTGGCGAGCTCCTTCAAGGAAAATAGGTAGATGCTCCGGTATTTAATCAAATACACAATTTAATATGGTGACATTTTAGGTAAGCAAAATAAATACCTTTGCGAAAATGAACAGAGAATAAGTCATCGAATAAACTGAAATAGAGGGCGGGGCATTGTAATGAAAGGAAGGTGTTGACGTAATCAAGAACCCTTTTCCAACCTAATTCTGCCAGTTTGAGGCAAGAGACCATTTTAACAAAACATTGGGTGAATTTCCTCAATATTGAAAAAAAAAAACCTTATATGAAGATTTAAGGCCACAGCAGGATTAGACTAGACTTTCAAGTGAAGCATACAATGTATTTATAATTATATTGTTATGGGTTGCATTTTCAGGGGAGCTTGAGGGGATTGAAACTCAATTTAAGAAATTTGTCAATTTGAACCAGCCCCTCTTCCAAATTTGTAAAAACATGTAATAAATTGTTCCATATTGCATTTGCAGTATTTAGGTAAGCCCCTTTTTTAAATCTGACTAAAATAGTACTTTTGAACCTCAGATTTTCTGGGCAACAGTTAATCCAATTAAGACACTTTTTTAAATGATCATCATTTATATTCAATGACACCTCACCTTCATCTTAGATTGGCCTTGGTTCGGCAGTGGGCATAAAACTGGTGCCATAGAACTGACAATTAATTGACCTACCAGGTTGTATTGTGCCCACAGCATCCCATTCAGCCTGCGCTTTTAGCAACTGTTCAGACGGCTCTGTAGGGGTCTCACTCTGCTGTTCATCAGAATCTTGAGATGTGTCTTTATCCTCTTTGGCCCCTGATATTGATAATTGGGAATGCTCTATGCTGATAGATGTTTGAAATTCAGTTGGTGGTTGTGGGAACTGGTTTGGTTGAGATATTGCACTGTTGTTTGTTTCTTCGGTAGGAGCTTGATGGTTTTCTGACTGCTCCACTGTTTTGGGTTGTGTCTCCTAATATATTCATAAAAAGTTGTAATGAAAACAACATAAAAGCTGATACTAAGAAAATGAAAGTCAATATTTCTGTATTTCAAAAAAATGATCAAAATTTAACTTACTTTATCTTAAATTTTAGTGAATCGGACTACTATATATGTAAATCACATAAGCATACATGTACAATGTACAAAGGTAGCTCCTGTCCTATTATACTTTCTGTGCAAAATTTTAAAAATACCAGGGGCAAATAAATCTCCCAGCTTGATTCAAGGCTTGGTTAGATAGTCAATTAGAGGTTAATGATAAGACTATGTAAACTGCTCACACAAAGTTAGGAAACTTTTTTTAATCAAGTATATTTTTATTATTTATTACCCTCATGTATTATGTTGCATATCAATGGAAAGCTGAAGTGTTCTTCTTTAAAATGATACCACATGTGCAATGATGACATGTTGCTGGACTTGGCCACATGGATGAGAATGAGGCAAAGTCACAAATCAAATGTGCCAAAATTACCGTTATCTATGCTAAACAGTCAATAGGTAATGGCACGGGCTCTCTCCAAATCTGTAAAACGCGGCATATTGAAACTGCAAAACGTTTACCGTGTCTCAGAAAAAATGTACAAGTTGTAGGCCTAAACCTTTCATCACTTACCTTCATGACCTTCCACCTGGAGTAATTGTTAACCCAGTAGGCTGCAAATACCCAAATAATGGTTTTCTAAAGAGATGAGGGTTAACTTGTGTGTGTTGTGCTCACTGGTGCAAATCTTTGTGTAAACCATTCATGGTTCTCAAGCATGGCCGATTTGATTATTGATCATTACCTATTGACTGTTTAGCACAGATAACGGTAATTTTGGCACATTTGATTTGTGTCTTTGCCTCATTCTCAGTCATGTTGCCAAGTTCAGCAACATGTAATCATTGCAAATGTGGTATAATTTTAAAGAGGAACACTTCAGCTTTCCATTGATATATAACAGATACAAAGAGGGTAATAAATAATAAAAATATACTTGATTAAAAAAAGTTTCCTAACTTTGTGTGAGCAGTCTATATAGACCTACATGTATCAGTTGTTTCAAGTGAACATTTTGTTATGTGAGAGTTCTTTGAGATGTGTCCTTTAGTATCAAGGCACATCATCAGCACACAGGTACACTTATGATCAGATCATCTCACATGCTTAATAACTCATAGAAACCCCAATGACCAATCGACGCCAAGAGGTTAAGCTTACATATTACACACCATGGATGCGCACAGGGTGAGGTTGATCTTGCATACTTTACGCGCCTCACATATTTTATGCGAGGTCAACCACATCATTGTCCTCATGTGTCGCCTATACATTGCCAATTAAATTGAGACAAATTGCTAGTACTTGCAGGTGACTGTATCAACTAACTGACTGTCACTTCAAATCCATTATAATCAGTTAAATCATATCTCAATCATTTCTAACAATTCCCATGCATCCGATACAACTATTGGGTAACCGCAACAGCCACGTAGTGATAGAGTGTCCGATGTTATGAATAACAGCGCGTCATTACACTGCGAAGTCCACATTGTGCATTCAACATCAGGATTCCAGATGAACTCTCGGATTAAGAAGTTATCAAACTGATGATAGTCCGAGAGAGAACAATCAATCAAGAAGATGTAATTTTATCACAGGGGCAAAATCCCAATTTGGGGTATATTTTGTTTCTGCAATATTGGTATTTGTCCCTTATTTACCTGCATACTGTCACCACCACTTATATCATCTGTTGGAGAAGGACTGGACTCTGACTGCTCATGAGTTGTTGATTTCTCCTCTGCAGGTATCGTACCAGAGGAGGAGGTATTGAACAGGTCAACCTAATAAATTATTGGGAATATGCATCTAATTAGACATTTGAGCCTAGAAGAAATTCAAGCAATGAGCCTTGAAACATTCAGACACTCTTAGTAGTGTATACCCAATCAAAATCAAGGAAATAAAATACATAGAGTGCATTGAAAATAACTAATTGCACTCTGTGCACGCGTCATGGTGTACATGTGCGTACCACATGCTCTGTTTTCATTCGCTGTTTACGCAACCTGGGTCCGGCAAGTTTTACTGCAGGTGTTATCAAACTTATTAACAACTAAAAAAATGGGTCTGTAAGGCCCGTACATTTGTAGAACTGGGTTTCTTTTTTTCCTCGTCTAAACCCAAATAATACTCTACACACCTTTTCATACTCTTCCATCGACACCTTATAATTAACTGCTGCCATGTTACCAACTTTCTCATCTCTTGGCGATGTATTTGTTTCTTCCAAGATGCCAGCAAACTCATCGTCTTCATCTTCATCTTCCTTGGTTACTGTTCCATTAACGTGATCGTCATCGGCACTTACTGCTAATTCTATATTCCTAAAATCAAGTGAGATATTAAAACAAGGACATTAAGGGGGTTACTGATAAAGGTTGCAAGTTATTCCCGGGTACCCGGGTACCCGCCCGATATCTCGGGTACCAAATTGGGTACCCGGATTCCAAAAATTGTAATTTAAAAAATTAAAAAGGGGTTTTTTTTAAACATTTTTTTCCAACATCTTTTTTAATTAGGATGACCTATCCCCATACTTTACCAAAAATGACCTATTACCTCAGGAAATATTTGTTAAATGTTTGTATAATGTATTTAAATTTTAAAAATAATTAATAACTAATTTTGAGTCGAATCAAATTATAAATGTTGTTTATATGCCTGTGATCTGGTAAGGAAGATGTTTCATTTGTGAACAGGTTGTATCAAAAAAATTAGGACTCTGTTTCATGATGATGTAATTATTATTATAATCATTGGACCATGACCAATTTAGTCTCAATGTAAAGCCCCATCAATTATTATGATATCCTGAAAATATAAGATCAATCCGATGCGAAATCTGAAAACTAGCGTACTTTGCGTGAACCATGTCATTTACTGGTTTGTACAATGGGATATACATGCATAAGACCAGTAAATAACATGGTTTACGTTTCAATACGTTATAATAATTGTCAACATAGTAATTAATCTATCAGTCAATAGCAAAGTTTAGTTTGGTAATCCATTTAATTCTGACACAAAACAATACTGGCTAAAAAAATCTGCAAACAGATGCATGCATATTCTGTGCAAATTTAAGAAAAAATGTTAAATAGTTCTCGAACCCACTGTGGATGGTTTATTGAGTTACACATCGAGCACTTTCATCATGTAATACTCGACTGTTACTGTGTGAATTCCCATTGTACAAACCAGTAAATGACATGGTTTACACAAAGTACGCTAGTTTTCTTACTTTTCATCGGATTGATCTCATATTTTCAGGATATCATAATAATTAATTGGGCTTTACATTGAGACTAAATTAGTCATGGTCCAATGATTATAATAAAAATTACACCATCATGAAACAGAGTCCTATTTTTTTTGATACACCCTGTATGATGGATATTATACACAGAGATTTACCATTTGTTATTACAACATCACAATTTTTTTAAATCAAAATTAATTATACAAACAATAACAAATCTTGCTAGTGTTTTAATACGTTACAGGCAACCCTTTTCTTCCCATATTAAATGATAAGTTACTGAATTAAGGAAATTTTTGATTGTTAGAAATAATTATAAAAATGTGTCTCTTGTTTAGAATGAATGTCTTTCGAATGAATGAAAACATTTCCAAATTATTACAAGACACCAAGATAGGTGATACAATCATGGGCATGATATTGTGTTACTTGAGGGTCAGGTTAGGAGTCACTTGATGCCATTTAAATGACCAGTTTTTAGTCTGAAAAATAAAAAATAAAAAAAATAAAAGAAATGATAAAAAAAAAAATGATAAACAAAATCTTTTGGTACCAAAAGAAAAATAGGTCGGGTACCTGGGAATCGAAATACCCTTGAACTTGCAAGCCTATTACTGATATTAACCTTAAATGTTAAGGGTGCACACTGTACCACACTTACTGTCAAACTTGAGGTACAATAATAGTTCAAGTTCATACTTTAATTTATTGTTTTAGCATACAATTTGTGTCCAAATGATGATGCTGTCAAACTTGAGGTACAATAATAGTTCAAGTTCGTATTTTAATTATTTTTAGCATACAAATTTGTGTCCAAATGATGATGCTTTTTACTGTATGTTTTCAAAAGAAAGAATGTAATTTTAGCTGAAATATAATTTTACAAAAGAGCGGGAGTGTACCAGGGGTACCTGCTTTCGGACGACCAAACTAACTCTTTTAAAACCGCCGATTGTAAAATGCTATAATAGAAGTTCAAACTAGAAAATCTAAAATAAGTAGCATTCCAAAACAGAAAACTTTGATGAAGATGATTTAAAAGAAAATCAACTGAAAGCAACGTGTCCGACAAAATCTTTGTCGTGGCAAAACCTATTAGATGATGTGTTGTTAAAACAAACAACATTGAATTTCTAAACTTGAAATTCCTATTTTGTCTTATCTCACAAAATATATTTGATTCTATGTCACACGGTAAAAGCTTCCGAATGAAACACGATAAACGCTGGCTCTTTTCCCGACATTTAAAATGATAAATTTCCAAACTAGGAAAGTATATCTTATTAAAATCTGACAATTAAATGTCTTGCTGAATGTTGTGTAGGCCTAATTTGCTTTATTCCGTATTGGACTAAAAGACACGCGGCATGTATAGCTCATATTAAACTTATATGAGAAGGCAGTAGGTCTATTTATCTTACGATAAATCAAAAAGCGAACTGGCTTAATGATAGTTATTTAAAACGATGACAGAAGGCATGTCTTGCCGTTCTTTAAACGATGATCGATGGAGGCGACTTGTTGTAATTCACCCGGTAATTCATGACTATGAAACTTCAGGTTTATGAAACTGTTTGCTAAAAGAAAGCTAGCTTGCTTTCGTAACTAAGATGACTCTGGGAAAGAACAAAATTAATCCAATGGACTAATACGGAAAACCGAATGCCATTCTAGACTTAGTGTGACTTATATACAATGAGCTTTGTATATGTCTTCTTAACATTCCCAACTTAAAATGTCCTCTCCCTTGAGTTTAAACTACTAGGGAGGAGACGATAAGTTGAGAATGTCCTATAGAGTAAAGGCCCACCATGTTTAAGATAAAACAATGGTGACGGCATGCAGAGTAGCTATCTTTACAAAGAGCGGGAGGGTACCAGGGGTACCTGCTTTCGGACGACCAAACTAACTCTTTTAAAACCACCGATTGTAAAATGCTATAATAGAAGTTCAAACTAGAAAATCTAAAATAAGTAGCATTCCAAAACAGAAAACTTTGATGAAGATGATTTAAAAGAAAATCAACTGAAAGCAACGTGTCCGACAAAATCTTTGTCGTGGCAAAACTTATTAGAAGATGTGTTGTTAAAACAAACAACATTGGATTTCTAAACTTGAAATTCCTATTTTGTCTTATCTCACAAAATATATTTGATTCTATGTCAAACGGTAAAAGCTTCCGAATGAAACTCTATAAAAGCTGGCTCTTTCTCCGACATTTAAAATGATAAATTTCCAAACTAAGAAAGTATATCTTATTAAAATCTGACAAATAAATGTCTTGCTGAATGTTGTGTAGGCCTAATGTGCTTTATTCCGTATTGGACTAAAAGACACGCGGCATGTATTGCTCATATTAAACTTATATGAGAAGGCAGTAGGTCTATTTATCTTACGATAAATCAAAAAGCGAACTGGCTTAATGATAGTTATTTAAAACGATGACAGAAGGCATGTCTTGCCGTTCTTTAAATGATGATCGATGGAAGCGACTTGTTGTAATTCACCCGGTAATTCATGACTATGAACTTCAGGTTTATGAAACTGTTTGCTAAAAGAAAGCTAGCTTGCTTTCGTAACTAAGATGACTCTGGGAAAGAACACAATTAATCCAATGGACTAATACGGAAAACCAAATGCCATTCTAGACTTAGAGTGACTTATATACAATGAGCTTTGTATATGTCTTCTTAACATTCCTAACTTAAAATGTCCTCTCCCTTGAGTTTAAACTACTAGGGAGGAGACGATAAGTTGAGAATGTCCTATAGAGTAACTTCGGCCCACCATGTTTAAGATAAAACAACGGTGACGGCATGCAGAGTAGCTATTTACAAAAGAGCGGGAGGGTACCAGGGGTACCTGCTTTCGGACGACCAAACTAACTCTTTAAAACCACCGATTGTAAAATGCTATAATAGAAGTTCAAACTAGAAAATCTAAGATAAGTAGCATTTGAAAACAGAACACTTTTATTTATTTAATAAATTAAATAAAATGAAAGGTAGGCTAAAACCGGCAAACACTGTGTCGGGTGTGAACTTGTAAAATTCAATCATATTATCTTAATGAAAGAAATAACAGTTTTATACCTTAAAAACTGTACTAGAAGTGTATCCATTTACTTCAAGTAATATAATATATTAGATTTATTCCGTAAAAACTTTTACAGAGCTAAAATTATATTCAGAACTTAGAATATTAAAGAATGTTAGACACATTCCTGTTGATGAATCAAGGATTACCAGAAACTCCAAAACTGAGTTCAGTAAAAAGCCGTGTAGCTTTAACGTTGCATTTTTGAGAAAATTGTAGAGCAGTGAGTATATTCAATTCTTTGAATAAAGAGATGGGGAGTCGTGTTTTTATAAAAAAGAAAACACTTAAAAAGCTAACTTGCTTTTACCCCTAAAATCAAATGTAAAGAACATTTAATTAAATAAGAGAGAGAGTATGATTTTATTACTATCATATAATGTAAACTTACTTGCTTACTATTTAAGTTAATTAACTAATTTATTTTTTATTTTATTATTCATAACTTTGAATCTATAGTTTATTAACATACTGACATTTCACAAAACTCTTTTTGGAAGGTAGGGTGGCCCTGAAAAGGGCCGTTGAAAACAGAGGTAGTGCTTCCTCTGTTCTTTGGTGGCTCTGAAAAGAGCCGTTGATAAAACCTCAAAGGCTTACTGCCTCTGGTCAACTGATCTCTGCCAGTTGTTACGCCAGTTGAAACTCCGTTGGTTGTTGTAGCTAGGACGGCTGTCTTGTCGTCTCTTTTTTCCTTGATGATGATCCTGGCTTGGCTGCTGGTTGGTTTGCTTTCTCTTCTTTGCTGGCTGGCGTCGTTGTTCCACTAGGGTCTTCCTCTTTTGGTTTATCTTCGTGCACTCATTCAAAAAATACTTTAATGCGTCCCTCTGCTCCTCTTCCGGTATATTCTTCTTCATCTTTGCCTCTGCGGCCAGCCTTATGGTTGCTATTGCCTGCAGCGAGTCCGGGATCACGTAAACCTCCATATCTGTCACCCATAGATCTATAAACTCGCGCTCTTGTGCTTTTTGTAAGGTTTCGGCTTGCGTCCGAGCCCTGGCTGAGAACTTACAGCCAGGAGCAAGGCCAGGGATACCCCGGTCAGCGCGCAATTCTTTTGGTACTTCGCGTGTACCCGCGAGCATTTCACGTAATTTTCTGCGCTTTTCTAGCAGAATGGTGTGGGCAACGACACTGCGTTCCACTACAACTAAATGGTCGCTAACCTCTGTCATACTGA
Source organism: Ophiura sarsii (assembly GCA_035610835.1). NCBI lineage: Eukaryota > Metazoa > Echinodermata > Ophiuroidea > Amphilepidida > Ophiuridae > Ophiura > Ophiura sarsii. The sequence goes on along the minus strand of CM069448.1, from coordinate 12,354,013 downwards.
CTTTGGAAAGCTCTTAACCAATTTCACGCGGCGGTGTTTTACGCTGAGGTTGGCCTGGTTGGATCGGTGACGTGTCTGATACTTGGCTAGGCTCTGCTGGGCTGCTGGGCTCTGCTAGGCTGCTTGAAGGAGGCTGCGATGGTGATGTAGAGATGATTGATCTTGGACGAGGACCACGAGACGACTTAGTGCTTAGTTTGCTCATGTTGATGCTTGAGTGCAGAATGATCTTTACAAAAGAGCGGGAGGGTACCAGGGGTACCTGCTTTCGGACGACCAAACTAACTCTTTTAAAACCACCGATTGTAAAATGCTATAATAGAAGTTCAAACTAGAAAATCTAAAATAAGTAGCATTCCAAAACAGAAAACTTTGATGAAGATGATTTAAAAGAAAATCAACTGAAAGCAACGTGTCCGACAAAATCTTTGTCGTGGCAAAACCTATTAGATGATGTGTTGTTAAAACAAACAACATTGAATTTCTAAACTTGAAATTCCTATTTTGTCTTATCTCACAAAATATATTTGATTCTATGTCACACGGTAAAAGCTTCCGAATGAAACACGATAAACGCTGGCTCTTTTTCCGACATTTAAAATGATAAATTTCCAAACTAGGAAAGTATATCTTATTAAAATCTGACAATTAAATGTCTTGCTGAATGTTGTGTAGGCCTAATGTGCTTTATTCCGTATTGGACTAAAAGACACGCGGCATGTATAGCTCATATTAAACTTATATGAGAAGGCAGTAGGTCTATTTATCTTACGATAAATCAAAAAGCGAACTGGCTTAATGATAGTTATTTAAAACGATGACAGAAGGCATGTCTTGCCGTTCTTTAAACGATGATCGATGGAGGCGACTTGTTGTAATTCACCCGGTAATTCATGACTATGAAACTTCAGGTTTATGAAACTGTTTGCTAAAAGAAAGCTAGCTTGCTTTCGTAACTAAGATGACTCTGGGAAAGAACAAAATTAATCCAATGGACTAATACGGAAAACCGAATGCCATTCTAGACTTAGAGTGACTTATATACAATGAGCTTTGTATGGCCCGACACACAAAGCGTAAAATCCAATTGTGACCCGTCACATCAAATGGACATGTTGGAGGCCCTAGTAAAATCTGAGTTATTGGTATGACTTGAAAGAGCAGATTTTAAGCTTTTAAATGATACAAGGGTGCCAAAAACACTCCATAATACCATATTGAAGGTAATATGCACGACAAATTTTGATGTTATTCCTTAGACAAGCTTTACTGCTCACTAACTTTAAACCATTTAAAATTGAAATTGGAAAATTTTGGAAAAACGCAACACCATCCCCCCTTTCCCACCACAAACTCTCTCCCCAGGGCCATCCCATCCCCATTTGCCACCACAAACCCCTGCCCTCCACCACAACCCCTCCCTACCACTAACCCCCCACCACAAACACCCTCTGTATCACAAACCCCTCCCACCACAACAACAAATACCATCCCCATCACTAACCCCCTTCCCAATCACAAACACCCTCCCTATACGGTACCCCCACCTCACCCCTATTACAAAAATCACATGGTATCGTTACGCCGCCAATCACTATATTATAAAACCTTTTTTACAATTAGACAACACTTTTGCTTGATGCTGAATGGATGTCTCTGACACACCCCTTGTATTTCATTGGCCACAAGTACTCATTTAGGCTCGTGGATCCACTAAGATATAGTGCTGGAGATATCAAGCCTCTCAGTCTCAAACTCAGTCTAGAACACAAAATGTTCTTCATCTCTTCAACAAGTATCAGAATTTGCTAATTCAAACAGGAAATCAAACATAAACCTTACCCCAACAGATTGTTACTCTATTGGAACAATTCCTTTAGGTTTCAAACTTGAAAAATAGTGAATTTATTACGCATTTTGTTTTGGTGGTCGAATTTGTCCACTAAATCGGAGGGACAATTTGGCCACCTGCAGTGCGAGGAATGAAAACTAAAAGCCTAAACTAGCCGAAAGGCTAAAGCCCTCCTAGCCCTAGCGGCACACCCTCCCAGGATATGTGTTGTTTACATTTACGAAGTTTGTTTAATATTCTACAAATTTCAAACATAAATAGTTCAAACTCCGCTTAAAAATAAGTAAATCATTCGTTTCTAGCCGAGTACGAAAAAGCATAAAGTAACCATAGTAAACGACTCACCCTTCTGTCGCCATTTTTCTTATTTTGTTATGATTATTGTGTTTCTATGTTGGAGTGTAAAAAATTGAATTCAAAAAATTTGTAGACATTTCAAGCTGCTCAGTTCATGTTTTAAAGTACCCCGAATTGTACCGAATCGTTGAAACATCTTCAAAGATAAAGTAACACACTTCGCAGTCATTGACAGATTTATTTAATTTAGTTCAGAAAGTATTTACATTTATAAACACATAATTGATAACCTTTTTACAAAGGGGATACTTACTTTGGATGAGCTGTTGAAGTGTCGCGGCGGGTAATTCAAACTCATTGGGAAAAATAAAAAAAGAAGAAAGGGGGAAAAAAGTAAAAGGAAGAAAGGGGAAAGATAAAAAAGGCAATGGAAAAGAAAGTGAAAGCTAAAGAAAAAGGAACAGGATAGACAGCTTTTAAATAACTAGTAGGCCTACTAGGTCTACTCCTAGAAATTCCCCTAAATCCCAACTTTTAAAGACTTAGATTTCTCCCCCAAATTCAGAAAGACTAAATTTCACTATTGAACACACCTATAATCAGGAAATTCCTCTTGCTCAATCAATCGATCGATCGACCGACCGATCGACCGACCGACCGATCGACCGACCGACCGACCGATCTATCAATCAATCAGTCAGTCAGTCAGTCAGTCAGTCAATTAATCAATCAATCAATCAATCAATCAATCAATCAATCAATCAATCAATCAATCAATCAATCAATCAATCAATCAATCAATCAATCAATCAATATATCAATCAATCAATCAATCAATCAATCAATCAATCAATCAATCAATCAATCAATCAATCAATCAATCAATCAATCAATCAATATATCAATCAATATATCAATATATCAATATATCAATATATCAATATATCAATATATCAATATATCAATATATCAATATATCAATATATCAATATATCAATATATCAATATATCAATATATCAATATATCAATATATCAATCAATCAATCAATATATCAATATATCAATCAATCAATCAATCAATCAATCAATCAATATATCAATCAATCAATCAAACTAAAATCCTTCCAGAATCATATTCCTTACAAACATTTCCCTTGAATTCCAATATTTCACCCCGAAATTCCAGTGTCAAGAAATGCGCGCGAACAATTTTCATCTGTGTACTTTGTACCCAGGATATATAATTAGAGCGTCCTTGCTTTGTACCATCATTATTCCATGATTCCTTTGGTCAAATGAACCGACAGTGGATTTCATTTGGGGGGCAACAAGGTTGCCTGTGGGAATCTATAATTTATTGAACAGTTCGACATCTCTAGCAATATTTGAAACAATTTGGCAATATAAAAATCTTACACTACTTCTGTGGTGTATGTTTAAGCATGGACTCGATGCAGGAATTAAGAAATTCATTCCACAAATAAGGGCTAAAACAAAAGACTCCCAACCATGGATTAACCTTGATCTCAAAAGAAAGATCCGGAGAAGAAACAAAGCCTTCAAAGCCAGCAAAAAAGGTGGACGCCTACGGGATGAAAATCGTTTCCAGCGGTTGAAAAAAGAAGTGCAAAAAGATCTTCGCAAAGCCTACTGGGACTACATCAACAGTGTGGTATCTCCACAAGAGTCTGATCAGAGCACCTACTGTGGTATGAAACGTTTTTGGACTTTTATCAAGCATAAAAAATCTGACTTCTCCGGTGTCACTTCCCTCAAAGTCAATGGTAGATTGGTATCTGACGCAAAACTGAAAGCGGAGGCACTTAACCAGCAGTTTCAGTCGGTATTTACTAAGGAAACTGACTTCAATGAAACTCCACCTCATCATAACTTTCCCAGCATGCGTGACATTAACATCACCACTCCAGGCGTCTTGAAATTATTACAAAACTTAAAACCAGGAAAAGCTGCTGGTCCTGATAATATAAGTCCCCGTGTGCTTAAAGAACTTGCCGATGTCATCGCAGATCCACTCACAAGGATCTTCAGAAAGTCGCTTGCAGAGGGTGTTGTACCAAAGGAATGGAAGCATGCCAATGTGACCCCAATTTTCAAGAAAGGCCAGCGGTACGACCCTTCAAATTATCGGCCAATTAGCCTCACATGTGTTGCCTCAAAAATTATGGAACACATTATCTGTAGCAATGTTATGGACTTCGCTGCTCGCCACAATATTTTCTATGCACTCCAGCATGGCTTCAGGGATAAAAGATCCTGTGAAACACAACTCTTAGAACTCATCCAAGACATTGCCAACAACATGCAAGATGGTTTGCAGACCGACGTGTGCGTACTAGACTTCTCCAAGGCCTTTGACAAGGTTGGCCATAAAAGACTGATAGAGAAGCTCAAATGGTACGGCATTGACAGCGAAACCAACACTTGGATTCAGAGTTTCCTCAGCGATCGAACCCAATCTGTTGTTCTGGACGGTGTTGCATCAAATAAAGCCCCAGTAATCTCTGGCGTGCCGCAAGGATCTGTTCTTGGGCCCTGTTTGTTCCTTTTCTACATCAATGACATTGCTCAAAATCTAAATTCTACAACACGTTTGTTCGCCGATGATACCATGATCTATATGACCGTCAAGAGCGAGGAAGATGCCCAACTCCTCCAGAATGATCTTAACACCCTGTCACAATGGGAAAGTAAGTGGATGATGGAGTTTCATCCTAAAAAATGCGAGATCATTAGCATCACCAGAAAAAGACAACCCACTCATTACAACTACGTCCTCCATGGCCAACAATTAGAACATGTGGATCACATTAAATACCTCGGGGTAACCATCGCAAGCGATCTACGCTGGGATAAGCACATTGATCTCATCACAACAAAAGCAAACAACACCCTAAATTTCTTGCGAAGGAACATCAACATCAGAAATACCAACGTCAAACAACAAGCCTACAAATCCTTAGTTAGACCAATCCTGGAATATAGCAGCACTTTATGGGATCCCAGCACCTGCACCCTCTCCAACAAAGTTGAGAAAGTACAACGGCGTGCAGCACGATTTGCACTACATCGATACCAGCGAACAGAAAGTGTTACTGCAATGTTAGACGAACTCAACTGGCCTACTTTGGCCTCTAGACGCAGACTGGCAAGATTATCAATGTTTTACAAAATCCACAATCAACATGTTGCCATTGACCCAAGCAACTATCTGGTCTCCAAACAGCTACAAAAGCCCACTCGCGTAGAAAACTCATGTGCCTACAACATTCCATATTCGGCTAGAGACTATCATTTGTCTACATTTTTTCCCCGCACCGTACGCGATTGGAACACCCTCCCCCAATCTACTGTCCAGCGCCCTACTGTAGAGTCATTCAAAGGAGCTCTCCAGTTAGACTAGCCTGCACACAGCCTACCAAGGGACCAATCAGTGCAAGAGTCTTCAAATCTGAAGTTGGCACTATATTGGATGAAGATGAAGATGAAGGTCTACTCTGATCTTTTGCCTGGCAACGATGAATCTGTTTGCTTGTGAGCCGAGCCTGGTGTAAAGCCAAGCCTCTACGCGGTCACCGGGGATTTTTATTTGATACACAATGTACACACATGATGCAGGATCCTTACCTTGTTCAATATGTTAGTATACTACAAATTCAAGATGGCAGCCGCCAGTGGACGATGTGTGTCGAATTTAGTTCGAGTTTTAAGATGTTCATCACGCATACAGAATAGTATTTATATGGTGCAACCTACCTGTAAGTGTAGCATTTATGATTAAGAGTATTTTGCTTGCTTAACGGTGATTGAATTGAATCTCTAAATTTAGTTTAGTTGAAGTAAGCTTAAATTAAATAATTATTAGCCTAATAAAAGCCCTAAGCCTAATTAAGGCCTTTTTATAAAGTTAAACTTAAAGGCTTAAAAAAGGCATGTAACTTGTAAGGCTAGGCAAGATGATAAAGATCACATCTTATCCAACGTAGGGGGGCTAGATTTATATTCAATGATTACAGATGGACCAGCAGCGTTACCGGCATGATGAAGGAATTGAAATGGGACCCACTAGTGGCACTAGAGGTAGAGCACATGCACAGAAGGCGCACAGCTAGGCTTGCCATGCTGAATAAGATCACGCGCGGTCAGGTAGCCATTCCGGCACAAAAGTTCATTCAACCGGTCCAAACACGCAGTTCTTCTAGACTAAACCACAGTCAATCAATCACACAATTAACCGGCAAGAGCATTAAATATAAACAACTCCTTCTTCCCGCTCACTATCCGTCAATGGAATCAACTTCCTGAAAACATCGTAAACATCAATAATCCCGAAACATTCAAGACCAACGTTGCCGATTTCATCAGACGCAACGAAGCACTAACGCAAGACTAAGAACAACATCTATGCGCACACCATATCATCTCGTTTGGCTTCTGAAGGAAGCGTTGAGATTATCATTCAGATTCAGAAAGATCTCTGATCTCATCAAACATGTCATGATACCCAGAATGTCTGAACCTAGTCTCGATAGATACTAAATCTATGATTTGGGTATCGGCTAATCTAAAGTAGGCATTAAAATTTTGAAAATAAAAATATCTCTTTGAAAATGGATTACATTGACATGGAAACAAAGTACTTTACAATAAAAAATGATGGTTCAACCTTGTCTGCAGGCTGAATAATAAAAAAGTTATATTCAAAAGTAGTTCGCCTCATATTGCTGAAAACTGGGCAAGTCATGCACATTTTAAACCATTTTAGGTAAAAAAGGGTTTACTTTCATGATGTCCAGTTGCTTGTGTGGGGTTATTTAGACATCAGTGAGAATACTCCACGCCCAGTTCGTACTAAATCGCTGGATTTAAAAGAGGTAAACATGGATGGAGTTTTCTACATATTTTGGTCAAATTTTTTCCAAAAAAATGTCGCCCTCTATAGTAAATGATATGAACATCCCTAACTAAAGGCATAATAATGTTGAAGGGAACCAATTTAGACCAAATTTTAGTCACTTGAAAATCCTCTGTTTTTATGTCCCACTCACCTTTTGGAGACTCAAAGTTGTCCTTGAATGTTCTCTATCTATTCATGGCATTTCTAAGAAAATAAAGAGTTAGCAAAAGTGTTCAGAAAAGTCGCATTGGAATTGTTTATTTACATATTTTTACGTCTAGCAAGTTGCCAAGTAAAAAAAGGGGTAAAAGTTAAAACACATAATCCCCTTCGTCGGCCATCTTGAAGAAGAAAGAAAAACACATGCCCATGGTCAATTTGGTAATTTTTGTTTTCAGTAGTAAGGCTACCGGATTGAATTTCATCCAAATATTATCTACAGTATGCATATTGGTCAAGAACCAGGAGGTGAGCACTAAATCTTAAGTTAAACCTGTCCGTTATGTCCGTGAAAAACAGAATTTAGACATTAATTATTTATGTTAAATAGTCATATGATAGCCTTGTGTTTTTGTATGGTTCCCCCTTACACATATTGATTTCCTTGATAGAATTAGGCAGGGAGTTCCAACGTTTGATACCTCTGTAAAAAAGGTGTTTTTAGCCTGGCTCTGAATATTTCTAGCCTGGTCATACCAATCCCAGACTACATCCAACCCAGATAACGTCCAACCCGGCCACAACACAACACATTCATGCAACACAGCTCCAGTTCCTACAGCTACAAGAACAGTTTCTTTGCAAGAACTCTGCTGGACTGGGATGCGCTCCCTCATAACATCACTGAGCTGAGAAAGGACCGGGCAGGCCTCCTCTTCCAATTGTACCATGGTTGTTCATCATCATTAACTTGTCCATTGCTAACTTAAGTAGAGCAAATCAATCGAACCTAATCGATCGATGGCTATTGCTTCTGGGAAAAGGTCAAATGATCAGCAATTTTACTTCCGACAAGTTCCGTAATTTCAATGTTCCCTATAAATAGGTTCACTTTAATCTCTCTTGTCCTGCTTGATTGGACATTGTTTGATTTGATGTATTTCACTTTTATATTTGTTTGAATGCGCCACCTTGCAGGTTGGGTGCCACAGTTTTGAAAGTGTTTTTCGAATAAATAAAAATATCACTCATCAATCAAGTTGCTCAAGATGCGGCTGTTGTGTTTATGTCACACCACCATAGTAACTGCCATTAATTAATTAAAACGTTGGTTATAAATTGGGTCTTCAATCGTTTCTCCTGGCTCCACCATCCAGTTTAGCTCTATAACCTTAAACATTGTCCTATTAGTTGTCACTGCATATGGATTTTTGTTGGTTCTAAAGGTTTTGGATGTGACTAAATGCTCTTTGGAATGCCCACACTTGGGGTCATGCTTAAGTAGTTTCAGACAATAAATGACCCAGAATCACATCTAGAAGGTTACAAACTTGGAAGCTTGATTCACAAGTGTATATAAAAGTTATCCAGGATCTCATGTGGATATTTAAGAAAAATTACTTCATTACTGACAAAACAAGTTATTGTAAAAACATCAATTCATCATCAACCAGGCATTTTTTTTATATATTTTAAAATATTTTATTTAGGATGCTATTCACATGAAAAGGATCGGGAACTATACCATTTTACACAAAAATTAGTAAAAAATGCAACAATACAATAAGTATTAAAATAAGTGAGTATTGAGACAAGACTTGAAGGTCAATGGATGGAGCACAACAAATCGTAGCTGGCAATGAGCTCCCAGCTTTAGAAGCAGTGGTATTGAAACAACAATCACCGATGCTCAAGGTGTTTAAACACATGTGCGTAAATAATATGTTTGTCTTTATCTTTCCAGGTGTCAACAGGATAAATAGCAGATTATTTAGTACCAGTAGGTTAGCGTCATCAGACACCAAGGATGCCACATCTACTCAAACAGCAAATGGGGATTCTGTAAGTTATATCATATAAATGCACTGCTTTATAAATTTAAAAGATGTACATGAACAAGAAACGGAGAAACCTTTTCAACATTAATTATGCAATTCTAATTTTGAGAAAGTTTAAATCCAGATAAAAATTAGGGTATGATATGCAAATGTAAACTGCTTTGTAAAACATCCAAATCTTCAATTCACATTCCACATGTTGTTATTTCTCATAAAATTAATATTGAAATTGAAAATAATTTAAAGCAATCAATACGCTAATATAAATATATCCATCTACTCAAAATACAAGTGATGTGTTTTTATGCCTTGCTGTTTCTCTTTGTCTTCCAGCCTTTTGTAGAAATGAGCGACCCATATGAAGAAGAAATACAGCCATGCTTACTTTGTAAAGCAAATATACCCATATCATTTAAGGTAAGGTCATTAGTTTTATGCATAATATATTAAATGTCAAATAAAAGGTCATGTGACAAACTTTCATAGCTTCTCATGCCAAACATTTAAACAAATGATTAGGGGCTACCCTGTAGGCTTTATGATAGCATCCTTGATACAATATAAGCCCCTCAATAAGTTTTGCCTTGATTTTTTTGTTGTATATAAAACGCAAATGTGAACCATAGCCCAACAGACATTAACAAGGTTAATGACCAGAGTGATTAAAAATCAAACTGGTAACTCTCGAAAAGAGAGCTCTGAAAGGCAATCAATTGGTTCACTGCAACTCAGAAAATATGCATAAAACAAGACATACAAATGGGCAGAGGTTAAAAATGCCAATGAAAGTGACATAATAATAAGATAAAAGCCCAAACATAGAGAACAACATCAAAATATAAATTGTAGAAAAATAATAATATCTGGAGGTCTGGATGGGCGTCAAGAGAACCTACACAACAAACTTGGGAACTAAATCTACCAGGAGCTGCCTGTTGTCACCTGTTGGGGCATGACCGTATCACCAGCCCAGCTGGCTACATGCTTTACAGGACCACCATCTCCCCCAACCAAGCATTAACCTACACTTAACCCAAGACCACCATGCTATTATATGTATCAGTCGGATGTTGAAAGGACTTGAATGAAGGGTGTCATGAAAGAGTGTGAAGGCTTCGTCATACATTATGTTCATAGTGTGTTGCACATCAATAGAAAGATAGAAATCTTTTCAATGATACCAAATGTATAGCAACTACTTGCTTCAGTGCACAGAAACTTTACTTACTTGAGAATATGGGGATGTGCGACTGTGCCAAAATCTTCACTATTTTGTGTTCAAAAATCAATAGAGCCTCACTCTACACTGTATTTGTCATTGTAACACTTCGTTGAACAAAAGACAGAGTTGTTTATTTTAAGTGCAAAATAATGGTGAATTTTTGCACATTTTGATTGAGACCTCCGTAATTCTCAAGTAAGTGGCTCAGCACTGTAACAAGTGATTACTACAAATATGATATTGTTGGAAAGAATTATTATTATTATTATTATTATTATTATACAAGGCATTTATATAGCGCTCTTACACAATGAGGTACCACAGCGCTTTACAGAATAAAATACATATAGAATTAAATACATACACGGTAAAAGGTAAAAATACATACTTGGTAAAAGGAAAAGAAGAACACATCAGCTTTCCATTGGTATGTAACATAATATGAATATATGACAACATCTGAAAAAGATGCACATTTTTTGTATGACTTTAGTTTTCACAACATAGTCACCCCTACTTAATGTAAAAATTGCAAATCACCTGTGATCTCAAATAGCCAGAGCTAAAATTTTGCAATGTAGTATCTTTTCAAACTACTATATTTAACTTCCTCTGGAGATTGATGTAACTGCACAAGGTGCACCATTTACACACCATATGTATCTTCCGTCTTTGTATTTGTGTATGTTTACGCCAGTGCATCGTGTGGATGCGCACAAAAGTACTGCAATCAGTCAAACAATGCAGTATACGTCACTGCGTGGTAGAAGTGTTATCAACTATTAGAAAAGAAGTTTAGCAGGTTTTTTTAAAATTCCGAGCTGGTGCCTATAGAGTAAACTACTTGGAAAGTATGATTTTCATTGATTAATTTAGAATTTAGAAAAGCATGACCTTGATCTTGCCAATAGGAAGCAATACCAGTATGATTGAACTGATTATTTATATAGCGTAGTATAATAGCCTGCATGCTCAGGATCTAGCATATGCTTTGCTTGGGACTTAGTTTAACACTTTCCATACAGCTTTGGGTTTTACCTTACAAAACATATTTTTTCAGAAACCTTCCCAACTTTCAAGTTCTTATCTCTAGGATAACTGAATCATACTAGGTATGATATTTGTACTTATTTTAATGCATTTCTCATGGTGATTTTAAAATATGGTAATGAAATTAAGTTATTTTGACATTTTTGAAACATTTTGTGAAATTTTGGAATGTCGTCTGCAGACGCCTGCCGTGTGGAAAGTGTTAAGTTTTATGACCTTGTGATTCACTTGCAATATATATTGACATGCATGCCTATACATTCTGAATTTATAGGCCAAATTGAGATTTAATGAAAGGTGATGAACATTGCATAACGATGCTTTTCTCTATATATCCTCACAGAATCTACAGCTGTTATCTCAGTTTGTGTCTCCAAACACGGGTATAATATATGATAGAAAGATCACAAAGTTATGCCAGATACAACATGATAGAGTGGTCAGAGAAATCAATGTAGCAAGACAATTTGGTAAGCACTTACTAACCTTGAAAAAGATGTCAAACATTTAATACTTTCACGTCTTGTCACCTCTAACTAAGAGATTTAAGTTGTCAATTTTACCCCTATGGTACTGAGTTTTTTCCCCGTTACAACATTATCAATTTTCCTGCTTTTTCCTATTTTTATCCAACTTCATAATCATGTTCTTCCCCTCCCCTCAAAGCAGGACATTTTCAAGTATATGTAGCCCTGCTCTAACTCACTATTGTCAATAAGGTCATGTTTGATCTTTTTTCTTGTTAAATCAATTAACATCGCATGCAAATCAGACTATGTCAAACATACATTGTAATATCTTTTAAAAATATTAAGCATGAGTAAGATGATTTTATGTGTATCCTTGTAGATGCTCCTGGTGCACCGGAAAGTAAATAAGTTCAAATGTGGCTTCTGCAAGGGTATAATGCCATAACATTTGTTGTGTTGCACTCAAGTGCCAAAATCTTGAAGTCGGATCGGCCAGTCGATTTTCCTTTTTTTCTTCTTTTCGTTTTCAACTTTTTTTGCTGTCAAATATTACTGACAAACCGTGGTTCATGTCAAGACAAAATTGATTAGTGTCAATTTGTCAAGAGTTTCTAGTGTGATAATAATTTAAAAGCAATATATTCAAGCAAACTTATTAATTTCAAGCAGAAAATAGTAATATTTTGACAAATATAAATCATAATTTTGTTGTTGAGATTTTAGGGTCGGTCGCTGAAGGCAACACACGCAAAAAGAATTTAGGTCTAAGTCGATACAATATTATACACCTAATCCGAAATATCTGGTTGAGAAAGAAAAGGAGAAAAACGTTTCTGGGAGATGCTATGCTATTATTGAAGTCTTTTCGAAATGAAAAGCTGATATCACGGCCCTAAGATGACCCCATAGATCCCATTCATCCACTTTGCCTTGTGGCTTGATAATCTTGTAGAAAATTCATCTCACCTAATAGCACTAGTTAGTTTGTAGGAAGGAATAAAACCTGCTCTGATATCTGGAATGTATGCTACAAGTTCTGTTACTGAAATATACTAAAATTCTTACCAAATATCTAACCCAGCTCTGTCCGAATTAAAATTGGGCAATATAGTTTACCTTATGAGATGAGGTGATCCCCATGAATGAGTATTACCATCCAAATTGACATTTTTAATTTCTTTAATTTTATTCATCCAGGACTTATGCCATTCATATACAGAGAGACAGTGTTCCTGAAAGACCCCAGTCTATACGACATTCAGTACACAGGCAATGTCAACATTGGAGAGAGTGTCCAGCTCCCTCTGAGCTCAGAGAATCGGGAGGCGGAACAAGAAGCCTTGGCGGCATCACAAATAGACTCTAAAAAGGTGGACAAACCACCCAAGAAACCACTATGGAAAGGTGGCAAATTTATGGGGCAAAAAAAGAAGAAAAAATGAGTGTTGTCATTTGGCAAACTTACATATGTAGTATCTGGCATGCAGTAGAAATTTACCATAGGAATATTTTGAGACAAATTCGTGAAACAATCCCTGACTCTTTGCATGCACTATAATAATGTTGAAGACCAAGTTCCTAATATGTCTGAGTAAGGTCACTAAATATTAGCAATTAATCATCACCATCACCAACATCATATACAGATTTATATCATGATAGGCTTGATTTCAACCATGTGACCATGTTTACTATCATTAAGGCTGGAAAAGAATAATGTGATATCATGATATAAAACAAATATTGAATGGTGTTTCCTTGTGCAATAGTAAAACTATATCATTCGGTCCAATTTGGATTATTCCATTAACTCGGCTTCGCCTTATGCAATGGAAAAATCCAAATTTGACCTCATGATATAAACTCCTCACAAAAAGAATCGAGACACTAAAAAATTGATCCAATAATGAATGGCCCGAAAGGGTATGGATTGTTCGAAGCAAATAACCCATAATTGTGTTCTGCATATTTTGACACCTCGATTGTTGAGATACGATGTTGCGGAGCGGAGTTATTGTCATTTCAATGATCGTAGGTCCTGTTTCAAAAGTGACAATCATCCCTATAGACTAAATAGATGCAGGTTTGCATTTATTGTTTTGAATGATCAAGTTTATGCTTAACACTTGTATACAAAATGCAACATACACTCAGAAAAAATGAAGATAATGTGTTCCTTTTACAACACAGATTTATTGTTTTCATTCAACTTCAACTTTGCCTTGACTTTATCTTTATCTTCAGTACTTTGTGTGTCCACTATCATCATGATCATTGTCCACAACAGCGCCTGTAAAGCATAAACCTGATCATTCAAAACAGTAATGTAAACCTGCTTCTATAGGAACGATTGTCACTTTTGAAACTGCACCTACGTCCATTGAAATGACAATAACTCCGCTCCACAACATTGGATCAACAATCGAGGTGTCAAAATACGCAGAACAAAATTATGCACTGAGTAACTGGCTTCGATTAATCCATACCCTTTCGGGCAGTTTATTATTGGATCATGTGTAAGTGTCTTGACAATTTTTATGAGGAGTTAGTTTGTACTATCACACTCTCAGGCATTCAATATTTGTATACTATTCAATGCAATAGTTGGATTTGGCTTTTAAATGTTTATTGCCCAATCATTTTTTGGACAATTTGCTCTTTGCACAGATCCATCATTTGAGAGGAGAGCCTTGAACAAGAAAGTGATTGAATGACAGTGTTCCATCATTTCACAAGGTCTCACTGCATGACCAGTCATTTTGTGCAGAGAGGGTCAAACTAGTTACATAATGTTATGTTATAGTCCATTTCAATACGGTACCAGTTCAATCGATGCTCCTCTTGCAAATGGCAGACCGTACAAAGGGCTAATAGAACAGGGTTCCTATGTTAAATGATGATTTCTAGAGGTGCATCTAATTGATCTGTATGTGTTATTGTGTTGCAGGCTATATTCAGCATCAGAGATGCAACTGGATGCAAATTTGATTTGCATTCAATTTGTTTTCTTTGCTAAATGTTCAAGAAAAGTCATTAAAGTGATTTATTGAAAGCCATATTTTTTTCTATGTCGGCTTAAATCCCTGATAAAATGTAAATAAAATCTGATCTATTTGGAAACAAATTAGCAAAAAATTGAAATAAAAGGATCTCTTTTCAAACTAATTAAGGGGAGAGATTGCACTGATGCGTCTTATTCAGCTTTATTCTTTATTGACAGTCTAGTCTGAGGTAATACAAACATCTTTTATCCGTGTAATGATGAACTTGTGAATGGTAGCATTATTTTATCACAGGCGCCCTTGGTTAGGCAAAAGATACCCTGGGAACGGGTTTTAGCAGCACCCTGGACACGGGCTATAGGAATATCGATGAATCTGGAAATCCCATCTGAAGGACACCGGTTGGCATCCGTTTTTGCACAATATAACTTATGGCAAAAACCAGAGTTCTCAATCCCTCATCTGAATGCTAGGTAGCATTTGTTTTCGAAAATATAACGTGTATCAAAAACTGGAGAACTTCTTCCGTCGCCTCTTCTGTATGGAGCATCGGTTGATACTCGTGTGTTAGCTTTATAATGTATGCCAACACAAAAAATGAGAAAATGTCTCGTTAACGATGAAATGTTTCGTCCCACGTGGTGATGAAAGAAAATTTTGCAATTTTCAATTTTTTCAACCAGTCATTCCGATGAGTCCGTCACCGCTGCCACCAGCTGTAAGAGTGAATTCTTACGTTGAGAAGGAAGAGTCTTTAATACATTCTAGTTGATTTCTATACCAAAGTTGGTTGTTTATTTACGAAAATCATACATGCTCCAAATAATAGAAGATACAAAATACGACGGACAATACACACAACACGTCTGTTGTGGTTGACGAGCAGGACACGAGAGAGCGATTCCAGATCGCGCACGAGCCAAATAACCAGCGCTCAGCTGTGATTGGCTAATCGGCTAATCATCGGCCAATCATCTGCGCGCTGATTGGTCTATTCTAATAACAATAATACATATTCAAAGAATCAACATAGTATTGTTCCATTGCTAATGTAGGGATGTTTTATATCCCACATTACTATGTTTCTTTGAAGAAGGTGTCCTCACCGTTACTTATCAAAAAATTATATGCATCTACTTATATAACAAATAATTGTTGTACATAATAATATCTACCAAAACAATCATCCGATTGAATATAAACAGTTATCAGATGAGAATATCCTATAAATTCACTCTCATCGAACAAATGTTCAGTCTTAAATCGAATAATTTATCAAATTACATTTTTAAACACACACACACAAAAAAAAATTATTATCTTAAATCATATAATCAACTTATACAATGTCTACCACATCTTAAATAAATAAAACATAATAAACATACCATTTGTCAACATTAACCACACAAAATTTGAGGTGAATGTCATTTGTAGGAAACACTGACATCCATCAAGATTGTTACTTGAACCATGATGTTTCAAGACCATATCAATCGGTGATTATCCTACCACAATAACAATATTGAGTGGCGTGGAATCCTTGTCAATAATCCTACAACAATAACAATTATTGATGACTATGTCATAACAAAATTTTGGTTGGTCTCCAATTCAATGTTTTATTTATGTGTTAGAATTTATGTATATTGTGTGATATTTTATTGTGATTGTAACGTTTTGTGACATAACAATTTGCAAATTTTGATTTATAGGTATAAATTGAATTGTGGTTAATATGGTACAGTTCATAGCCAACAATCATCTGTCCACAATCAATATGCCACCACCACAATTTAATCCACTGTATTTACCAAATACCTTCAATGGTAAACAGGATTATGACTTTAGGCTTTTGTGTCGTCATAATCTTGAACTTGGAATTGCTGTTCAAAATTATCCTGTTGGGTCTCCAACACTGGTCAATGTTATTCCTAGTCATTCATCATTTCATGTAAGTAGAAGGAGATACTCATCTCCACATGATAGGAGGTATTCAATCTCCAAATGATAAGTGGAAGGAGATATCCATCTCCACATGATAAGTGGATGGAAATATATATACATCTGTTGTAAACAAATTAATTTGGTGTTTGTGTAAAGTTAAAACAGTTACCGGTAACTTGTAACTTGTGTGTAAGGTTAAACAGTGTTTTTAAATTATTTTTGAAGTAGAGAAGGAGATAATTTATTTATCTCCACATCATAATAGATGGAGATATCCATCTGTTGTAAAGTAAGCTAAATTTTGTATGTAAAGTTATTTATATTTATCAATCAATTAATTATAAATAGGTCACGTTCAAACATTATTCTCGCGCTACGACGTATTAATGCAAATATCGATTTGATTTGTTGGCTATATCTTGCCTCACGTCCCGTACGGAATAAACCGTATAGCTACAATGTATCCTTGATTGGTTTGAGCATGCGCACTTGAGTTACGGGACGTCTAGCCAGACATTGCCGATTTGTTGGTGTTTTCCCTTGTTTTAGAAAAGGGGTCGTTCATAGTTCATAATTAGAAAACTGTGGTAGGACTCAAACCCATGACCCTTGATTAAAAATACGAGGTACTCGTTTAACTATCCCAACTATGTACAGCTCAGTCATAGTACATGTTTTTTGAACAGTAACAAGTGTATTGAAGGTTGTGCATTAAAAATTGATATACAACGAATACTTGGAGAACGAGAGCCTTTGTGTTACGGGCACGCATGAGCAGATGAGTGAAGTGGATTCCATATCTATAGAACGCTTTGCTTGAACAACAGCGATAAGGCATAGTAATCAATGCAAATGAGGATTATGAGATTTATTCCGTTGTTAACATGGTGATGTGTGGTAGCATGTATGTAGTTACTCCCATTTCGGAGTATCTGCGCCCGTCGCAAAAACTCCAAATTCGGAGGGTCTGCGTATTATGCGCAGAACCTCCCAATTTGGAGTTTCTGCGACGGGTGCACAAATCCGAAATCGGAGGTTCCGCGGACTCTAAAGAAAATACATTCAGAATTCAAACTTTTGAATTTCACAATTGGAGTTTTTGCGACGGGCGCAGACACTCCAGCATTGCAGTTGCGGACTCTAAATATTTTACCTCCAAAAACGGAGGGTCTGCGGACTCTAAATATTTTACCTCCAAAAACGGTGGTTCTGCGGACTCTAAATATTTTAACTCCAAAAACGGAGGGTCTGCGGACTCTAAATATTTTACCTCCAAAAACGGAGGGTCTGCGGACTCTAAATATTTTACCTCCAAAAACGGAGGGTCTGCGGACTCTAAATATTTTACCTCCAAAAACGGTGGTTCTGCGGACTCTAAATATTTTACCTCCAAAAACGGAGGGTCTGCGGACTCTAAATATTTTACCTCCAAAAACGGAGGGTCTGCGGACTCTAAATATTTTACCTCCAAAAACGGAGGGTCTGCGGACTCTAAATATTTTACCTCCAAAAACGGTGGTTCTGCGGACTCTAAATATTTTATATTAAGAGACACTTTAAATCGCAATGTGTAAATTTGTTTATTTATACTTGGATTATGATTAGTCTGTGAATGTTACAGGCCGAAAAATGCATGGATTATGATTAAGTTACTGCATTTTGAAACCGAACACAATATTAAATGTTTTACTCAAAAATGCTCGATATTATAATGAACAAGTGGATTCATGTATGGTACACGCTAACTAATAAAGACAAATCAAACATTCGCAGTTATTTTTTAAAACATTAAATGCGAAATAATGACAAAACAATGTCATTTTTACACGAATTACTACTACACATTATCTCATTCATGTTTAGCAAAGCGCCTCTTCTAAAATCCTAATGTGTATTGATAACTTAAATTGTCGGCGCGTGTCAAGTTTATAATCAATTCAAAATACTTAATCTAAATATTGCGTTTAATCTATTCAAAATACTTAATCTATATTGCAAAATCCCAATCCAAGTCTAATCCTAATACATAAAGTTTATAACCTATTCAAAATACTTAATCTATATTGCGTTTAATCTATTAAAAATACTTAATCTACAGAGCTAAATCCCAATCCAAGTCTAATATGCATTGATAACTTAAATTGTCGGCGCGTGTCAAGTTCACAATCTATTCAAAATACTTAATCTATATATTGCGTTTAATCTATTCAAAATACTTAATCTATATTGCAAAATCCCAATCCAAGTCTAATCCTAATACATAAAGTTTATAACCTATTCAAAATACTTAATCTATATTGCGTTTAATCTATTAAAAATACTTAATCTACAGAGCTAAATCCCAATCCAAGTCTAATATGCATTGATAACTTAAATTGTCGGCGCGTGTCAAGTTCACAATCTATTCAAAATACTTAATCTATATATTGCGTTTAATCTATTCAAAATACTTAATCTATTGCGTTTAATCTATTCAAAATACTTAATCTATAGGCCTATTGCAAAATCCCAATCCAAGTCTAATCCTAATCATGTATTGATAACAAATTGTCGGCTCTTTTTATGTTTATAATCTATTTAATTCAATATTTGTTTTATTTTTCATTTTCAACATACCTTTTAATCCTAATCTCATGCATTTATGATTTATCTCAGGCTCTCAGCGCATCAAATTGTCTTTTAATGTTTGGATTTGAATAAAATAATAGGCCTAGCTATATTTATTATTCATACTGACTAATCAATAGTTTAAATAAAAAGGCCTAGGCCTACTGATGATGAGTTCTTATTTTATTTTTTTTGGTACGGTAATACATTAAACGGCCAATCGTGTTAACTGTAATTTTAAAAATGTTTGCCTTATTACCATTCGTCAATTTAGAGAGATTTTTTTCTTTTAGAACCGCAGTTTTGTTACGGCCGCACAACCCTCCCATTTTGGAATTTTTTGCGTATATGCGCAGAAACTCCATTTTCAGAGGAAAATTTTTCTCTCTATAGAGGGATTTTTTTCTCGGGAGTGACTATATACACTCCCGTCTTGTAGCGATTTTCTATAGACTATATACACGACGGCTTATTAATCCTCGTAAATTCTCGCGTGATTCCTGTTCAGAGGGTTTGCGACTGCCGGAAAGACGGTAAGACCGTCGTGTACAAGATAGACTTGGGACCAGTCCTTATGTGACTTCACTTCTTGTTGTCCGTTTTTTAGTTATTATGGTCTTAGGGAGGGCCGAGGGTGGCGTATGGATGGATGATTGGTAAAGTGAAGCTACATTGTCCTATACAAATATAATTTATCAAAATAAATTAATTACTTTTGGGTGCGCTGTGTAAAGCAGAGTGCTGTGGCTTGAGACTATAAAATACGGTAAAATACTCCCGCCCCACCCCCCCCCCCCCCCAAAAAAAAATCC
Source organism: Ophiura sarsii (assembly GCA_035610835.1). NCBI lineage: Eukaryota > Metazoa > Echinodermata > Ophiuroidea > Amphilepidida > Ophiuridae > Ophiura > Ophiura sarsii. The sequence continues at coordinate 12,333,841 of CM069448.1, read as the reverse complement.
ACAACAACACCTAGGGTATTTTAGTCTTAGACTACGGCTCACACAATGTGACATTAGGACTGGTCAGGGAGGTGTAAAATAGAATTGACACCTCCCTGGACTGGTCATTGAACACACGCAGTAGTGATTGGAGTGATAATATCGATCTCCTTTGTGTAAACGGAAATGATGTTGAAGTTTAAGTAATTGTTTAACAATCGATTATTTTGCTTAGAGCTTTATATAGGGCCACATAAAAGTTAACATGTTTAGCGTCCCCCGCCACCTCATATTTTTTGACTCGCTTCAATTGTCTTTTGTTTTTTCTTTATTTACGGTCATAACCTTTTTTCAGAGTGTTTCAGCAGGGAGGTGTTACATTAGTAATAACATCTCTCTGGTTTCAGAGTTTGAGATTGTTTGCATTCACATCCGACCGTTTAGGCTCAAATAAACCCTAACTAAAAATAGATAGGCCTGGAAAAGATCAGTGTGTGTAGGAAGAGGGGGGCGTAAGAATAATCAACATAGTAGGGGGGTCATTACATTAATCACTTTGTGGGGGGGGGGGGGGGCAAACAAATTGACGATGATAAAGAAACATATTGGGACACCTCCCCCCCCCTACCCCCTGCCAAAGAAAATAAAACAGCCCCGTTTTTTGTAAGCATTTTAAAACAAGTTGTGTTGTGACCAACCCCTTTGAACCACAACATATTTAATAGAGGCATCTTCGTCAAAGTTCGTCCAGGTTTATTAGAATCGCTATATATAAATACAAGCGATTTTGTACTAATTTTTTTTTAAAAGGCCTCCTATTTTTTTAGAAAGTCTCTACGCTAAACATGTTTTAATATTTGTATTTGCCTAATTTACCCAAACACCTGCATACGGCCCACTTGAGCTTCCATTTCGCTACACGACTGTCTGTCGTCATGTATCACTCGATTTAGCGTTCAGGTTGAAGACCGTCGTGTACATAGTCTGTGCAATTTCGCCACACGACAGTCTTTTATACTAAATTTACATCTGCGCATGCGTTAACGACTGTCGTGTATATAGTCTGCGCAATTAAGCTACACGACAGTCTTGTATATAGTTTCGGCCTTTTTTTCTCTTAGAGTCCGCACAACCTCCGTTTTTGGAGTTTTTGCGACGGACGCACAATCCTCCGATTTTGGAAATGTTTGCGTATATGCGCAGAAACTCCATTTTTGGAGGAAAATGTTTCTCTCTATAGAGGGATTTTTTTCTTTTAGAGTCCGCACAACCTCCGTTTTTGGAGTTTTTGCGACGGACGCACAATCCTCCGATTTTGGACATTTTTGCGTATATGCGCAGAAACTCCATTTTTGGAGGAAAATGTTTCTCTCTATAGAGGGATTTTTTTCTTTTAGAGTCCGCACAACCTCCGTTTTTGGAGTTTTTGCGACGGACGCACAATCCTCCGATTTTGGAAATTTTTGCGTATATGCGCAGAAACTCTATTTTTGGAGGAAATTTTTTCTCTCTATAGAGGGATTTTTTTCTTTTAGAGTCCGCACAACCTCCGTTTTTGGAGTTTTTGCGACGGACGCACAATCCTCCGATTTTGGACATTTTTGCGTATATGCGCAGAAACTCCATTTTTGGAGGAAAATGTTTCTCTCTATAGAGGGATTTTTTTCTTTTAGAGTCCGCACAACCTCCGTTTTTGGAGTTTTTGCGACGGACGCACAATCCTCCGATTTTGGACATTTTTGCGTATATGCGCAGAAACTCCATTTTTGGAGTTTTTGCGACGGGCGCAGATACTCCGAAATGGGAGTAACTTCATACCTCGTGGTAGAGCATGACGTTGTATTCAGTGAGACTATTTTCATTGTGACTTGTACACCTATACACCATGTACACCATGCCGCTACCAGAACCACGAATACATACCGCTTAAATGAAAAGTATTTGTTGAAACGTGTTCTAGATTTTCCCAGATGTCATTAAATCAGTGACTTTTAAATACGGTGACGGTATTTTGTTGTTGAATCTATCAGCGTGTTTCTACTGAAGAAAAAAAGCAGGCATATGACTGCTAACGGATTAAAATCCCCCAGTAAAAACACACCACCACCGGCATTTGCCCGCTCATACCGGTTTATTTCTCCTGGATTTTAGATGCCTTTTATCCTTCGAAACCAAGGATAATAGCGGTTGAAACCGGTTAGGAAAAGCAGTCTTTCGTCAGTATAAACACGCACGGTTCCTGCTCAGCGCGTTTGCCGGTGGAAAAGCGGAAGTGGGCACACGATGCACGATCACCTGACAATTAAATGCAAACAGATGTGTATGACCTTTCGCTGGCATTTATTATAATGAGGTCAGCGGCAGCCGGCAAGTTTGCTATCGAACTGCAATAAAAACACGTCTCTCACACGAGCAACCGGCTTTTATCCTGCTTTTTATAAGACGGGTAAAAGCCTGTTTGCTTAATAAAAACACGCTGTATGTGTGTGTCTCGGATTAAAATTGATCATAAGGAAGGAACATAGTGGAAAGAATGAAAGAAAGCCTCAGAAAGAGTACATCACCACCGTCCCCAAATCAAACAAAATACATCAAAAATTGAAAATTATAACTATAACAAAACCCAACATACACAAACACCCCACCCCACCAAAAAAACACGCACAAAAAGACAAAGGAAATGATCATAAAAGGACAAAACAAAGTACCGTATGATAAATCATGACGACAATGAGAAGACCAAAATGAATTTACTGGGAATCGAACTTACGATTCGGTGTTTTCTTGTATATATGTTTGATTCAAAGTCCAGTGCCTTACCAACTGAGCTGATTTCCACATGACAATTAGGAGTCCCATTTATATCATAATGTCAACAACTGGTGCAAATCTCCGTATTTCGTGTTTGTTCAACAAACGTATACATTACTATCAAGAGAGGGCGCTCACTACATAATCACTGGGCTCTGTTGACTTTTATGTCTATATATCGAATATCTACGGTATGTTAATTGGAGCTTTACTTTGCTTTTATTAAAAGTTTATAAATATGTAATAGAAATACGTACTCCGTTTTGAAGCCCGCCTATTGTATTTATCATCAAGGAATAGAATAGTGCTTTACATCAAAATACAATAGTCACGATCAAAATGTCAAAACTATGGGGATACATTCATAACTATTGCTTTCTTTTGCATATCAGTTCAATCATTAATACAATCATGCAGTGGCGGATACAGGGGGGCGGAGGGGGGGCGGGCGCCCCCCGTAAAAGTTGACAATATACCTTTTTGTGTACCACTTTACCTTTTTCAGAGGCATAGGTAGGTTCCGTCGGTACATTTACCACTCCCCCCCCCCCCACTTAGCAGAATTTCACGAGCTGACGGCAAAAAAATTGGGGACCTTTTACGATTTTTGGGGGGTACCAATTAAAAAGACCTTGGTCAGCCCCCCGTAAATTTTAATCCTGGATCCGCCGCTGCAATGTAGTACCTTAACAGGCTCCACATACATATTCATATAAATTTATCAGTCAAAAAACCCAGTCAAAGATGTATTTTAATAGATCGACCTAGGGAGTGATTGTTTATATTCCATTTTTACGGTTTGATGTCTTTTAACATTAAAATGGTTTTAAAATATATGTTGTTTGACGTTTAATATTTGTGTTATTTGGTTCGATGATAATTATTGATCATTCAATTATGGGTCATAACTAAAGATATGCCAAATTAGATACCTTTTGTGTTATATAGAATATTGTACAGATCCACGGGTATTCAAGGTTGAATTAATTTGATCTTAGCAAGAAGGGAACGGGAATAAATCCAATGTGCTTTCAGCTGGATTCGAACCGTTGACCTTTAAATTGTGCCCCTTCATACCAGTTCATGCAGCGGTAAAAGTGTTAGATGCCTTAATTCCAGAGGTCACCGGTTCGAGCACGTATGGAAGCACATGTAGTTTTGACCAGTTACAATGCGATGAATTTTAACATCTACAGTTAATGTTGAGAATGATTCTGTTTGTGAATCTATATTATTCGAGTACTGAACCAATACCGAGTCGGGAAGTAAACATGTGATGTATCAGGACCCATGAATCATACGCCCGATCATACGTGTACAATATGTAACCAATGAAACCTTACAATTGTTTTTTTTCTTATCCTGATGACATACGGTAATCAATTTTAAAAAGGGTGTTGTTGCCTAACATACAAGCTCACCCCTACATACATACACCCCTACGAGTTTTTATAAAGTGCCATTTCATTTAGAGCACGGCGCTGCAACATCCAGGTAGGCTAATTCAGCGCCAAGTTGCGACATACACACACACACCCCGGCAGATAATAGACGACGAGTTCCTGTAACCTATGAATACCGTATATGTGTATATAGACACAGACCGGGATGATCCCCTACTCTTTACGAAGGAGTCTGTGACCTTTTAACGTGCTCGGGCATTGCTCTTCCGATGCACGGGACCACCATATCTACGTGACTTCCGAACCACGAGGCAATTGAGACTAAGTACCTTGCCCAAGGAAACAAACACGTTGGCCGGAGCGAGGCTAGAACTCACAACCTTTGTATTGTGAGTCACTTGAAGGTTCCTCAAAGTCAAAGGCATATTATGTGATCTTTTCCAGGGGGCGCCATCTATTGATGATTTTTTTTTAGAAAGTAGGTTTTCTTGCAGATTTACTACCATTTCTGATCATAAATCATAAATATATTCTGAGTTACAGAGCGATACGATTCCTAATTACTTCAAAATCATGGTTTACAGAGTGAAAATAAAGTGTCCTGCTAGCAGGACAGTTTATTTTTCACTCTAAATTCACTCTAAAAGGCCATGAAACAAGATCACCAAATATGCTTTTACATAATAAAACATCTTGCCACGCAAACAAAACTCATCATGTGATACACATACGGTATTAGGTCAAATGTAACTGTTAAGTGGAAGTGCATTAGTTGAGTTTGATCATATTCAATATCAAAACGAATATGTCCACCGACGACCATTTTGAATTTAATCGTTGAGTTGACCCTAACTCTCCTTAAAGGTATATTATGTCAGACGACGGTGGATACGAACGGCTGTTAATTTTGAATTTCCGTTGGTTTAATGTAACAGTGAATTTTGATTATATGACCCAATAAAATTCATCACACGTTGGAACTAAATTATTTCATCCTAAAACCACTGAGGATGGCTAACCATCCGCATTGTCAGTATCATTTTTTGAATTTAAACCGTTGTTAAGCGTTCGTCCCATTCACTTGATCACGTAACCTCGTTCGCATATTTTTGCCTGAATATTCGTAAATACGCCCGTGTCCAGCGTCGTCTGATTATGTTATCTTTCCAGGGAACGCCCTCAACATCAAAAAATAAATAAATAGAAAGCAGATTTACTTGCAGATTTACATTTCTGATCATAAATCATGCATACATTCCAAGTCACAGGGCGATACGATTCTTAATTACTTCAAAATCATGGTTTTAGAGTGAAAATAAACTGTCAGAATTCCGACAGTTTATATTTTCACTCTAAATTCACTATAAAACCATGATTTTGAGGTAATTAGGAATCGTATCGCTCTGTAACTTGGAATGTATGTATGATTTATGATCGGAAATGTAAATCTGCAAGAAAATCTACTTTCTAAAAAATAATCATGAATAGAGGGCGCCCTCTGGAAAAGATCACATAATATGCCTTTAACCAAATCCATTCTTGGGTATAATTAATTATAGGCATAGCGGGGGTGATAGCCAGAGGGTCACGCCGGCCAAATATTTGAGCCCGTGCATGGTCGGTTCACTTTTATTTCTTGCCCGCGCACAACACTAGCTAAGCGTACTACGGTGTACTAACGTCGCCAACACACCCCAGCAACTTACACACACAAATGAATTAATTTACACACACAAGTGAATTAATGTACGCCCACAAGTGAATTGAATTACGCGCACAAGTTAATTGAATTACGCGCACAAGTGCATATATGTACGCGCACAAGTGCATAAATGTACGCGCACAAGTGAATTAATTTACGCGGACAAGTGAATTAATTAACGCGCACAAGTGAATTAATTAACGCGCACAAGTGAATTAATTTACGCCCACAAGAAATTTAATTTACACAAACAAGCAAATTAATTTACGCGTACAAGTGAATTAATTTACGCACAAGTGAATTAATTAACTCGCACAAGTGAATTAATTTACGCGCACAAGTGAATTAATTTACGCGCACAAGTGATTTAATTTACGCGCACAAGTGAATTAATTTACGCGCACAAGAGAATTAATTTACGCCCACAAGAGAATTAATTTACACAAACAAGCAAATTAATTTACGCGGACAAGTAAAGTAATTTACGCGCACAAGTGAATTAATTTACGCACAAGTGAATTAATTTACGCACACAAGTGACTTAATTTACGCGCACAAGTGAATTAATTTACGAGCACAAGTGAATTAATTGAATTAATTTACGCGCACAAGGGAATTAATTTACGCGCACAAGAGAATTAATTTACGCACACAAGTGAATTATTTTTTAGTAAATTAATTCACTTATGCGCGTAAATTAATTCACTTGTGTGTGTAAACTGCTGGTGTGTGTTGGCGGCGTTAGTACACCGTACTATGCCCAGTGACAATTATATAAAATATTTTTAACTGTCACTGCTACGCCACTTTAGGTTCATACACAAAGGTTAATTCAAAACTTACTCCCGTCGAATCAAACAGCTCCCAGCAGCTGCAGTCTGCAGCTCAGTTGCTGGGAACACACGCCCTCTAAAGGCGATTGTGTATCAGAAAATTACACCAATTTAATGTTAGTGTCTTATGTTTGATCCACTGCATGCAATTGTCATCATCAAACCAGTCATTTTGTAATATCGAAGTGTGATGGAGAGGTATTGGATTATCTCTGCTTCATAGATTGTCTCACCAGCTCTATCCCCAAGTCAAAAAGAAATCTAACATAGCTCTCTACGGTCGACTTCAATAAATACACTACAAGTCGAATTACTTATAGTATATCTGCAAACCGGTTCTGAGTATACAATCTTTCCCATTATTTGATGCTTTGCTCGTGCCTCGATGGGAAGAAACGTACCTATTTCCAGCGGGATTACCGGCGCCATTATGTCTTTTCGGTGGGAACGCATTTTTGGCGGCAAGTATAAAGAGTTGTCAAAAGTCAATTCGTGATACATTTCATATCAATATTGGGCAAAGATTTGTCTCCTACAGAATTACTCAATGTAATGGTATCTGATGTCCTTCAATTGAAGTCATTTATGACAATACATTGATTTGGTAATTGTACGCATGAATAATTTGATGTATCAATTATCATTTTTTTTAATATATCCTACGTTTTGTATCACCCGGAATACAATACCAATAGTCGACACTAAATAATGAATGTGCGACTGCGTGGGGGATATATAAAACAGTCATAAAACGTCGTAAATAGTTTCAAATCAAAGCTGAGTTTGGAGCTGCTATTTGAACAATAATGAATGGTTGTTATCATCGAGTGCACATACGGTTTGGTTTGGTTCCGGTACTCCTGCTTGTTTGATTTATGGCAGAAATGAAATTGATCATCTAACCAATAGGCATATCAACTCGGGATATCAACATGTATTTCTGTGGATTTTCAATTTAGTGTTGCAAACATAAAGGAATATCTGTGGAAATACTATTCACTGACTCTATGAACAGGTGAGAGCTCTAATAATATCATCTTGATAGTCGTTATGTAGATATAAGTTTTGATCGATTCTGTATGTGAGAGTGATGTAGCCAGAATGGGGGGTGGGGGGGGGGGGGGGGTGGGGGTCGAGGGTCGATCTCTGGTTAAAGATTGCGGCACTGTCGGCTATCTAGAGTTCGATTTTTCGCGCCGCTTTAGGCCCCTCCCCTCCCCAGCCAATCTCTAGTTCTGACATTGCGGCAATTCTCAAAAGTTGACCGTCCTGGTAAAGTCCTTGTCGTTAATTTTTATCGTTTGGACCCCCCTCTCCCCCATATGAGACCCCCCCCTCTCCCCCATATGAATAAACCTAGCTACACCACATCTGTTTGAAAGCATTGCAGTAGACTAAAAAACAAATGAATTATCGATTGTATTCAGAATATTTGGTGCATCATCATTATCAACAGTCCTTATACAATTATCCATCTAATTGACAAGAAACGACATACGGTATCTTATTCAAAAGTTATTTGGTTAAACATTTAGTCAGTTTCGTTTTTTGTTTTGGTTTGATTTTGTGTGTGTTTATAGGTTTTCTGGGTTATCCAACGCTATAGTAACTTCTGTAACAACATATTAAAATGATTTCAAATTATGCACTAATAACCTATGTTCAATCATAAATGGTTCACACGACTTTCCAAATTTGAAGTGTTGTGATTTATCTCTAAAATATTCGCACAGGAACGACGTAATCTCGGTTTTGGTTTTTCTCCGTGAGGTATGTCCAGATTACTGCAGAGTAAACACATCTCTAGATATATAAATTAAAATGTGTTTTGGGCTCGAGGCTAATTTTGCACTATTTTGATATTTTTAGGTATCAAACTGAAGGCCCATATGGACATGATGATCTGCATTTAGACCTAAAACAAATGCAATCAATTTTGATCGAGCATTGATTACCGTCAACAAATCGCGAACTGAGCTATACCATCCGCTGTCGAATGTACTCGGGTGTTGCTTACGGATATATAAGGAATGTACGTATTTGTGTATAACTTTATTTGAAGCCAAGGATGGTTATTGCCAATCAATTCCTAGTTATAAGAGAAAGAAAAGCATCCAGAAATACCGAGTGACTGAATGCCCGCCTGTTTCACTTGTTAATTACTGAAATTGTCAAAAGTTTAAGAGTTGTGTATTTTCGTCGTCATATATCCGAGAGTATCCCCAGCAAACAATAAACATCATTGCTTAGGGATCACGTCAAAACTCGACCGCCCGGCAACCGCCGGTTACGGCCGGTTCCGTTCGGTTCTCACAAAACGTGTCGTCTGTTATAATATACACACATAATGAGGTCAAATAGTAAAACACTGGTGAACACGACCGGTTGAAAGTGCCTCGTCACACACGTGAGCAATAACATCTTGAAGTAATGGGCTCTTTTAAGACTTAAAAGTCTCAGTTGACAACCAGTACAATACAGCTATTGATTTTCGCTAGGGTTGGCTTTTTCAATCTGTTTATAGCTCAATTAACTTTTTAAAATCAATACCGAAAGTCTATGAATGTTTGTTTTTTATAGAACGATTATAGAGAGAGCTATTATGACCGCAAAGTAACAGATTGATAGTGTAAATTGGTCAGATTACAGCATTAAGTCAACCGGCGGTTGTTCAGTGTTGCATGCGCGAATATTCATATACCAGTAAAACATTTGACCTGAAAGAACCGGGCGGAACCGCCCGTAACCGGCAGTCAACGGGCGGTCGAGTTTTGACGTCTCCCCTTAGTACTAATTGCAATTTCTTCATTTGTGTGTAGCCAACAATTTTGTGTTTGTACAGCGTGTCCCCAAAAAACTTGGTCCAAAACCAAAAACTGGAGAACGTATAAGTGAAAAAGACACAGAACTACTTCATGTTAGGGATATAAAAGTAAATACATCTGACGTTCATTGGTGAAATTATAAGACCAATCTGATGTCAACTTAAAGGTTTGAATAGAGCGTAGTCGAAACCGGTTTGTCCCTAGTTTGCCCATATGAACCGTCCATACGTTGTATTTGCGCATTGTTTTAACTTCATCAAAGTTTGCCTTTGAATTTATTCTTTAACATAAATTATAAGCAAGAAACATATCGTCATCATAAAAAGGGAATTTAAAAAGTGTAAATACCTATGACATGTTTCTGAGACCCTGCCGGATGCCATTCTTTGTAGCAGATCGAAAAACATTACTTTGGAATTGGAAACCAGCCATTAAGATATTCATATCATTAAAGGAATTAAATGCAGGGTATCAAGGCGTTCTATCAGATTCTTTTCTATGATGTAATTTAGTCAAACGATCTTTACAGATCAGTGACCGCACTGCGTTAGACCTATTGTAGTCTGTAGTAGACAAGGGGCAGTCTCTACGTTATTTCCATTGGTCAGGGGCAGTCCTATCCTTTGGAGGTTCTTTTAGAACCACATTTATATATAGTAGACCAGTGGCAACCTACGTGTAGAGCTCTTTTCAGAGCCCCCATCTCTGTTCAGTGGAAGCGGCAATCCATCTGAACGGCTCTTTTCAGAGCCACCAATTCTTTCACAAGTAGGAAAGGGCACCTACTCTCAAATCATCGGGCAAGGGGCAGCCCAAATGATGATGGGGAGCGTGTTGGCGCAGCGGTTGTTCCCTCGCCTTGCACCAATGAAACCCGGGTCAATTCTGTGCACGATCGCGGGATTTATGTGCATTTGGTTTATCACGATACATGCATGCTCTCGTAGGTTTTCTCCAGGTTCTCCGGTTTCCTCCTGCTTTCAAAATCGGGGATTAGTTGGTTTCGGTTATCAAAAACTTCCTTGACCCAATGGTATTTGGGGAGCTGCATTGAAAAATGGAGGATGTTACAATCTAAGAGCGGATAGATTTGCGCTAGATTTGAGTGGTGGCGCGCCTAACAAGCGACCTCCTCATCTCTAAATTGGCAGCATCCTATTGATGATGATTACTCACCAGCAGCAAAATTACAGCGCTTTGAGCCATTTGGAAAAGGCGCTATATAAATACTGATTTTTTTAATTTTTATTATGTGGCAATCTCTATGTTTTGTTTAATATTATAATAATTTGGTCCTGAAGAAGTCAGAGCTAATCCTGACGAAAGCTGATTAAAACTTGTCCGACGGCGAGCCCGATAAACTTTTAACTTATATATAATTTATTGTTGAATATTCAAATAAGAAACAGCAATAAAATGTAAACGTATGGACATTAAATTAAGTTAGTTTGATCAAACATATTAGTTATTTCGGAGATGGAAAACTAGCGCACAACGCACAAAGATGCAACACATATAACGTATGGGGTGGATTGTTGAAATCTGGATAAATGGGTTCTGACCGCACTCTATTCAAATCTGTGTATATTCAGATTGGTCTCACAATTTCACCAATTAAGGTCAATTTTTATTTCTTCATATTCCTAAATACAATATGTTTCTTACTTTGTTATAAGCGCTCCAGTTTTGGACCCAGATTTTTGAGAAACGCTGTATAATGCAGTCAGGAAAAATCCGAACAATGGCCCGAAATGACATGAGTGATTAGATATCAATCTGGTGACTCAACGAAGGGCACTGATGGGCCAATCAATTAAATCTAATATGATGTGATGTAAGTGCTAATTGCCATTTCAATGTCCTTGTGCCTGAAAGCATTCCTAACAAATAATGGACGTATTTAAAAGTGTTAATTGCAATTTCGTCATTTGAATTTGAGTGTTAGCTCAAAGGTGCTGTCACACCTAGCCGATTTGGCTCGCCGGAGCTATACCGGAGCACACATTTTGCGATTTTCAGGGATCGGTACTAGTACCTGAGTACGGTAGCGCAACGGTATCACATCGCTAAGAACGTTAGTACATCGTCAGGACATCGTCAGAACATAGACTTGCAGCAAGTCCGTAAAACACTAAAGGCCCTGTCACACCATAACGTATCGCCTCAACGTATGCCAACGTATGCGAAATATCGAAAAATACGTTGGTGTACGTTGGCGTACGCTGATATAAGTTAGGGGTACGTTGGGGATACGTCGTTTACGTTAAGAGCACGCTGTGATACGCTGTGACAATTTGGACCACGAAAAAATATTGAGCATGCTCAAAATTTCTCGACGTACTCAACGTGTGCTTAATACGTTCTGCATAAGTTCCCGGTAAGTTTGTGGTACGTTAAATATAAGTTGACATACGCTGACATACGTTAGTGGTACGTTACTCGTACGTTACTCGTAAGTTGGTATACGTTGATGAACGTAGGCTGGGGGAAACGTACAGCCAACGTAGTGATAACGAGTTGATAACGTATATGTGCCGTATGTCTAACGTATGCCTGACGTATTTCCAACGAGTTTCGACGTATTCTCACGTATTCACCTTATGCCGGGCGATCGTGTAAGGCCCTGTCACGTATCCATAGCGTATTGAACGTATACATAACGTATGACTAACGTATTGATAGCGTATCACTAACTTATAACATACTTATGACAGCGTATCACAGCGTATGCGAGCGTATGCGAGCGTATGACTAACGTATGCTTAACGTATACTTAACGTATTCGTAGCGTATGTCTGCCGTGTTCGACGTATCGGCACTCGTCAGCGTATCCTCGACGTACAACGAACACGTGGCTTATTATGCCGCTGTAGCACGTATAAATACCGCGCCGATCTCACATTACATCATTCCCGCCGATGTCACTCAAGCAGTTAACATGCCTCCCAAGAAGAAGCAAGCAACCAGGGGCCGAAGCCGAGGAGGAGGAAAAAGCAAGAAGGCCAAGACAGACCATGAAGAAGTGAGGATGAGATACTCAAGGGACCCATTTATATACTCAAACCCTCCATAAGTTCCCAAAACGCCGAATGCGCGCTAGCTGTACGGTAGCCCTGTCACACCATGGCGTATCGCCTGAACGTATAACAACGTATGCGAAATATCGAAAAATACGTTGGCGTACGTTGGCGTACGTTGGTGTACGCTGATACAAGTTAGGGGTAAGTTTGGGATACGTCGTATACGTTAAGAGCACGCTGTGATACGTTGTGAAAATTTGGAACACGTCGAGCCCGCGAAAAATTATTGAGCATGTTCAAAATTTCTCGACATACTCAACGTGTGCTTAACTTACGTTCTGCATAAGTTCCCGGTAGGTTCGTGGTACGTTAGACATACGTTTACAAACGCTGACATACGTTAGACATACGCTGACATACGTTAGAGGTACGTTAATCGTCTTAAGTTATAGGTTGGACATATAGATTTACCTTCTAGATATTGTAATAGTTATCATCTAGGCTGCGTTTACTTGAACTGGCAACACTTGTCCCGCCGTGTACGAAACTCAATTTCTGCAACGGCATAAGTCACGTGTTCGTTGTACGCCGAGGATACGCTGAGGATACGTCGAGCACGGCAGACATACGCTACGAATACGTTGGTCATACGCTCGCCGATCGCATACGCTGTGATACGCTGTCATAAGTTTGTTATAAGTTAGTGATACGCTATCAATACGTTAGTCATACGCTATGTATGCGTTTAATACGCTATTGATACGTCCATTCCATCACCGATGTTGACGCAATTCGTTGGGAAGTTGGACGTTCTTGGACGTTCTCGGACTCTGACAATTTTCGAGCTATTTTTTGAATACGTCGGCATACGTTCAGGCCATACGCTATGGTGTGACAGGGCCTTTACAATGACGGTATGGTGTAAAATGAGAGAATGAATTCAAATGTCTAAAATAAATAAATAAACGTGAAGTATCATATATTTCAGGCTTGTAAAAAAATATCCAGCGCGTACGTTTTATCATAATTTTTTAAAACCGCACCATTTTGGGGGATCTTTTCAGCAATTCCGTGTAAACTTCAATTAAGTATATTACCTAAACATGCTAAAGCAGACGACACGAACAGCGCCACTATCATTGGGACACTCACCAGTGACATTACTGGTTAAACAAAAGTAGTTCAGATTGGCCAGTTGAGTGGCACACCCCTGCTACTATATGAGGCCACCGGAGAACCGACGATCCATTACGGGCGCTACCGTACCGGTGCTCTACCGACACTTAACGAAGCCATACCGCTGTACTGCCTGGTTGTAGCCGCGTTGCTCGTTGTAGCCGCGTTGCTCGCTCCGGTAGCCGCGTTGCTCGCTCCGGCAGCGCAACGTTGTTGAGCATGTTAAAACAATTGCCTGCCGCTGCTATTTTTTTCGCCGATGTTCTGACGATGTCCTGACAATGCCGTACTACCGTTCTTAGCGATGTGATACCGTTACACTACGGTACCAGTACCGATTCCCGACAATCGCCAAATTGGTACTCCGGTATAGCTCGGGTTAGCCAAATCGTCTAGGTGTGACAGCGCTTTAATAGAATCCCTGACCGTAGTCCTGCCGATGTACTAACGATGAACTACCGTTCTAGCGATGTGATACCGTTGCGCTATACTACGTATTACCGATCCCATCGCCAAATTTGTGCTCCGGTGTAGCTCCTGCGAGCCAAATCGGCTAGATGTGACAGCGCTTTAACATATCGAGAAAATAAGCCAATCAGCACATCAATTAAAGCAAAAGTTACTATTTATATCCAAGAGAATCCCAAGCAAATGACAGTTTAAGCATAACGCGCTAGATCGGCTAAAACTTAAAGGAAGGTGAAACAGCAGCATGATCAGAGCTTTAGTCTTTATTAGATGCTTGGTGGGGTTGGACGCTTGTAAACGTGTCCTATGGAATAGGAAATCGAATACTATTGTATTTCCTTTGTTTCAATCATTGGACCTCATTCTTGGACATTACGCGATGACTGACGCTATTTGATAAATGGCATTAACTGCATAATTACGTGGAAATCAGGACAAAGTCTACTGTTTAGAAATGTGATATCATCTCAGTGTCAACATTCCACGGTTTTCATGGTTATTGCTTTACCGAATAACACATATACATTGCATTTTTCTCTTGCAGTTGATCGTGTGGATAGAGTTCCGGCGGTATACCCAAAATAGTGCTACCAGACGTGGAGAGAATCAAGTTTCTTAAATGGAACACTCGTGTTGCATCAAACAATCGAAGCGTGCAAATATCAGGTGATACTCTGAACTAGCAAACACCCGAAATCGAGTTTAGTCTACGGGCAATACCAAATACAACATTACACAACGAGCACATGCTACTGGCAGACTTTCAAATAGTCAATTGAGTTGCAAGTAATATTTAGTTTCATTTGGTTGTAAAGAGTGAATGTCGCTATAATTTGATCATCAGTTTCGTAATCGTGCTCTACCACTCCGCGCTTTAATACACATGGCTTTGCGTTCGTGACAATCCAAATTACCTTTGGAAATTTGCCACTCTGATTTTAAATGGAACGACCAGATTTCAGCCTCGCTTCTGATGCCGGGTTTTCCTATTAAATACTGTGCACACACTTTGGTAAATAGCTTCGGGGATGCGTATCAGTCGAGGATTCATCATGATTATTGCGTTTCATTGACGAACTCCATACATGGATTTGAAGTTCCATTAAGATTTACACCCAAAATATCCTTACTTAAGTCTTGCTATGAGTACGACGTATACACTACTCGTTACACGGTACCTAAGCATGCCAGAGCGCCAGTCAAATAATCATCAATGCATTCACCTGCTCTTCGATGGCTCTTGGATGGCTCTTCAATAATACTGCCCTGTTTATTGTACGGAAGACACGTCGTCCGTTAGCCTGCAGTGCAAATAATGTCCCACATTCAATTATAGAAGTGCTCTTACAAGTGGTTTGACTTTCTGTTATACAAATGGATATTTGTTGCTTCAGCTACACAATCAAATCAAAGTCACCCGATGTCTTTCCGGTTGATCCTCTTCTATTATTTTCATTGTATGACCTTTCTCAAACAATGGTGAAGACGCCCGATGAAGACGACGATTTATAAAACTCCTAATTGACTGTATCTGGTATACACAATACGTGTGATATAAATGAAGGTGGATTAAGGACAATTTTAATAACTTACAATCTGGTTTACTTGTACCATTGATGAGATGGGTCTACCATCTGATTATGTTTTCAGTATTACCGTAACTATAATAATCACATCTCTATCCACCATAGCAAACTTAGCTCTGATCATCGCATTTCTCACCAAATACCACCTGCGAACTACAAGTAACTATTTCATCATGGGATTAATCACAATCAATCTGATTCTTGGACTGCTTTATCCTGTGCAAACATTGGCGCACTTACAGGTGATATCCGGCAATCCAGAATGCGTGGTGCTACTGTGTATCTTACTCATGGTTGGAATTCTTGGTTCATTCGCGCTACTTTCGCTAACGATTGAGCGTTACATTACGATAAGCAGACCGCTCAAGGCTGATTCATTAATAACTCTCAGGAGGTATTTCATAGCGACGTGTATAGCGACGGTATACAGTACCATCGTGGCAATCCTTCCCGCCATTTCTCCCATAGGATATAACGTTCCGGGACATATTCCGGAAGGTTGTCGATTCCATATTATCGTACCGTCTGCTGCGTATCGATTTTTCATATTTGCTAATCGATTTGTACCTCTCCCCATTATGATCACCTTATATGTTAAAATCTTCTTGTTGGTGCGTCGTCACGCTCGCGCTGTAGCGGCGCAGATCACTACAGTCCAACCATCGATAGAGACTTCAAATACTGGGGGAACTTCGGGGGCACACGGTCATCGTGTGCACCAAGAGGCTTTACGGAGAAAGTACAAGTTTAAAACTGAAGCCAAATCTGCTTTACTGCTCTTCATTATAATAGCGTATTTCATCATCACGTGGATACCTTTCACGATTGTTTTATTTCAACGAAATGTTTCAGAAGACAATAACCACGTTATGTACACTATTTCCAATATGTTTGTTTTCAGTAATTGTGCCGTCAATCCGTTGTTATATGGTGTTGGTAATAGGACGTTTAGAAATGCCTTATTACAAATATTTTGTGGACGATTTGTAAGATCACAAAATCGACGGGAACAACTAAGTTTTACAGTTCCATCCGTAGATGCTAACCTAGCACTCGAATCTGTATAAGAGACTGCTATGTTACTCATGTTTGTACAAGAGACTGCACTTTTATCATTCCGTCCGTAGACGGTAACCTAGAACTGAAATCTGTATCAGAGACTGAATTTTTTAAAAGAGACGGTGTAAGGTAACGTCATACTAGAATGTGTATAAGAGATAGTAACAGTTTCTGAGTTTGTAGAGGAGACAATATTTTTGCATTAGCATTTTGAGTTAGCGTAGCACAAAATTAAAATACTGCAGACATATGTGTTGGAAATGATATTGAGGGTAATTGGGTTTGCTTAAAAACTGTTAATTTAATGATCCCGTTTGAAAAAAATTAATGTTCCACTGCCTAATCACTTTAATACCGATGATTTAGTTATTGGCCGGTCATAAATTCTCCAATTCCCGGATTAGGCAGGCCAGTGGTCATAATGATGTATCATTGAAATCAGTGTTAAAGATGGTAAGGGTATTTAGGTCTGTGTAATAGACGTTTTCGTTACACCTGAGGTGGTAAGAGATGGAATTCTACAGTAGTTCTCAACTCACTGCATTTTGATTTCAAATTTCGACCGTGCTAATAATACACATCACACCGCGAATAGTACTAGTGTGTGGTCACACAATACATGGTTGTCCCCAGTGTACCTATATAGGTGAGATGGAAGGTGAAGGTTCGTAAACACTAGAGCTAGACGTTATTTACCGTGCGGTACGATATCGCAATGGAGTTTAAAATGTTTAACTGCCATTGCGGCAGTATGCGACGCATTGCGTTGACGCTGACGTTTTCCTATGTTGACAAACGGCGCTGACTACCATCGCATGCGGTGACCTGCGTTGACCCGGCGTGACCTGCGATGAATCACCGTACCTTGCGGTGGAAGTAAGGCTACCGCATCGCATCGCACGGAAAACATCGCCTAGTGTGAACGAACCTTGAATCATTTATTTATATTATTTCTCCATCATGCTTGTCGCTAGAGAAGCGGGAGAAACATGGGAAGTCGAACCCTAACCTTAAGATGTATTTCTAGTGCTTCGATACCAATTGTTCTCGTTAGCTCAGTTGGTAGAGCACCTGTCTGGAGTTCAGGAGGTCCAAGGTTCAAATCTCGTCCCCCACTAGGGAAAGATTATTATCGACATTTATTTATGCTTAAAAGGGGATTTTCATTGAATTATTTTTTATTTGTTTTAAATTTCAATAGCGAAAACCAATCGTCTATGTATTCCTCTAGGGAGCAGTTCCATTTATACGCGATAAATTTATCGCGACTGTACCGGGCCTGATATGTTTTGGACCCGATGTTTTTCAAGTTGATACGCGCTAAAATAGACATCAGGCCCCGATAAAATAGACATCGGGGCCCGATACGAGGCCTCTGCCATACCCTGGGGTATGCTCCCAAAATATAAATTTCATCAATAACATTATCTCTAAAAACATGAAATGCTGAATTTGTACCTTACAACTAGAATAAATAACCCGAAGCTCTATTTACATACCGACCACTTATCTTTCGTTATATTTAAACAAGCGGTAATACGCTACTCGATAAATAATCCTTTGCTACTCGCAACTGTACGCGCTAAAAATCTCATCGGGGCCTGATAAAAAACTCATCGGGGCCCGGAACATTCTCGCAATTTTTATCGCGTACAAATGGAACTGCTCCCTAAAGGAGCCCACAGTGCACATTATTGGACACTTCAGTGTCAAAATGAATACATATATATATAACCTATTACACATAATTGTTTAACTGCAACAATGATCGTAACGTTGTGAAACGTATTGAATTTAGTATGAATAATGCAGGCTGAGATGATTTAACCTTGCATTTAGATTATTACTTAAACAGTAAATCTGCTCTAATTTCTATACAAATGAATAGTTTGTGAGGGTCTTATAGGAGCGTTGTTGTAGAACATGGCTTTAAATCATTCACTATTTCAGCATTCCATTTTACTTCAAATGGAGCCACCCATGCAGGTATAACTCCGTTTGAAATTCATACTCCCTTTGAGGAAGATTAAGGTAATGTCTTTCATAAGGGGGTGGGGTGGGGTGGGGGGGGGGGGGGTGATTTCAAATAGAATAGCCCATAGTTTAATTCTCAAACACATGGAAAAGTGAAGTGATCACGAATGAATGGGCAATGTATCATACATAGACCAATCGGGAGTTGGGTCATTTTTATAATGACAATGACAATATTCATGATAATTTAGTAGGCCTATACGCAATGTCTGTGATATTTTGGTATATGAATATTGGGAAAGTGTGTACTTCAGGTCCGATCCATGCGTTATAATAAAGTGCATCGTATAAAATTGTGAGATAGGCTTTTACGACGGGTATTCATAATATAAGTTAAAAGTTTAACGGGTTCGCCGTCGGACGAGTTTGCATCGTATAAGTTAAAACGAGACAATTTTATGTACCGTGTAATTGATGCACCCAAAGTACACTTTATCCGTGAAAACTTACTTTACATTCAATGACAGAACTCTATAACCCCAAAATCGTGATAACTATCATTTTAGCTATCGATGTATTCGTAATGATATATACTTAAATATATAATTACTATAAATAAATAGCACCAACATTAAGTAAACATGGCAAATCGTTTGTCGAGTTCATCACGGGCATCGTCATCAATACTAATCAATCATTGGTTTATTGACCATTGCTTTGGAGTGAACCAGGCAATTTGTTCCTAGTTAATATTTCATGAAGGTCTGTGATCTAAAGTAAATTGTCTTAATGAAGAGAAAAAATACTTATCGAGCATCAACATGGAACATATTCAAACATTGCGCAGTTCCGGAAATTGCATAACGCATTTCAAGGCGATCTAATAGAATGTCATGGTCTACTGTATCAAAGGCTGCACTCATATCAAGGAGCACAACAAAAGCAACACGTCTTGAGTCAATATCAGTAGTTATGTCAGAGAGAACTTTTATCAGGGCAGTCTCCGTGCTATGACGGGCGCGATAAGCCGATTGTACACACAGAAAAATGTTTACATAATTATGTTAAATATAGAACTCCATAATTATTATGTAAACCTTTCACACAGTATTTGTGTATAAAATACACAAGTTATTTTTACATAACTTGTGTATTTTATACACAAATACTGTGTGAAAGGTTTACATAATAATTATGGAGTTCTATATTTAACATAATTTTGTAAACATTTTTCTGTGTGTAGCGGATCTGCAAGGCTGTTTGTATGCAAGTGTTCCACAAGCTGGGTAGCTGCTCATATCTCAATTACTTTGGCAACAAAACTCAGGTTACTCACTGGGCGGTAGTTCTTCAGCACCTCCTTTTCCAAAGATGGCTTCTTAATAAGCGGTGTTACAAATAGCACGTTGGGCAGAGCTGGAAAAATGCCCAAGCGAAGGGACTTGTTAACAATTTCGGTAATTGCAGGTACATGTTGGTCAGAATGTTGCTTAATGAGCCAAGTTGGATGAGGATCCAAGATGCATTGGACGAACCAGATATAACTTCGCAGACTTCATCAGGAGACATTTCAACAAATTCAGTGAAATGGTCACAGTTGACAGGACGATTGTCAGTGAATGTGAAACATCTGGTTTGTCCGGGTCATTGTCCAAATTAGCACGAATGTCACTGATCTTGTTCGTGAAAAATCTAGTGAATCGCGTACTGACATCTGAGAACTATCGAGAAGTGCTGTGATGGTCGATGACAGTATCTCTAATCCTTTTGCTGTCTCCACTGGAGTGCTACAGGGTGATGTTCTGGCTCCATTCCTATTTGTGATATTGGTAGACTACCATATTATGAAGGCGACATCTGATTTGACTCAAGAGTTTTGACACATCCACGTCGTTCGAGGCGTCATTCTGCCGTTGTTCTCAAATACTTAGACTTTGTTGATGACATTGCCTTACTCGAGACAACAATTCCACGAGCTCAGACGCAGCTGACAAAAACTGCTGCAGCAGCAAAAGATCTTGGCCTCTTCATTAGCGTATCTAAAACGGAGTACATGACTAGCAACTGCAATCCTCACCCAACACTTCAGGTATATGGGGATACCATCAACCATGTGACAGATTTCAGGTATCTTGGCTCTATGATGGCATCGGGTGCAAGTGATCTTATAAGACACAAGGGAATTAGCATGGTGCGCATTCTGGAAGTTAGAACGCCTCTGGAGGAGCCCTCAAATAGCTATCACAACAAAGATGAAATTATTCAATACCACCTGTGTGACTATCTTACTGTATGGATGTGAATCCTGGGTGATATCCCAAGATACCGTATGGAATCCTGGGTGATATCCCAAGATACCGTATGGAATGCAAATTAAATGCCTTCGTTACCTCTTGCTACAGGATAATGCTAAACATCAAACGCATGGATCATGTCCCAAACACCGCAATTTATGAAATGATCAAGACAGAGCCTCTTATCCACCGTGTAAAGCGCCGCCAGCTGAGATTCCTTGGCCATATACTCCGTCTCCCTGATAAAGAGCCTGCTAAAAAGGAGCCACCTACGCACCAACACATGGCCGAAGGAGACCTGGTCGTCCTTGCACAACACATCTGACATATACAACGCTTACTAGGGGACAATGAAGGCATGATTCAAGAACGACAGATTGTTACTCTTGCTCAAGACCGTCGTGCATGAAAGAAACTTGTGGTCGCCTGCTCTGCAGCCGCAGGATGATGATAATAATATGTGAGTAAAAACATATGTAAATTGTGTTGAAATCGATCGAGTGGTTCGTAAGTTATGATGAATACCGTGATACATGATACCGCATATTTCGAAAACGTAAGACAATGTTAGAAAAAAGTGTTCGACCACTTTGTAGGTGTAAATTGTTCCCCCTTCCTCCGTGATCAATGTTGAATCCCATAATTTTCCCACCATCAGCACAGGGCCTCACAACATTGATCGGTGGGGAAGGGGGAGGAATATGAGTAAGGAGATACTTCAGGATACCAGAAACAAGTTTTGATGTTCACGTGACTCAAATAATGTGTCTGTTATGGTCCAATAAGCATGGCAATTAGGGTCAGTGTTCGAACACTTTTTTCTATGATTGAGGGTGATAGCCAGAGTGTCACGGGCCCAATATTTGAGCCCATGGTCGGTCCACCTTTATTTCTTGCCCGCGCACAATACTAGCTACGCCCAGTGACAATTATATAAAATATTGTCACTGCTACGTCACTTTAGGTTCATACACAAAAGTTGATTCAAAACTTACTCCTGTCGAATCAAACAGTCCCGTTGCTGGGAACACACGCCCTCTAAAGGCGATTGTGTATCAAAAAATTCGACCAATTTGATGTTAGTGTCTTACGTTTGATCCACTACATGCAATCGTCATCATCAAACCAGTCATTTTGTAATATCGAAGTGTGATGGAGAGGTGTTGGATTATCTCTGCTTCATAGATTGTCTCACCAGCCCTATCCCCAAGTCAATCTAACATAGCTCTCTACGGTCACATTCAATAATACACTGCAGTCGAATTACTTATATATATCTGCAAACCGGTTCTGAGTATACAATCTTTCCCGTTATTTGATGCGTCGCTCGTGCCTCGATGGGAAGAAACGTACCTATTTCCAGCGGGATTTCCGGCGCCATTATGTCTTTTCGGTGGGAACGCATTTGGCGGCAACTATAAAGAGTTGTCAAAAGTCAACTCGTGATACATTCATATCAATATTGGGCAAAGATTTGTCTCCTATTGAATTACTCAATGTAATCAGGGACAATTCGATTGTCCCTGATGTAATGGTATCTGATGTCCTTCAATTGAAGTCATTTATGACAATACATTGCTTTGGTAATTGTACGCATGAATAATTTGATGTATCAATTATCATTATTTTTAATATATCCTACGTTTTGTATCACCCGGAATACCAATAGCCGACTCTAAATAATGAATGTGCGAATGCGTGGGGGATATATAAAACAGTCATAAAACGTCGTAAATAGTTTCAAATCAAAGCTGAGTTTGGAGTTGCTATTTGAACAATAATGAATGGTTGTTGTCATCGAGTGCACATACGGTTTGGTTTGGTTCCGGTACTCCTGCGTGGTTGATTTATGGCAAAAATGAAATTGATCATCTATCCACTAGGCATATCAACATGTATTTCTGTGGATTTTCAATTTAGTGTTGCAAACATAAAGGAATATCTGTGGAAATACTATTCGCTGACTCTATGAACAGGTGAGAGCTCTTATCATCTTGATGTCGTTATGTAGATCAAGGAGTTATCATACTTAATATAATAACTCCTTGTGTAGATATACGTTTTGATCGATTCTGTGTGAGAGTGGTGTAGCCAGAGTGGGGGGGGGGGGGGGGGGGGGTCGTGGGGCGATCGCCGGTTACAGATTGCGGCTCTGTCGGTTATCTAGAGTTAGATTTTTCGCGCCGCTTTAGCCCACCCCCCTCCCCAGCCAATCTCTAGTTTCTTACATGGCGGCAATTCTCAAACGTTGATCGTCCTTGTCGTTCATTTTTATCGTTTGCACCCCCCCCCCCCCCCCCCCCCATAGGCTATGAATAAACCTAGCTACACCACATCTGTTTGAAAACATTGCAGTAGACTGAAATCAAATTTATTAAAATGAATTAACGATTGTATTCAGAATATTTGGTGCATCATCATTATCAACAGTCCTTATAGAATTAACCATCTAATTGACAAGAACGACATATATTATTTGGTAAAACATTTTGCTTGTTTTGGTTTGATTTTTGTGTGTAATTAGCAGGCCCGTAAGAAGGGGGGGGGGGCGATGGTGGCGATCGCCCCCCCCCCCCCTTTGAAAATCTTTCCCGGAAAATTTGTACACAGATGAAAAAATTTCGCCCGCTACGCGCGCATTTGTCTTCCCAAAATGCAATATTCTTTGCTACAAGTTTGTTTAGAGCCAAAATGTACCTCGATCGTGCAAAAAATAGATGCAAATTCGAAAATGTTCGCGCGCTACGCGCGCATATTTGACTCACATTTTGTTGTTGTTGAAAACGCCCCCCCCCTTTGAAAAAAGTGTCTTACGACCCTCATTAGGTTGTCCAACGCTTTAATAGTAACTTACTTCTGTAACAACATTTAGTCGGGTATCTACAGAGGATTAGTGTGTACCCCCCCCCCAGGACTCCCCCAAACCAACTGTTTTTACTTCCTATCATGAACCTAAGACATAATCAGGATGTTACCAAAAATATGTTCATAATGCTAAGGGGTTATGCAAGATGGCATCCAAAATGGCCGCCATAACTGTTCAAATCTCATAAAATTACATAGCAATCAAGTTGTATGGTAAAAGTATAGTTTTAATAGTGGGATGTATGTATTAGACCACTAGACACTCATATTCAGAACTTTTGCTTTGTTAACACACCTAAATCCAAGATGGCCGCCAAAATGGCCGCCAAAATGGGTAAAATTCTATATATTGGCATATATAAACCAACATGTATGGTCAGAGTATAGTTTTAACAATGGGATGTATGTGTTAGACCACTAGAAACTCAAATCTAGTATTTTTGCTTTGTTAACATACTTAGAAATCCAAAATGGCCCCAAAATGGGTCCCAAAATGACTGAACAAATTGTTGAAATTCCATAAAATGGGATAATATCAACCAAAATGTATGATGAAAGTATAGTTTTAACATTGGGATTGGTGTATTAGACCACTAGTAACTCATATCCAGTATATTTGCATTGTAATAACATACTTTAAAACCAAGATGGCCACTAAAATGCCCGCTGTAAATGTAAAAATAGTCTACATGAGTGTATGACCATTATTTTGGCCATTAATTTGGCGGCTATTTTGGTTTTAAAGTATGTTAACAAAGCAAAAATATTAGATATGAGTTTCTAGTGGTCTAACTCATACATCCCATTGTTAAAACTATACTCTGATCATATATGTTGGTTTATATATGCCAATATATAGAATTTTACCAATTTTGGTGGCCATTTTGGCGGCCATCTTGGATTAAGGTGTGTTAACAAAGCAAAAGTTCTTGATATGAGTGTCTAGGGTCTAATACATACATCCCACTATTAAAACTATACATTTACCATACAATTTTTAATTGCTATATGTCATTTTATGAGATTTGACCAGTTATGGCGGCCATTTTGACTTGTTACGTTTTGGATATTCTTAATAATAATAGCCTAGATAATAATTAATGATTTTCCATTTTATTTTCATCAGAAAGAACTATAAATCTTGACTTTATTTACAGGATGCTCAAGATAATTATAGTGTTATCTCAATTTATTTAGTCTTGGTGTGCATTGTCTAGATACGTGGTATCTGCTTGGTAACGCACGTATGCTAAATGACTTCGTAAATACACGGCATCCGTTGTGACACCTATGTAAATTACTCGATTATTTTAATGAACCGTCAATAAAAGGAAAGTCATTCAAACAGTCTCTTTCATCTTCATGACATATCTAATCAAATTTTAATAAAACAAGAACAAAACAATCTGAACAAAAAATGTATATCTTTTCTTGTGCAGGCTATATTATTTATTATAGAATAACAATGTACATGTACGTGAAACACCCAGTAAAGCGTGTTTCTATTCAGTACACAAATAATAAGCGGTTATTATGGTAACGGGTGGATATCATAGGGGTAGGGGGAAACGAGATTGCGTTTTTTCAACCCCCTATGTTTAAGGTATAGGAGAAAATGAGATTGATATAATGTTACAATAATCAGAAACACGCGTAGTACTAGTAGTCGGCCTATTAAAAGACGAAACACGCTCCATATAAGATCAAAGGATTATGGTTAACCAACCATAAGCATGATAAGAGTCGCGTGCAAACCTGTATGTTTGATTGTATGTGTCACAAGCCACTTTCGCTAAAATCGTTGGTTAACGCGGTACTAATTTAAATACATGTTCCCTGCACTCTTAGAAAAAATTAAGCAATGTTGGGTAAAATACTACACTTCACGATGGTAAAAATGGAACATGGTTGTTTGTTGAGTAAAAATGTACACAACAGTGGTTGTGTAGAGTCTAGTCTTACACAACACATAGTGAACATTTTATCCATCAAATAGCTCAATTTTACCCAACAAAGTTTAAAACTTAGACACAATATCGTTGGGTAAATGTTTACCCCAAAACGACCATGTTCCCTATTTTGACCCAATTATGTGTAACACTTTACACAGCCGGGGTTGTGTAGAGGTTTTACTCAACACTTGTGTCATTTTGGTACACATAAATTGGGTAAATTTCCTTTACCCAATAATGCTGTGTAGGCAATTTACCCTTTTGTTGTGTAACACTTTACACTGCATTGTGCACATTCTTTGAACATTTAAGCTATGGCGGGTGACAACGGTCAAAGCTTTCTTGCTGGAGGCAGGCCTTGAAGACTTAATCCCGGATTTGAAAATTGTGATATGTTTAAATAATATGTTATAGTTATTTTAAGACAATTTATATTCTTTTAGGAGTGAAGTAGCTGTAATAGTCCTGTACTACTTGCGTATATAATAAGCTTATAAGATTACTATATACGCAACAAGCAGTTAGAACAGTCATGGTTACCAACTTTTGTGTTGAGTTGGGGAGCTGTGTGTTTTGCTCGCTTTACCGGACCAGAATATGGTGCGCTGAGCTCAGGCCATCACACTGGTTGCTACGAGATCAATTTGAGTGCACACCGATGTATGCACATCAAACACTTCCCTGCACCAACAAAATACCGAGTTATTGACTCTAGTATATGGTCCTAGCAACAGTGCACATAGTCGCTACAGCGTGTTTTCAAAGTGCTTGACACTTTTGTCATGGACCGCAAGGGATTTTCGCTCAACATTGTGCAGTTGTTTACTACTGCGAGAGTGTACATCGCGCAGTAGCCTCCTTCACATCCGCTTTCTGTCATATAAAATGGAGTCTGGACACGAGACTACGACGAATCTTACACTTTCATGGTGTCAAATCATGTTTTACCCAATTACAGACACTTTTCTACACTTCCAGAGTGTTAAAACTCGAAATTCAATAATAAACTATTGCATGTGTAAAAAGTTATTTTACGAAATCGATGTTAAGCACAATATTGGGTTAAAAACTACACATTTATTTTGAACCCAGCAAAATTTGACACCCATTTCTATGCGTGTGACTAAAATCATTTCTTTGCTTACAGTTTTTTTTAACACTAAAGCTAAGAATGTGAGCACAATGTATACACACTGCTTAAATACATATAATTAATAACTAAAAGCAAAATCATACCGGAGCGCAAATTTTGTGATTGTCGGGGATCGGTTCTAGTACGGTAGCTCAACGGTATCACATCGGTAAGAACGGTAGTACATCGGCAGGACATCGGCAGAACATCGGCGAAAACATTAGTAACGGCAGGCGACGGTGTAGAAATGTTTGACATGCTCAAAAATGTCCGCCGTCGCGCTACCGAAGCAAGCAACGGGACTACAACGGCAGTACAACGGCAGTACTGCGGTATGGCTGTGTCGGTAGAGCATCGGTAGCGCTCCGTAATGGATCGGCGGCTCTTCGGTGGCCTCAAAGTATCAGCAGTGATCAGGGCAGCGTGCCTCTCAACTAGCCGATCTGAAGTTACTTTTGTTTAACCAGTGATGAGTGTCCCAATGTTGGTTGCACTGTTTGTGACGTCTGCTTTAGGTATTAGACTTAATATATTATAGTATTTCTTAAAGAATATAACACAACCTTCCTTGCGCCTTTGATCTGTCTGCTTCACTAATGCAGCCATCGAGAGTACTACAATAGTTCTATTGTTAACGCCAGATAAGTAGAGAGGTTTCTAGTTAATCACCGATCTTTTTCCGATGCTTTTAACAATAGAACGAAATACCGTTGGAAAAGCGCTTTTAAATCGCTAGAAAAATGCTTTAAAAGCACTGAGAGTTTGGATATGGACCCTAAGTCCTTGTGCCTGAGAGCATTCCTAACAAATAATGGACATAAAAAGTTTTAATTGCAATTTCGTCATTCGAGTGTTAGCTCATCATAAAGGCGCTGTCACACCTAGCCGATTTGGCTCGCCGGAGCTATACCGGAGAACATATTAGGCGATTTTCGGGGATTGGTACTAGTATGGCAGCGCAACGGTATCACATCGCTAAAAGAACGGTAGTACATCGTCAGGACATCGTCAGAACATAGACTTGCAGCAAGTTCGTAGGACACAAACAATGACGGTATGGTGTAAAGTGAGAGAATGAATACAAATACCTAAAATAAATAAATAATGTATGATAAATGTACATATTTCAGGCTTGCAAAAAAACCCAGCACGTACGTTTTATCATAACTTTCAAAACCGCACCATTTTGGGGAATGTTTCCAACAATTCCGTGTAAACTTAAGTCTAATACCTGAAGCAGACGACACCAACAGCGCTTCCAACATTGGGACACTCACCAGTGACGTCACTAAGTCAGATTAGCAAGTTGAGTGGCACACCCCTAGGCCACCGGAGAGCCGCCAAACTATTACGGGGCGCTAGTCGCGCTACCGGTGCTCTACCGACACTTAACGAAGCCATACCGGAGTACTGTCGTTGTACTGCCGTTGCAGTCCCGTTGCTCACTCCGGCAGCGCAAGGCAGTGACATTTTTGAGCATGATCAAAATTCTACCGTCACCTGCCGTTGCTAATGTTTTGACAATGTACTACCGTTCTTAGCGATGCGTTACCGTATATCCCCGAAAATCGCCAAATGTGTGCTCCGGTGTAGCTCCGGCGAGCCAAATCGGCTAAATGTGACAGCGCTTTAACATATCGAGGAAATAAGCCAAGTCAGCACATCAATTAAAGCAAAAGTTACTATTTATACCCAAGAGCATCCCAAGCAAATGACAGTAATATTTAATTACAAGTTAGTGATTTTAAGCATAACGCGCTAGATCGGGTCTACCATGATAACGTGTATTTTCCTATACCACGAGTGCGCTATTCATAAAAGTATCTTAGGTTTAGGGTTAGGTTTAGGGTTAGGTTTAGGGTTAGGTTTAGGGTTAGGTTTAGGGTTAGGTTTAGGGTTAGGTTTAGGGTTAGGTTTAGGGTTAGGTTTAGGCAGTAGCGTTTGTGGGGGGGGGGCAGTGGGGGGCCGGGGGGCGAGTCGCCCCCCCCCCCCCCCCCGGACACCTAAAATGGGGACGGCGAAGCGGAAAAATGGGGACGAGAATAAGGGGAGAAAAGAGAGAAAGAAGGGGGAAGGAGAGGGAGAAAGAGAAGAGAAAGGGGGAGGAGAGGGAGAAAGAGAAGGGAAAGGAGAGGGAGAAAGAGAAGGGAAAGGGGAAGGAGAGGGGAAAGAGAAGAGAAATGGGTAGGGTCAGGGTAGGGTATGGTTAGGGTTAGGGTTAGGGTAGGGTTAGGGTTGGGGTTAGGGTTAGGGTTTATGACTAGCGACCCTTATGACTAGTGACCATTATGACAAGCGACCCTTATGACTAGCGATTTTGACCCGCTAGATCGGCTAAAAGGAAGGTGAAACAGCAGCATGATCAGAGCTTTTGTCTTTATTAGATGCGTGGTGGGGTTGGACGCATATATAAAAGTTTCCTCTGGAATAGGAAATCGAATACTATTGTATTTCCTATGGCTTTGTTTCGATCATTGAACCTCATTCTTGGACATTACGCGATAACTGACGCCATTTGATAAATGGCATTAACTGCATAATTACGTGGAAATCAGGACAAAGTCTACTGTTTAGAAATGTGATATCATCTCAATGTCAACAAGTCACGGTTTTCATGGTTATTGCTTTACCGAATAACATAATATACATTGCATTTTTCTCTTTCAGTTGATCGTGTGGATGGATTTCCGTCGGTATACCCAAAATAGTGCTACCAGACGTGTAGAGAATCAAGTTTCTTGAATGGAACACTCGTATTGCATCAACCAACCGAAGCGTGCATATATCAGGTGATACTCTTGTACTAGCAAACACCCGAACTCGAGTTTGGTCTACGGGCAATACCAAATACAACATTACACAACGAGTACATGCGACTGGCAGACTTTCAAATAGTCAATTGAGTTGCAAGTAATATTTAGTTTCATTTGGTTGTAAAGAGCGAATGTCGCTATAATGTGATCATCAGTTTCGTAATCGTGCTCTACCACTCCGCGCTTTAATATACATGGCTTTGCGTTCGTGACAATCCAAATTACCTTGGAAAAATGGCCACTCTGATATAAAGTGGAACGACCAGATTTCAACCTCGCTTCTGATGACGGGTTTTCCTATTATTAAATACTATGCACACACTTTGGTAAATAGCTTCGGGGATGCGTATCAGTCGAGGATTCATCATGATTATTGTGTTTCATTGACGAACTCCATACATGGATTTGAAGTTCCATTAAGATTTACATCCATAATATTCTTACTTAAGTCTTGCTATGAGTACGACGTATACACTACTCGTTACACGGTACCTAAGCATGCCAGAGCGCCAGTCAAATAATCATCAATGCATTCACCTGCTCTTCGATGGCTCTTGGATGGCTCTTCAATAATACTGCCCTGTTTATTGTACGGAAGACACGTCGTCCGTTAGCTTGCAGTGCAAATAATGTCCCACGTTCAATTATGGAAGTAATCTTACAAGTGGTTTGACTTTCTGTTATACAAATGGATATTTGTTGCTTCAGCTACACAATCAAATCAAAGTCACCCGATGTCTTTCCGGTTGATCCTCTTCTATTATTTTCATTGTATGACCTTTCTCAAACAATGGTGAAGACGACGATTTTCAAAACTAGTAATGGACTGTATCTGGTATACACAATACTTCGTGTATATAAATGAAGGTGGATCAAGGACAATTTTAATGACTTACAATCTGGTTTACTTGTATCATTGATGAGATGGGTCTACCATCTGATTATGTTTTCAGTATTACCGTAACTATAATAATCTCATCTTTATCCACCATAGCAAACTTAGCTCTGATCATCGCATTTCTCACCAAATACCACCTGCGAACTACAAGTAACTATTTCATCATGGGACTGATCACAATCGATCTGATTCTTGGACTCCTTTATCCTGTGCAAACATTGGCGCACTTACAGGTGATATCCGGCAATCCAGAATGCGTGGTGCTACTGTGTATCTTACTCATGTTGGCAATTCTTGGTTCATTCGCGCTACTTTCGCTAACGATTGAGCGTTACATTACGATAAGCAGACCACTCAAGGCTGATTCATTAATAACTCTCAGGAGGTATTTCATAGCGACGTGTATAGCGACGGTATACAGTACCATCGTGGCAATCCTTCCCGCCATTTCTCCCATAGGATATAACGTTCCGGGACATATTCCGGAAGGTTGTCGATTCCATACTATCGTACCGTCTGCTGCGTATCGATTTTTCATATTTGCTAATCGATTTGTACCTCTCCCCATTATGATCATCTTATATGTTAAAATCTTCTTGTTGGTGCGTCGTCACGCTCGCGCTGTAGCGGCGCAGATCACTACAGTCCAACCATCGATAGAGACTTCGAATACTGGGGGAACTTCGGGGGCACACGGTCATCGTGTGAACCAAGAGGCTTTACGGAGAAAGTACAAGTTTAAAACTGAAGCCAAATCTGCTTTACTGCTCTTCATAATCGTAGCGTATTTCATCATCACGTGGATACCTTTCACGATTGTTTTATTTCAACGAAATGCTTCAGAAGACAATAAGCACGTTATGTACACTATTTCCAATATGTTTGCTTTCAGTAATTGTGTCGTGAATCCGTTGTTATATGGTGTTGGTAATAGGACGTTTAGAAATGCCTTATTACGAATATTTTGTGGACGATTTGTAAGATCACAAAATCGACGTGAACAACTAAGTTTTACCGTTCCATCCGTAGATGCTAACCTAACACTCGAATCTGTATAAGAGACTGCTATATATGTTACTCATTTTTGTAAAAGAGACTGCACTTTTCATTCCGTCCATAGACGGTAACCTAGAACTGAAATCTGTATCAGAGACTGAGTTTTTAAAAGAGACGGTGTAAGGTAACATAATACTAGAATGTGTATAAGAGATAGTAACGGTTTCTGAGTTTGTAGAGGAGACGATATTTTTACCTTAGAATCTCAAGGTAGCGTACGTAGCACAAAATCAAAATGCTGCTGAAATATGTGTTGGAAATGATAATGAGGGTAATTGGGTTTGTTTAAAAACGGTAGTTTTATGATCCCGTTTGAAAACCATTATGTTCCACTGCCTAAGTTTTTTTATACCGATGATATAGTTATTGGCCGGTCATAAATTCTCCAATTCCCAGATTAGGCAGGCCAGCGGTCATAATGAGGTATCATTGGAATCAGTGTTAGAGATGGTAAGGGTGTTTAGGTCTGTGTAATAGACGTTTCCCTGCACCCAATCCTGATAGTCCGTTACAGTAACTACTATAAAAAAGTAACTATTCACTTCATTTTTACTGTGTCTATGTTACAACATGTATCATGTGTTACAGGACGCTACAGTTGTGCCTGTGTTGAGATTATATTTATTTCGTTATAGCGTCCTAATTCGCAATAACACAGACAAAATGGTTTAAGAATATAGGATATTCAATATTTATTGTTTAAGATTGAGCCAGCCTTGTATTTACCTGAGTTTTTGGACATATAATTGTTAATAAATATCGTTTCAGAGGTGTTTTTAATTAAAATGAGATATTACCGTAACACAGGCACAGTCATAACTGTAGCGGACTGTAACAGATGTTTCATGTTGTAACATAGACACAGTAAAACTGTAGTGGAATGGTTACGTTTTTTACAGTAGTTACTGTAACGGACTATCAGGATCAGGATTGGGTGTTCCCTTACACCTGAGGTGGTCAGAGATGGAAATGTACAGTAGTTCTCAACTCACTGCATTTTGGTTTCAAATTTCGACCGCGCTAGTAATACACATCACACCGCGAATAGTAGTGTGTAGTCACACAATACATGGTGTCCCCATCACAGGTGTATCTATAATAGGTGAAGTGGAAGGTGAGTCACATGCTCTCCTTTAATATTCAGTGTTTTGCATTGACATTTATTTATGCTTAAAAGGGGACTTTCATTGAATTATTTTATTTGTTTAATTGCATAAGCGAAACCAACCGTAGTATATATGTATTTTTCTTAAAGGAGCCCACAGTGCACATTATTGGACACTTCAGTGTCAAAATGAATACATACGAGGGTCATTCAATAAGTTCTACCTCCTCACTCATAACATCGCTAATATGAATGTCAACCTCATGACATTTGTCATGATTATAGCTCTCAATCATAGCTACACATTTATAGTAAATGGTAATTGATACCTATTTTACTTTTGTTATGATGCAATCAAAGCCAGAGAGACACGGAAAATTACCGAAAGATAAATACATGTTTTTTCGTTTTCTCTCCGTATTGTATGATTAGGTAGAACCGCCCGATTTAAATACTGAAAATAGAAAACAATGGATGATTTCTGAATATAATGCTAAACTATCATGTATAAATCAGATTGTAGGCAATATTAATCTTTGTAGCTTGCAAATAGTATAATATCAACTCGAATGTATTGACACGCCTTTAGCATACTGGAATACTGATATTCAGTCAAATGTTCGTTGTTACAAGTCAAGCCACGGTGATGCCTCGAATGTTAAATCTTATCATGTATAGTAACTTTATCAGTTTTCCTTATATGCAACATTTAGAATAGTTAATCAGGTAGTCAGTGATAGAAAAATATATCTTCGAGAGACTTGAAATATATCCATTTAGTCCTGTATAATGAAGATCTCTTAGTTCCTATGAAAAGCAAATATGACTTTTGCAGCGGTTCTATAGGGTAGGGTTCCCGGGTAGGGTTACAATTGATGGTTGTCCTGGTCTGGTCCTGGCTAATTAGAGGGCATTTTCCGCCAAGAAATCAGTCACTTGTATTGTTTAAAGTATGTTCAAGAGATATTTGTAACTTAGAACGATTGTAATTAACCGATAGGTACATTTTGTCTCTTAGAATTCGCCAAATGAATAGCACTTAGAGACATTTGGCTGTTTTTTACCCGTTTCCGTCACACTAAATGGAAGTTTGGTTTTTACTGCATATCCAGAAAAGAACACAAAGTATTCAGACCAATCTACTATGATTTTGTAGCTGAGATTCATAGCTTTAATTGTGGAATATTTCATACGACTGGCTTGTATAATAGCAAAGTTATGAGGTCGGAGGTAGAACTTATTGAATGACCCTCGTATAGCTTATTACACATAATTGTATAACTGCAATAATGATCGTAACGTTGTGGACCGTATTGAATTTAGTATGAATAATGCAGGCTGAGATGATTTGACCTTGCATTTAGATTATTACTTCTGCAGTAAATCTGCTCTAATTTCTATACAAATGAATAGTTTGTGAGATTCTAAAAGGAGCATTGTTGTAGAACATGGCCTTAAATCATTCACTGTTTCAGCATTCCATTTTATTTCAAATGGATTCACCCATGCAGGTAACCCCATTTGAAATTCACATTCCCTGTGGGGAAGATTAGGGGTAATGTCTTTAATGGGGAGGGGGTACAAATAGAATAGCCCATTAATGCAATCCCTCATACACACAAGTGAAGTGATCTCGAATGGGCCATCGGCGATGCTAAACAGATTTTTCTCATGCATAGACCAATTGTGAGTGAGTTGGGTTATTTTCATAACGACAATGACAATAAGTGCAATAGTGATATCTTAGTTGGCCTATAAGCAACGTCTGTGATATTTTGGTATATAAATATTGAGAAATTGTGTACTTGAGGTCCGATCCATGCATCAAGTCTTTGACGGAATAAAGTACATCATATAGTTAAAAGGAGACAATTTTGTGTACCGTGTAATTAATTGATGCATACTTTATCCGTGAAAACTTACTTTAGGGAATTTGATAATCTGAGATTCCATGACAGAACTCTATAACCCCAAATTCGTGATAGATATCATTTTTAGCTATCGATATATTTGTAATAATATAACTTAAATATATAATTACCATAAATAAAGAGCACCAACATTAAGTAAACATAGCAAATCGTTTGTCGCGTTCATCACTGGCACTATTGTCATCAATACTAATCAATCATTGGTTTATTGAACATTGCTTTGGAGTGAACCAGTCAATTTATTCCTAGTTAATATTTCATGAAGGTCTGTGAAGGCCTGTGTTCTAAAGTGAACTGTCTTAATGAAAAAAAACACCTATCGAGCATCAACATGGAACATATTCAAACATTAAAGTCAGCCCAGTTAAATGTTAAAATTGCTAATTATTATTTCATTTTGATTTATACAGCAACAAATCTGTACTCTGATTCGGAGTCCACGACGACAACTGACACAGCGATCAAATAAACACGAAGAGGAAACATACTAGATAGTCAATTTCACGTCCTCGAGACAGTGACATTATTGTGTCATTCACTTATCGCAATAAATAAACGCTCGCGCCCTCCCGAAGTGCACACGTATACACACGCGTAGAAACATGCGTAGAAAGACGAAAGATATATCGTATATACGCGTACGTACATACTGAGCCTATAATATAAAGCTGTCCAGAGAAAAATAAATATCTCGCATATTCCATAAACAAGACATTAAGTAACAGGGTATTGAATGCAAAAATACGTAACCGCTATTTGTATTAAGTTTGTGTTCTAAAGAGATAAGGTTGTTGACGGGGTTCCAGTGGCGTAGCTAGGATTTTTTTCAGGGGGGGGCAAGATTTCTAAAATTGTCGTAAAAGGTTGCCCCCCAAAAAATTCTAGTCACTTACCTCGTGAATTTCACGTAAGTGGGGGGGGGGGGGGGCGGGGGCACAAATTTGATTTTTTTTCCCTGCCCCCCCCCCCCCCCCCGAGCTACGCCACTGCGGGGTTCTTATATGTAAACGCTCGCTCTTACAAATAAACGCTCGCACCCTCGTTCGCTCGTTCTTATAAATAAACGCTCGCGCCCTCCCGAAGTGCACACGCGTAGAAACATGCATAGAAAGACGAAAGATATATTATATACGCGTACGTAAATACTGAGCCTATAATATAAAGCTACGTCACTGTCCAGAGAAAAATAAATATCTCGCATACTCCATAAACAAAACATTAAGTAACAGGGTATTGAATGCAAAAATACGTAACCACTATTTGTATTACGTTTGTGTTCATAAAGAGATAAGGTTATTGACGGGGTTCTTATATGTAAACACTCGCTCTTATAAATAAACGCTCGCGCCCTCGTTCGCTCGATCTTATAAATAAACGCTCGAGCCTACCCGAAGTGCACACGTATACACACGCGTAGAAACATGCGTAGAAAGACGAAAGATATATTATTATTACGTCACTGTCCAGAGAAAAATAAATAAATAAATATCTCGCATATTCCATAAATAAGACATTAAGTTACATGGTATTGAATGCAAAAATACGTAACCACTATTTGTATTACGTTTGTGTTCATAAAGAGATAAAATTATTGACGGGGTTCTTATATGTCAAACATCAATTATAATGTACTATAAAATGTTAAGTGTGTAATGAAAGGGTAAAATATGTTTTTTACTCTCTTCTTCCTTGTTACCTAATAGTGGTAACCAAATTATTCCTTAGCATCGCTACAAACAAGCTTTTTTATACCTCTGATTTGATCCAAACTAAATTTATTTCGTAGCTGACGCACTTGCAACAAAAAAACCAAAAACCAATAATAACATTAGAAGTAAGTCAAATGATGTTTTTAGAATTGTATACTTTTTGTTGCAGTCTGTAAGCATCTTTGTATGGATTGACATCTAGACATGGTCCAATATAGTGTACCAAATTGGACGCTCAAATAATAAAACAAACTATTATTATTGTACACAGTTGCATTCATAATAATGATAATGGCCATAATAACAATATTATGGTATGCATCGTGCCGTACATTGTATGAATAAATGTACATACAGACTCAGCTGAGTTGACCTTCCATTTAGAATATAATTCCATTTCAGCGAATGTGCTCTAGATTTTACAGAATTTCAGAGTGGCTGAAATGATTCTCCTGGCCTCATTAAAATTGCATTATTTACGCATTCCACAATTAATCAAGTTAAGCAACCGCCATGGTGTAATACAGATAACGCACTATCAGGGTTACGGTCCTTTGCATTGTATAGAACACATACAGTGGCGCCGGGCGGAATCATCAAAGTTTAATACATTTGCTCTATGGGCGCTTGGCAAAATTTAGAGGGGTGGGGGTTGGATGGAGAAGGGGCCGTAGACAATTTAGTGTCTTCCGAGCCCCCCCCCCCTTTTTTTTCTCTTCCGCCGCCCATGATGAACACATAATTATTCAGGCCTATCAATGTATTTTTCAACGAGACTAAACATGACATGGCATACAGAGGTATTCATCAACAGAGGTGTCACCAGCCTGCCATTGCTTGACCTCTAAGTGAAAATATCTTTTCCTCTCTAAAAAGCTTTATAAGAGGAGGAAGAAGTGATGTGCTGAATTCAAAGCAAACCGCTGCAACAAATGGTCATTATCGACCACGCCAATGTTGTTAACAAATCATCACACTGTGTATTACCAATACGTCCATATAAAGTCCCCTTTCTCCAATCCTTGGCCATGTTGGCGTAGCAATATTATGTGATCTTTTTCAATTCTTTACACACATTTTCCCCTCTGATAATGAAGTTTGATTTTTCTTTTTTTTACGTTTGTTGTCATGGTTGCCGTGGCAATTTTTTTAAAGTTTGACTTATTAGAAAAGACTTTCCGGGACTCATATAAATCTATTTTGAGTGTATTTTCCGTGAAAACCCATCACTGAACTTAACTAAATCATAATGGAATCTGCTTCCAATTTAAGGCATTTTCAACAGATTAGTTTCTATTTTCATCATAAAGCATGCCATTTTGTGTTGTTCATTCGTGTATAGTTGCGATCGAAGCTGGAAACACTGTAAACAGCGTTGACGCGGGATCAAGCCATGGAATTCTATTCACGAACGAAACACACACACTCTATTCAGCCTATTCAAACCATGATTTTGAAGTAATTAGGAATCGTATCGTTTTGTAACTCACAGGATCTTTACGATTCACAATCAAAAAGACAACTCTGCAAGAAAATCTGCTTTCAAAGTAAAAATCAAGAATAGAGGGCGTCACTATTGCATAATATGACATTAAATGAAAACAATCAAATCAAGACTAACAATGTTAACCCTGGCTTGGTATCGATACATTTCAGATACGGTATACTCTTTTTAAGAGTTCTATAGAAATCAAAATATAAAATCTGAACTTTCACGTTATTTCATTATTGTTTATAAGTCAACTTAATAAATTAATCAATATCAATTCTTTGCAAAAACAGAAGTAATATTGTCATATCAATCAAGTTTGCATCTCAGCCTACGGTATCGGTAGTAAAATTGAATTCTAACCGTGATATTGAAAACTGCCATTTTCGTATTGCTGTCCTATTATTGTTTATATACTTTATCGGGTTATACAGGGTGGGTCAGAAGAAGTCAAAAAGCCCGGTTCAGGTAAAAGCACGGTTCCTGTCCTTAAAATCTACTGACACAGTACAACGAACAGGAAATAATTATAGTTAATCCCATCCTACAAAAGGGTAAAACATTTCGAAGCATTGAAACACCAAAATCAAATAACTGACATTTTCATTAGTTTTACAGTAAATTGATTTTTTAACATTTCTAATATAGATTACGTCCGGAAGGAGGGTGGGGCAGTCGACGTAAGCATGCGTGGACATTAACAACAAGAAAAGGGGTACTTTTTTTAAGAAAGATGGTAGTTTTGTCAAGAGATATAGTATTTTTTTTAATTCTGACAATTTTAACGCGTTGAAGGGTCAAATTGGGAGGGATAACCCGCAAAATCTGCATTTTATTGCGAATTTTGAATTCTGAGAAGCAATACGCGTTTGGGAGTTGTTTGGGAAAATCGTTGCTCACACCATGATGTTTGACTGCCCCCCCCCCCCCCCCCCCCCTGGAAGATCATATGTACTATTTCGGTGATATTTAAAAAATAGGATCATTGAGTAAGATTAAAGCTGAAAATTAGTTGGGATCTTAAAAGCCTGAAATATGCATACCCTCTAGTATGAGATTGCACACCCCAAGGACTACAATTTACTATTCAGCATTCTAGCCACTTATAAAACACTAACCAACTCCGGTATTCCAGCGCCTAGATGACGGTGGGAGCTGTAAGTAGATCAGTGCTAATTTATCAATCATTAATGAATAGCAATAATTTATCATGTCTTTTCATAACCATAACAAGGTTATTGACGCAAATGAATGTTAAGTAGACTTTTGTAGAATTATATTATAACAAATCGTTCAATTTCTTCTTTTATAGAATTAAAACATTGACAGTGTTCAGAACTGCATTAATACAATGATATTTCATTTTAACCATTTTTACATTTTAAGTGAACAGCGACATTGCTTCATCGATACTGAAATGATTAGTGTTAGAAAAAAGGCGACATGTGTAATGAAAACTTTTATGAATTTACATAAAGGAACATGCAAAAAGAAAGTGAGTGAGCACAAATCAATATTAGGGTGTAAAATGTGTACTTTTTAGAAATGTTTCTATATTTTCATTCTTAATTGGTAATTTCAACCTACCAGATCTAACATGTTGTAAACGAAATAAAGCAGATTAGTTTAGTTTATCGCAAATGTTACCATAAATCATGTTTGATATAATAATAATAATAATAATAATCAGTATT
The DNA here is from genome assembly GCA_035610835.1 of Ophiura sarsii. Taxonomy (NCBI): domain Eukaryota; kingdom Metazoa; phylum Echinodermata; class Ophiuroidea; order Amphilepidida; family Ophiuridae; genus Ophiura; species Ophiura sarsii. Next base: position 12,294,067 of record CM069448.1, on the reverse strand, counting down.
TATATAGCGCCTTTTCCAAATGGCTCAAAGCGCTGTGATTTTGCTGCTGGTGAATCATCAGAATCATGTCGCATCAACTAGGGTGCTGCCAATTTCTAGCGCAAACCTATCCGCAGTTAGATTGTAACATCCACCATTTTTCAATGCAGCTCCCCAAATACCTTTGGGTCAAGGAAGTTTTTGATAACCGAAACAACTGATCACAGATTTTGAAAGCAGGAGGAAACCGGAGAGCCCGGAGAAAACCTGCGAGAGCGTGTATGGATCGTGATAAACCAAATGCACATAAAGCCCGCGGTCGTGCACAGAATTGACCCGGGTTTCATTGGTGCAAGGCGAGAGAACTAACCGCTGCGCCAACACGCTCTCCCAAATATGAGGGCAGATGATGTGGGTGTTCGGCAATATTGATTACAGCCCGAAGTATGAGCTTCCTATACCTCCCACTTGATCCGAACAAATGTCAAAGCATGTCTGATGGATTTGTATATCGTGTAAGGTTTTATGAAGACAGATTATTTTCGAACCACAATCAAACCAATTCGATTGTAGACGAAGCCATTACTGATGATTAGATTTAAAAGCTGATTTAGCATTACAATAATAAAATAAAGAAGTGTGAGTGAGCGCCTTTACGGGAAACAAAAAAACACATTATTGAGCGTCTTTACGGGAGACAAACAAATCGCAATAGGTAATAAAATATGATTAAACTCTTTGCTTGGAGAAGCTGATACAAGTGTAAAGGGCAAGACCAGCAATATAGCAACATAGGTGCGCAAAGCAATATCGTATTCCAAAGATCTTTGTAGGATTTCAAAGTAATATGTTATAACGATTTTGTTTTATGTTCTGAGAGAGGTACAATTTATTGATATAATATCATCGTCATGGTTTTTAATTACAATTTGCAATTTTTATGTCATAAGGGAAGTTTAAACAAGTTATAAATTAATTTACAATTATGGTCTTAGGAAGCGATGCAAGTAGTGGCAAATTTGTGTAGACGACTTAAAAACAATACGTTTCGTTGTCATCAAAGAATTTTATTTATTGTTAAAAGCCAATTCAGGCAAGCAAGGTTGCAGGAATTAGTAAGTATTTTGAAAGGATTTCCACGATTAAGGCTGTTTTAAAACACGTAAGTATAACAAATTCACATACACCACCACTGGATTAAAACAGGAATATTAACTTCACTTCGTTGGAAAAAAGGTATCTAGAAAATATCTAGAATTTGAATTTTGTCAAGTTTGAAAGGAGCCCTTGTTCAAAATATTTCTTGAAGGAGTGTGCCACGGGAAATTAACCCACTTTAACCCACTTTAAGTTTGTTTTACGTGACAGAATGGCTGATCTGACTAATGTTTGCTATTTCGACGCGTGCTTGGTTTTTTCGCGATTTGAGACCCATGTTTAGGGGTTTTGCGATTTGGAACTATGTTTACGGGTTTTCAGCACAAATCATATCCATTTGTAGTGATTCTTTTCCAAAAGGCCCGATTGTACATACCTGTTATACCCTTGTGTTTAAAGTCTGATGACGATTTGCTCGTGATAGTAAGTGGAAGAATAACAATATTTGCATAAGACTTGATTGCTATCTTTATTTAAATCCTTAGAGAAGTTGAAACAATGTTTTAAGGAGAGGCCGTTAATATGCAACTATAGGAAGTTAATTAAGTAATCTTAAGAATTAAAAAACAAAAAACAAAAAAACAAAACAAAAACAACTATAGGCAGGCAAATTAGCAGGGGGTTTGTAAAGATCTTTATATGGTTCCAAGAAGTAAGCTTTCATGATTTAAACATTTGTTGTTGTTAGTAAATGTGATGATGCTATGGTATGGGCGGCACATACCTGTATACCTTATCTATGTGAGTACCCCCCCCCCCCCCCCCCCCCCCCTACACAAGATGTTTTATACCCTGTGTATTCAAACTGGTAAATATGTGTTAATAGGAAATGCTGGTGACGGAAAGACAACAATATTATTGTATAAGACTGTGACGACATTTAGAAGGACGTTACGGGATAGATGTAACGGGGTAGATATAAGTGTTAGGGCTGGGTATGACAATTATATTATATACACACATGTGTTTAAGTCGTATGATCGTGATGATAAGGGGAAGAATACCATTTGCATAAATCTTGATTGTTATCTTTATTAAGTAGCAGAGAATTTGTAAAGATTTTGAAAGAGTTCCTGGAAATGACTGAATTACTTATGTTACACTCTTCCGCAACATATTTTTAATGGAGGCTTCTAATGAAATGCCCTCAGTTAATGATCCCATGAAACAAGTTGTCAATATTTCGATTTATGTAAGATATCTGGTGCTGCGTTGTGAGATATTCACAGCTATTCATGCTCGCGTTTTTTTCTTACGAGGAAGTGCAGACCATGGCAAAACAGCAGTATGAAACACGAATTGGTTGCAGTAAAATATATTTGTTTTGGTCCTTCCAGACATTTTGAGGTTAGCAAAATATCAACATACTTTATAGGCATGCAGAGTAACAAAAGATTTGTAAATATTTTACAATATTTCATATGCCATCCAAATTTCGTTTATATGTTTTGAAAAGAGATGCACCCAAGTGTGATATATTCACAATATATAGTATAGTTTTGTCTTACGTTGTCTGGCTCATATGAGACTATAAACAGCAATGTACGTAGTTGACGTTTTATATGCATTTACCAGTCCAAGCAAATGACTAAATCTGGTAATTGCCATATCAGGAAACGGATTACCTGATCTGGAAATCAATGCGTTGCACATAGCTTTCTGATTTAAAAACTGAACACTTGATTTAAACATAGATTTCAGCAATAACTTCTATTTGTTTAATTATACTATAATATAATGAAATAGCAAAAATATCCAACTGCTATTTATCAATTATGTAATGCTAGATAGAATAATTTAACTAAGTCCTTTGTGTAAAAAGAATCAAACGGCACGGTCAATAATAGGAAATAAAACACGATTGCCAGATAATGTCATTTGTATGGAATGTTTACCCTTGTGGTCTTGTCTTTTGAGGTGATGCTGGTAATGGTAAACCAACAATGTTCACACAAAACTTACAATGCTATTTCTAATTTTTGTTTTATTTACTGCCTATGGATTAAGTACTTGTTTTGGATATGTATCGATTTGAATAATATTTCACAGGTATAGACGAAATACTAAGGTCAAATTCTTTCCAAATCCAAACTCTCGGTCGTTGCCATAAGACAACGAGTACGTACAATACAAACAATCTATTAGAGCTAGATCGAAATGAGTGAACACCTTTATAGTTTTTCCTACATTATTACTCAGAGTAAAATGGGGAATTCTCGAAAGCATATAATTTCTGTCCTCGTCGATATTTAATATAATGGAGTAATAACATTCTGGTACCTGAAATTCATTCATTGTTTTAATACTTCAGGCAAAATGCATCGTTTGCACATTTTATGAATACTTTCGATTTATTGCTTTACAATAATTACACCATATATTTGGATTCAAGACTTGAAATTTCATGTCATCGCCGGTCATGACAAATAAAATAAAATCTAATGTAACCTGTATTATAACGAAATGTTAGGAAGAAATATTGCAATAGTAGCACTGTATATTGTGGGGGACACACATGCAAGAAATTAAGGGATATGCAACTCCAATGGGCCATTTAGGGAAGAAATCCATAAACATGAACACCGTTTTTGGTCTCAAAAATCCTGAGATGAGGGTCCCATTTTAAAAGAATTGTGAGAAATAAAACCTAGTTAAAATAGCCGGAATATTTGTTTTGTTTTCTGTTTTAATTATTCTTTTTATAATTGTTCATCTATTTCCCCCTCTAAGTCTGTTTCACGGTTGTATCAATATTTTCCAATGTGAAAACAAAGTTAGATAAAGATCATTAGGACGAGGGTTTCAAAACCCAAACCAAACACGCCCTAGGATAATTCGTTCATCATGTGTTGTTATTGCCGGGCTATTGTTATATATAAGGTTGTAGTAGATTTAAAAAAGTAGGTTTATGCTTACAATTGCTTACCAATGGCGATGATACAGTGCCAGTACGATTACATGTTAGAATTTTCAGCTGATCAATGAAGATGCTTGTAGTTTTTCAACAATGACCGATTTCATTTAACTATCCATGCTTAACTCGTATCTAAATTGGTAACTACATTTCTATTGAAAAAAGCGGTACTATTTACATGACTGCTTAACAAACCGTTAGTATTGTTATTTGACATATTTGGCGAGGCCGCTTGGTGTGTAGATTATTAACTTCAATCAAAAGCTATTTATATACATTCCCCTCAAATAAACTCTGAACGCTGACTTACCTTTTTTCTTCAATGTTTTAATTAACCATTCCAAGTTGTTGCAGTGAAAAGACAATCATTACATCATTCAGCGGGGCTCTTACGTTATGTGCACAGTAATTATAGTTACAGTTTTAAGATTAACGTTTGTTTCATTAAGTAATCGTTTGATTAAGTGTGTTCATTGTCCGTCGTCTCACATGGTGCAATGGGGTATTGAAAGCTCATAGGACATTTGGAAAAGTGTCACTGTCATATTTATTGACACTAGAGGCAGAAATCTCACATAACAAATGTCACTTGCTATTGCAAAGTATCAATCAGAAAATGTCAGTTGATGGAGTCAAGAATATTTTTAAAGATTTACATGAATACAGAAGAAAAAAAACATAATTAATAAGGCGCCCTAGTGGAGCGCATTTGTAATGATGTATTTCTTATGCTTAAAAGCATAACAAGTTTAAAAAGATGAAGGGTAAAGCTTGCAGAGATTCTAGAACATTAACTGTGGAATATGTTCAGTATATTGCGATACCACAGCACATCTCATTGGATTAATTGTCAATTAAAGGTTTCTGATGTACAGTCTTCAAAGCGAGTTGATGATTAAAAAGCAAAGGTTGTATTTACACAAGCAACAAAATATAGCCGTAACCACGACATCACATACATGATTTTTCCTTTGTGTACACAGCAATTATGATCACTTTTTAATGACCATTTATTTGTTCACTGATGATGTGATGACAATTTCTAAGTATCGGCATATAATATTTACCAAAATCTTACAATAACACCCGCGATTACTTACATCGGCAGCCAAGAAGACAAAAAGCCCTATTCAAAAAACCCGGTTCAGGTAATGACACCAGGTTCCTGTTCTTAAAATCTACTGACACAGTACAACGAACAGGAAATAATTATAGTTGATCTCATTCTACAAAAGGGTCAAACATTTCGAAGCATTGAAACACCAAAATCAAATAACTGACATTTTCATTAGTTTTACAGTAAATCGATGTTTGAACATTTCTAATATAGATTACGTCCGGAGGGAGGCTGGGGGCAGTCAACGTAAGCATGCGTGGCCATTTACAATAAGAAATGGGGCACTTTTTCCAAGAAAGAGGGTAGTTTTGTCAAGAGATATAGTATTTTTTTAAATCCTGACAATTTTAACGCGCTGAAGGGTCAAATTGGGAGGGATAACCCGCAAAATCCTCATTTTATTGCGAATTTTAAATTCTGAGAAGCAATACGCGTTTGGGAGTTGTTTTGGGAAAATCACTGGTCACGCATGCTTACACCATGATGTTTGACCGCCCCCTCCCCCTCACCCGGAAAATCATATGTGCTATTTCGGTGATATTTAAAAACATAGGCTCATTGAGTAGGATTAAAGCGGAAAATTAGTTGGGATCTTAAAATCCTGAAATATGCATACCCTCTAGTATCAGATTGCACACCCCAGGACTACAACTAACTATTCAGCATTATAGCCACTTCTGAAACACTAACCAACTCTGGTATTCCAGCGCCTAGATGGCGATGACAGCTGTTAGTAGGTCAGTGTTAATTTATCAACCATTAATGAATAGCAATAATTTATCATGTCCTTTCATAACCATGTTATTGACGCAAATGAATGTTACGTAGACTTTTGTAGAATTATAGTATAACAAATCGTTCAATTTCTTCTTTTATATAATTAAAACTTTGACAGTGTTCCTAATGGAGTCAGAACTGCATTAATACAACGATATTTCATTTTAACAATTTTTACATTTTAAGTGAACAGCAACATTGCTTCATCGATACTGAAATGATTAGTGTTAGAAAAAAGGCGTTTTGTAATGAACACTTTTATGAATTTACATAAAGGAACATGCGAAAAGAGTGTGAGTGACCTCAAATCAATATTAGGGTGTAACATGTGTACTTTTTAGAAATATTTCTATATTTTCACTCTGAATTGGTAATTTCAACCTACCAGATCTAACTTGTTTTAAACAAAATATAGCAGATTAGTTTATTTTATCGCAAATGTTACCATAAATCATGTTTGATATAATGGCAGATGATGTGGGTGTTCGACAATGTTGATTACAGCCCGAAGTATGAGCTTCCTACCTCCCACTTGATCCGTTAAAAGAAAATGTCAAAGCATGTCTGATGGATTTGTATATCGTGTATGGTTTTGTGAAGACAGATTATTTTCGAACCACAATCAAACCAATTCGATTGTAGACGAAGCCATTACTGATGATTAGATTTAAAAGCTGATTTAGCATTACAATAATAAAATAAAGAAGTGTGAGTGAGCGCCTTTACGGGAAACAAAAAAACACCATTATTGAGCGTCTTTACGGGAGACAAACAAATCGCAATAGGTAATAAAATATAATTACTTGGAGATGCTGATACAAGTGTAAAGGGCAAGACCAGCAATATACAAACATAGGTGCGCAAAGCAAGATCGTATTCCAAAGATCTTTGTGGGATTTCAAAATAATATGTTATAACGATTTTGTTTTATGTTCTGAGAGAGAGGTACAATTTAATGATATAATATCTTCGTCATGGTTTTTAATTACAATTTGCAATTTTATGTCATAAGGGAAGTTGAAACAAGTTATAAATTAATTTACAAATATGGTCTTAGGAGGCGATGCTGGTACTGGCAAATTTGTGTAGACGACTTAAAAACAATACGTTCGTTGTCATCAAAGAATTTTATTGATTGTTAAGAGACAAGTATTTTAAAATGATTTCCACGATTAAGGCTGTTTTAAAACACGTAAGTATAACAAAATCGCATACCCATGACACAACCACTGGATTAAAACATGAATATTAACTTCACTTCGTGGGAAATATAGTATCTAGAAGGTATCTAGAATTTGAGTTTGTCAAATTTAAAATGAGCCCGTGTTCAATTTATTTATTGACGGGGTGTGCCACTGAAGGATTGAAGTCCTAATCCACTTTAAGGATGTTTTACCTGAAAGAATGGCTGATTTTTTTGCTATTTCGGACGCATGTTTGGGATTTTTCGCGATTTGAGACCCATGTTTAGGGGTTTTGCTATGGTTACGGGTTTTCAGCCCAAATCATATCCATTTGTAGTGATTCTTTTCCAAAAAGTCCGATCTATTTGGGCAGTACATACCTGTTATACCTTAAATAAGTTATACCTTATAATACGTTAGTACCTCTCACTCCCCGGAGACAAGATATTTTATATCCAGTGTATTCACACTGTGAATAATGTCTTATGTGGAAATGCCGGCGATGGAAAGACAACTATATTGTTGTACACAATTGTGAGACCCTTTTAGGATGTAACAAAGTAGATACAAGTGTTAAGGACAAGGCAAGGTATGGCAAATACATTGTATACACCCTTGTGTTTAAAGTCTTATGACGATTTGCTGTGTTTCATCATTCTTTATTCAATCATTAAAAAATACAGTAAAATTGATAAAAAGAACGTACATAAAACCCAGGACACGATGTTGGCCCGTCAATGACCAGCAATGACCGACCAACATACAGGCAGGGAAAGACAGGACAGGACAAGACAATACAAACATCATCATTATAAATAATTTAAGATTTGAATCAGGTATATGGCGGAGACCCGAAGCCATTGCGCACTGCGTGAAGGTTCTTGGGTCATACTTTTAGACATGGGGCTGTGTCCCAATGGGGCTCGTTTCGAGCATTCCAGATCGTGTAACTGCACATCAATGAGATTTTACTAATCTCTTTAATGACAGGATTGGACAGTTTTGACCCGACAAACCTAAACGCAGTACGCAGTCTCTTCAGATTCTCATCAGTGACAAGACCCCTCGAACCGATCTCGACGCAGTTGAGGTTGCATTTAAAACCGTTATTTGATATATCAGCTTGGAGTGTTTGATACCGCTCAATTTTACGTTTGTGAGCCTTTGCGATATTGGTTTCAAATGGAACAGTAAGCTCGAATATATGAACAGATTTGTCATTTTCATTAATAAGATCGGGACGTTGAGCAGTAGGTACAATATTTGGGGGGATTGTACCACCTGTGATTGTGTGGCCAGGGAGGTCAACATATATTGCACAATTATTATTATTTGATTTCTGGAGCTCATGTGCCAAATGAGACAGAATACTGTTATGCCTCCAGGTAAACCTAGATTGTTCAAGAGATATTGCACAATAATTAAGGACATGTAGGAGAGTCTGCGTATTTTGACACAGTTTGCATTTAGTATTGGTTCTCCTACCCCAGGTGCGGAGGTTGGTAAAGGTAGGGAGAAAATCAATGCATGATCTAACGGCAAAACTCAGAACGCCACGTGGTAGGTTATATATCATTGATTTCCATGTGAGATCGCTCTTTTCTGAATCAATAAGCTTTAACATGTTTCCCTGGACTTTCAAAGGTTGGACATGTTGCCTCCATTTATCAAGGCGGTGGTTCTTAAGCTCATTCTTGATATTTGTTTTGAATGACTTCCACTTGGATTTTGCTCGGGCAATGGTAGGCATGGATTTGCTCGCGATTTGATAAAAGTTATTCCACTGTCTACTACCAAACTTTTGCATTTTCCGCTTCCAAGTGGATTCACGTGTCAATTTGGAGTTAAGAACATGAACAACCCTGTCGTCACCTTTAACAAGGCACCTGGCGTAAGAGATGGTATGCGCTTCCAAATACATTTCAGAGAGTTTAGGTATGGATAAGCCGTAAGGGCTATGGATTATTGCCGGTGTTGGACCATTGATGGCAATACCTATCCATGTTTTAATTGCATTGGTGTGTAAATGGTCCAGACAGACCAACTGAGTATCGGTTAACTCGTGAACAGTGAATAGGTAACGAAGAGCTGGAATAGAATATTGCACATAAACACGCATTTTATATTCATTTCTGATGTGGCTTGAATTAATATTATCTATTTGCTCCAATACCTTAGATTTAACAAGATTATATATATCAATACTTTTGTTACCATGAAAAACATGTTTGCCAAGGAACTTTCCCAGGGGCGTCTTTGGTTGTTTTGAGCGTGGTGTCACCGACTTTAAATTGACAAGTGTTTGGTTTTCCGCTAGACAAAGACATAGACTTGCACTTGGATGGCTTGAGTGTCAAATTCATCGATTGGGTGATTTCATGAATTCATGATAGTAAGTGGAAGAACAACTTCAGCTTGAGTGTCAAATTCATCGATTGGGTGATTTCATGAATTCATGATAGTAAGTGGAAGAACAACAATATTTGCATAAGACTTGATTGCTATCTTTATTTAAATCCTTAGAGAAGTTGAAACAATGTTTTAAGGAGAGGCCGTTAATATGCAACTATAGGAAGTTAATTAAGTAATCTTAAGAATTTAAAATAAAAAATAAATAAAAAAACAACTATAGGCAGGCAAATTAGCAGGGGATTTGTAAAGATCTTTATATGGTTCCAAGAAGTAAGCTTCCATGATTTAAACATTTGTTGTTGTTAGTTGATGTGATGATGCTTGGTACTTTTTATCGTGTGTGTATTTTATCTCTGTACAGCGCTTTGGTCTTTTTTAGAAAAGGCGCTATATAAATGCTGTTTAATAATAATAATAATAATGCTATGGTATGGGCGGCACATACCTGTATACCTTATATATGTGAGTACACAAGATGTCTAATACCCTGTGTATTCAAACTGGTAAATATGTGTTATTAGGAAATGCTGGTGACGGAAAGACAACAATGTTAATGTACAAGAACTGTGACGACATTAAGAAGGACGTTACGGGGTAAATGTCACGGTGTAGATACAAGTGTTAAGGGCAGGGCATGACAAGTATGTTGTGTACACAATTGTGTTTAAGTCGTATGGTCGTGATGATAAGGTGAATAAGACAATTTGCATAATACTTGATTGTTATCTTTTTTTAAGTAGCAGGGAATTTGTAAAGATTTTGAAAGAGTTTTTTGAAATGACTGGATTACATATATTACACTCTTCCACCACGTATTTTCAATGGAGACTTCTAGAGAACGATGTATGGTATGCCCTTAGTTATATGTTAAGGCATTATATAATCTATCCCAAGAAACAAGTTGGCAATACTTTGTTTTATGTAGGATATGTGGTTCAGCACGTTGTGAGATATGCACAGGTATTCATGCTCGCGGTTTTGTCTTACGAGGAGATGCAGGTCATGGCAAAACAGCAATATTAAACACGAATTGGTTGCAGTAAAATATACTTTTTTTTGGTCCTTCCAGACGTTTTGAGGTTAGCAAAATATCAAATTACTTTATAGGCAGGCAGAGTAACAAGAGATTTGTAAATATTTTGTCAATAAATCATATGCCATCCAAATATCGTTTATATGTTTTGAAAAGAGATGCACCAAGTGTGATATATTCACATTATATAGTATAGTCCCTTTCTAGTTTCATCTTACGTTGTCTGGATCATATGGAATTATAAACAGCAATGTATGAAGTTGACGGTTTACATGGATTTACCAGTCCGAGTAAATGACTAGATCTGGTATTGTGCTATATCATGGTTTTCTGATTTAAAAACTAAACACTTGATTTAAACATAGATTTCAGCAATGACTTCTATTTTTTTTTATTAGAAAGTTACTTGGGCATAAATATAATATAATAAAATAGCAAAATTATCCAACGACTATTATCAACTAAGTAATGCTAGATGAAATTAATGAACTAAGTCCTTTGCGTAAAAAGAATCAAACGGCACGGTCAATAATCAAAAGCCACGGTCAATATCTAGTTCTAAAAAATTCAAACATGATTTACCCAAAAATGTATTTCCCAACTTAAAATAAAGCAGTGTATTTATTACGATATGTTTGTATGGTTTCTATTCGCCTAAATTATATATCCATAAAATTGAATCGTTTTGATAATTGACGAAAATAACTACCTGTACAAATACAGTATCACTGCATTTCCAGATTAGGAAATAAAACACGATTGCCAGATAATGTCATTTGCATGGAATGTTCACCCTTGTGGTCTTGTCTTTTGAGGTGATGCTGGTAATGGTAAACCAACAATTTTCACACAAAACTTACAATGCTATTTTTATTTTTTATTTTATGTACTGCCTATGGATTGAGTACTATTATAGGTAGTGTATACGTGTACCTTCACTCAAGCTTCCGTTTGTATAGATGCTGACATACCAATACAACGTACAGCGCGTGCCCAGAAACATTCATCCGAAAGGGGGGGGGGGGGGTGTTGCTTGAACCAACATTCCTTATTTTGGATATGTATCAAATTGAATAATATTTCACAGGTATAGAAACACTAAGGTCAAATTCTTCCCAAATCCTATCTCTCGGTCGTTGCCATAAGACAACGAGTACTTACAAACAATCTATTAGAGCTAGATCGAAAAGGGTCAAAACCTTTACATTTTTTCCTACAGTAATACTCGGAGCTAAATGGGGAATTCTCGAAAGCATATATTTCTGGCCTTGTCGTTTTTTAATATAATGGGGTAATACAATTCTGGTACCGAAATTTAATTTTAACACTTCAGAAATATGCATCGTTTGCCAATTTTATGGATACTGTCGATTTATTGCTTTATAATGATTACACCTTATATTGTGATTCAAGACTTGAAATGTCATATCATCGCCTGTCATGACAAATAAAAAATTCCAACGTCACCTGTATAACAAAATTTTAAGAAGAAATATTGCAATATTAGCACTGTAGATTGTGGGGGACACATATATATGCAAGAAATAGAGGGATATGTAACTCCTATAGGCCACTTGAGGAAGACACGTGTACCATGTTTTTGGTCTTTAAAATCCTGAGATGAGGGTCCCATTTTGCAAGAATCGCGAGAAATAAAACCTAGTTAAAATAGCTAGGATTTTTGTTCTGTTTTGTTTTGTTTTAAAAGAAATTACCTCTTACTTGACTGCTTAACACACCGTTAGTATTGTTATTTAACATATTTGGTGAGGCCGCCTGGTGTGTAGATAATTAATTTCAATTATTAGCTATATATTTATATACACTCCCCGCAAATGAAATCTGAACGCTGACATACTTTTTTCTTCAACTGTTTAATTTACTATTACACGTTGTTGCAATGAAAAGACAATCATTACATCACTCAGGGCTCTTCATTCTGTGCACAGTAATTAAAATCTGAAAATAATGGTAAGGTGAATGTAGGTGGTTTTTTCTCTTATATGATCCTGTATATACAATCGATTCGGATACAAATATCAAATTAGGTGTTACATATATTTGGTCACAATTTCGATTTCTAAAAAATAATGCATACATATGAGCAAATCGCCGTTGTTCGTAACAAGATAACTGATAACTATTAGGTTAGGACATTGACGGTATTATATTATTTTCTTATAACACGTAATGGGGTATATTCTTTTCCAGTCGAACAAAATCTCTCTCTGGCTTTAACCACATTAGAAAAAACGTCAAACATCAATTATCATGTAGCCTACTATAATATGTATAGTGTGTAATGAAAGGGTAATATGTTTTCACTCTATTCTTCCTTGTTACCCTAATAATGGTAACCAAACCATTTAGTAGCATCGCTACAAACAAGCATTTTTGATATCTCTGATTTGAGCCAAGCTAAATTTATTTTGTAGCTAACGCACTTGCCGCCTTTGCAAACAAACAATTTTAAAAACAATAATAAATAATAGACGTAAGTCTAATGATGTTTTTAGAATCGTCATCTAAACATGGTCCAATAATTAGTGTACCAAATTGTACATTCAAATAATAAAACAAATTATTAACATTGTACATTGTTGCATTCATAATAATGATAATGGCCATAATAACAACAGTATGGTATGCATCGTGCTGCCAGTGCATTGTATGAATGAATTTTCATACAGACTCGGCTGAGTTGACCTTCAATTTAGAATATAGTTCCATTTCAGCGAATGTGCTCTAGAGTTTACAGAATTTCAGAGTAGCTAAAATGATTCTCCTGGCCTCATAAAAATTGCATTATTTACGCATTCCACTACAAGTAATCAAGTTAAGCAAAAGCCATGGTGTAATAAATATAACGCACTTATCAGGGTTACGGTCATTTGCATAGTATAGAAGACATACAGTGGCGGCGGACTCATCAGAGTTTAGGGGACAGGGACAATAAATTAACACCATTTAGGGGACGTGGGCATACTTTATACACTTCTTCTGTGGGGTGCTTGGCAAAATGTAGGGGGCGGGTGGGACGGTTGTTAAAATGACCCGAGCCCCCCGCCCCTCCTTGCTTCCGCCGCCCATGATGAACACATATTTAGGCCTATCTATATATGTATTTTTCTTGTCATTGCTTGACCTGTAAGTAAATATATTTTCTCCTCTAAAAAGCTTTATAAAAAGAGGAAGAAGTGTACTGAGTTCAAAGCAAACCACTGCAAAAGATTGGTCATTATCGACCACGCCAATGTTGTTAACAAATCATCACACTATGTTTTACCAATACGGCCTTATACAGTCCCCTTTCCTCAATCCTTGGCCATGTTGGCGTAGCCACTGGTCAGTGATTAAAGCAATATTACGTGATCTTTTTCAATTCTTTCCACATATTTTCCCCTATGAAGTTTATCTTGTCTTTTTTACGTTAGTTGTCATGGTTGCAAATGTGAACAATAGCCCAACAGACATTAACAAGGTTAATGACCAGAGTGACTAAAATTCAAACTGGTAACTCTCGAAAGAGAGCTCTGAAAGGCCAATCAATTGGTTCACTGCAACTCAGAAAATATGCATAAAACAAGACACACAAATGGGCAGAGGTTAAAAATGCCAATGAAAGTGACATAATAATAAGATAAAAGCCCAAACATAGAGAACAACATCAAAATATAAATTATAGAAAAATAATAATATCTGGAAGTCTGATGGGCATCAAGAGAACCTACATGCTTACAGCATGATGTTTGACTGCCCCCCCCTCCCCCCTCCCCCCTCCCCTCCCCCTCCCCCGGAAGATCATAAAGCTGGAAATTAGTTGGGATCTTAAAAACCCCGAAATATGAATGCCCTCTAATATGAGATTGCACACCACCAGGACTACAACTAACTATTCAGCATTCTAGCCACTTATAATATACTAACCAACCCCGGTATTCCAGCGCCTAGATGACGGTGGGAGCTAGTGCTAATTTATCAACCATTATTGAATAGCAATAATTTATCATGTCTTTTCATAACCATGTTATTGACGCAAATGAATGTTACGTAGACTTTTGTAGAATTATAGTATAACAAATCGTTCCATTTCTTCTTTTATATAATTAAAACTTTGACAGTGTTCCTAATGGAGTCAGAACTGCATTAATACAATGATATTTCATTTTAACAATTTTTACATATTAAGTGAACAGCAACATTGCCTACTGAAATGATTAGTTTCAGAAAAAAGGCGACATGTGTAATTAAAACCTTAAATAAAACAAACATTATTATGATGCGAAATGAAAGTCAGTGAGCTCAAATCAATATTAGGGTGTAAAATGTGTACTTCTTAGAAATGTGCCAATATTTTCATTCTGAATTGGCAATTTCAAACTACCAGATATAACTTGTTGAAAACAAAATTAAGCAGAAAGGTTTATTATACCGCTAATGTTACCATACAGTATGCTTAATATGATGGCAGATGATTATGTGGAATACAATGTTGATTACAGCCCGAGATATGAGCTTCCTACCTCCCACTTGATCTGTTAAAAGAAAATGTCAATCCGTGTCTGATGGATTTGTATATCATATAAGGTTTTTAAGGTACAATGCTCTCTGATACATCCTACACAAGACAAATAAATAAGTGACCAGTAAAACGTATTTTCGAAACACAATCAAACCAATTCGATTGCAAACGAAGCCATTACTGAAGATTTGATTTAGAAGCTGATTTAGCATTCAATAATAAAATCAAGATGTATGAGTCGGCGCCTTTACGGGAGACAAAACATTATTGAGCGCCTTTACGGGAGACAAACAAATCGCAATAGGTAATCAAATATGATTAAACTCCTTGCTTGGAGAGGTTGATACAAGTGTTAAGGGCAAGACCAAAAAATATACCAACGTAGGTGCGCAAAGTAATATCGAATTCCAAAGATCTTTGTGGGATTTCAAAGTAATATGTTATAACGATTTTGTTTTATGTTCTGAGAGAGGTACAATTTATTGATATAATATCATCGTCATGGTTTTATTACAATTTGCAATTTTTGTCCTAAGGGAAACAAACAAATCGCAATGAGTAATAAAATATAATTAAACTCTTTGCTTGGAGAAGTTGATACACGTGTAAAGGGCAAGACCAACAATATACCAATTTTAACAACATAGGTACGCAACATAATATCGAATTCTAAAAGATCTTTGTAGGATTCTACAACGATTTTGTTTTATGTTCTGGAAAGGGTCCACCTTGCAAGGTGTAATTTATTGACATAATATCATGGTTTTATTACAATGTGCAATGTTTGTTCTAAGGGAAGTTGAAACAAGTTATAAATGAATTAATTTGCCATTATGGTATTATGAGGCGATGCTGGTAATGGCAGATCTCTGTAGACGACTTAAAAACAATACGTTCTTTGTCATCAAAGAATTTTATATATCGTTAAAAGCCAGTTCAGGCAAGTAAAGTTGCATGGATTAGTAAAGAATCTTAAAGGGTTCCAAGATATAGGTTGTTTTAAACACTGGAATAAAACATGAATATTTCAGAATAATTACCCATTCCTTTGTTTAAAATAAATCAAACGGCATGGTCAATAATTAAAAGCCACTGTCAATATTTAGTAACTCATCTTTTAAGCATCATATACCCAAAAAGATTTGTCCCAACTCAAAATAACGTGTCCATGAGTAAAAAACTACTTAATTTCGCTAAATACTTAATTTCACGAAAATAGCAATGTGTAGCGATGGGTTCAAATTCGCAAAAATAATTACCTCATACAATTGCAGTGTATTAATTACGATATGATTGTATGATTTCTGTTAACCTAAATTATGTATCCACACAATTGAAGCGTTTAATAAATCACGAGAATAACTACCTGTAAAATTATAGTATCACTGCATTTCCAGATTAGGAAACAAAACCCGATTGCCAGATGATGTAATTTGCCTGGACTGTTTACATGTCTTTGGAGGTGATGCTGGTAGTGGTAAATCAACAATATTCACACAAAACTTCCAATGCTATTTCAATTGTTTTATTTATTATCTATGGATTAAGCACTAGTATAGGTAGGTGTAGGTGTATATGCCTTCATTCAACATTGCGTTTTTATAGATGTTGAAATACCAAGACTACATTCAGGCGCGTGCCCAGAAACCTTCATACGACGGGGGTTGCTTGAATCAACATTCCTTATATGGATATGTATAGAAACACTAAGGTCAAATTCTTCCCAAATCCAATCCCTCGGTCGTTGCCATAAAACGACGAGTACGAACCATATATTAGAACTAGACCTATATTGTAAATCAAAATGGGTGAACATGCACCTTAAGTTTTTCCTACATTGATACCCAGAGTAAAATGGGGAATTCTCGAAAAATATATTTTTGTCCTCGTCGATTTCTAATATAATGGAGTAATAACATTCTGGTAGTGAAAATTAATTCACGGTTTTACTACTTCAGACAAAGTGCATCGTTTGCACATTTTATGAATACTTTCGATTTATTGCTTTACAATTATTACACCATATATTTGGATTCAAGACTTGAAATTTCATGTCATCGCCGGTCATGACAAATTAAAGAAAATCCAATGTAACCTGTATTATAACGAAATGTTCTGAAGAAATATTTCAATATTATCACTGTAGATTGTGGGGGACACACATGCAAGAAATTGAGGGATATGCAACTCCAATGGGCCATTTTGGGAAGAAATCCATAAACATGAACACCGATTTTCCCATTTTAAAAGAATTGTGAGAAATAAAACCTAGTTAAAATAGCCGGATAATTTGTTCTGTTTTGTTTTCTGTTTTAATTATTCTTTTTATCATTGTTCATCTGTTTTCCACTCTAAGCCTGTTTCACGGTTGTATCAATATTTTCCATAAATCGCATCAAAATTCAATCAGGCGTTTTTCTCTTTGTGAAAACAAAGTTAGATAAAGATCTAAGGACGAGGGTTTCAAAACCCAACCAAACATGCCCCGATGATAATTCGTTTATCATGTGTTGTTATTGCCGGGCTATTGTTATAAGATTGTAGTAGATTTAAAAAGGTAGCCTAGGTTTATGCTTACAATTGTTTATCAATGGCGATGTTACCTTGTCAATACGTTTATTCGTTAGAGTTTTCAGCTGATCAATGAAGATGCTTGCAGCTTTTCAACAATGACCGATTTCATTTAACTATCCATGCTTAACTCGTATCTAAATTGGCAACTTCACTACTATTGAAACAAAAGCGGTACCATTTACTTGACTGCTTTATAAAAACTGTTAGCATTGTTATTTAACATATATATTTGGCGAGCCTGCCGGTGTGTAGATTATTAACTTCAATCAAAAGCTATTTATATGCACTCCCCGCAAATAAACTCTGAACGCTGACATACCTTTTTTCTTCAACTGTTTAATTTACCATTCCACGTTATTGCAGTGAAAAGACAATCATAACATCACTCATCGGGGCTCTTCGTTGTGTGCACAGTAATTATAATCAGTTTTAAAATTAACGTTTGTTTCATTAAGTAATCGTTTGAAGTGTATTCATTGTCCGTCTCACATGGTGCAATGGGGTATTGAAGGCGCATAGGACATTTGGAAATGTGTCACTTTAATATGTATTGACACTAGAGGCAGAAATCTCACATGCCAAATGTCACTTGCTATTGCAAAGTATCAATCAGAAAATGTCAGATGATGGAGTCAAGAATATTTTTAAAGATTTACATGAATACAGAAAAAAAAACATAATTATTAAAGCGCCTAGTGGAGCGCTTTTGTAATTATGTATTTCTTATGCTTTTAAGCATAACAAGTTTAAAAAGGTGAAGGTTAAAGCTTGCAGCGATTCTAGAACATTAACTATGGAATATGTTCAGTATATTGCGATGCCACAGCATATCTCATTGGATTAATTGTCAATTAAAGGTTTCTAATGTACAGTCTTCAAAGCGAGTTGATGATTAAAATGCAAAGGTTGTATTTACACAAGCAACAAAATATAGCCGTAACCACGACATCACATACACGATTTTTACTTTGTGTACACAGCAATTATGATCACTCTTATTTTTAATGACCATTTATTTGTTCACTGATGATGTGATGACAATTTCTAAGTATCGGCATATAATATTTACCACAATCTTACAATAACACCCGCGATGACTTACATCGGCAGCAGGTACACGCGACCTTTGAATCCGTTTCAAACACCTGCCACCCTATAAACTCCTTCCGGAAGATTTAAGCCTACTTCTGTTCTCAATAAACATTTTTGACGACATTTGGAAATCTGTTTTCGTGCACTCCTACACCCCCATAGATAGCCATTTATGGGCAATCTCACCTGGAAATGCCAAATTAGCGGGAATTATAAATTCTTGTTACAGCTTGAGAAAAAAGATGCATAGAACTTTCATACAATATAATACAATAATTGACTTTTAAACCGATCTCCTTGCACCTAATTGGGCACTTAAACACCTGGCGCAGATGGCCTCAGTAATGGCTGAGCCGAATCAATCCTCACCATTACTCTGCTCAATGGATTCGCCCATGGCTAGATGATGCAGAACAATATGTTCTCAATATGTATATTTATATACCGGGTGGTTCAAAAAATAGTTAACCCAAGGTCAAGGTAATTTTTCTACCACATTTAAAGTTTCAGAGAATTTGTGTTTACTCAGTTTTGATCAGCAGTAGGTTTTGAAATTATGATAACAAAATGGTACATTTATCTTGGTTGGTTCTTCAGATATGGTTCATTACAGAAAGCATGCACAAAACTGCCTTGTCCACGGGAGCGTCCTTAAGAAGAGATGGAATGCACAAAGTGGACTGACACACGATTGGTCACCAATTGTAAAAAAGGAGAGAAAGAAAAAAAGGAGACATCTGTCTGGTGCTTGACATTACCTACCTACGTACCTAACGTTTCTTTGTTGAATGTGGATGGCACATAACTTAAGCATAGAGATTAGGATACTTTATCAGGGCGGGCTTTTCAATTCTGAAACTAGATCAGGCTGTTTTGTTGAAGACAAAAACTAAATGATGCTCCTGTGGACAAGTCAGTTTTGTACATGTTTTCTGTAATGAACCATATCTGAAGAACCAAACAAGCTAAACGTGCCATCTTTTCAGGGTAATTTCAAAAATTACTGCTGATTAAGATTAAGTAAACACAAATTCTCTGAAACTTTAAATGTGGTTGAAGAATTACTTTGAACTTGGGTCCACCTTTTTTTTGAACCACCCGGTATGATGGGTATATTTTGCATCATGATTGACAAACATCTATAATTTGATTTAGTTGCAGACAAATTCAACACATACTCAAATTACTTTTCACTGCTATTATATTGTTATATTTATTTATTGTTTCCTCTTTTAGGGAATCAACTTCGATGGGGTTTGTATGAAATGAGACCAATATAGATATATAATGGCATTTCATTTTAAAAGACATTTTACAATTTTTACATCTAAATTGAACAGCGACATATAGAATTTTGACTAATAGGTATGAAAGGATTAGTTGAAGCAAAAATACGACAAATAGAATATTCAGGAAATCCATTTGCAAATAAATCAAAACCATAAAAAAGACACTTTGTTATGAATTTGCATGAAAGTGTGTGTGAAAAATAGTGAGTGAGATAAATATTTATATCAGGGTGTAAAATGTGTACCTTTTGGTAATATCCCAATATTTTTATTCTGAATTGGCAATTTCAAACCACCCGATATAACTTGTTGTAAACCAAATTAAGCAGAAAAGTGTATTGTATAGAGGTTATCCGTGTTTTGGATTAGCTGCCATCTTGTCGGGAATAATAACTGTGTTTAAGATTTTCAAAAACATGAGAAATAAGACAACTGTGTCATTGTATGTAGGTTCATTTGGTAACACGGTTCGTGCATAGAACATTAATTGGACGTCATGCACCGATTTAATTAAATGTAGAATAGGTCGGGTGTGATTCCCCTTTATAGTTAGTTGCCCATGGCTTCGTGGACAACCTCTATCGTGAATGGTGCCACATGCTTATAGTATGACGGCAGATGATCATGTGAGTGTTCTATAATGCGGAATACAAAACGAAATATGAGCATCGTCCCTCCAATTTCATCCGTTACAAGTATATTTCGATGGATTGTTAATATGTACGGTTGTCAGGGTACACACCTCTCTAATTCATCCTACACAATGCAAATAGGTGACCAGTGTAAAGCCAACCGTATGAAGAATCGGCAGATGATTATTTCCGAACCACAATCAAACCAATTCGATTGCAGACGAAGCCATTATTGATGATTTGATTTAGAAGCTGGTTTAGCATTAGGATAATAAAATCAAGACGTCGGAGTTAGCGCCTTACGGGAGACAAAAAACACATTATCGAGCGCCTTTACGGGAGACAAACAAATCGCAATAGGTAATAAATGAGGCGATGCTGGTAATGGCAGATCTGTGTAGACGACTAAAAAGCAATACGTTTCTTTGTCATCAAAGAATTTCATATATTGTTAAGAACCAATTCAGGCAAGCAAAGTTGCATGAATTAGTATATATTTTAAAAGGGTTCCAATATATAGGCTGTTTTAAACACGTAAGTACAACAAAATCATCTACCTTTGACGCAACCACTGGATTAATACATGAATATTGATTAAACTTCACTTTGTGGGAATTAAAGTATCTAAAAGGTATCTAGAATTTGAAGTTTGTCAAGTTTGAAATGAGCCCGGGTTCAAATTATTTGTTGACGGGGTGTGCCACTGGAAGTTTGAAGTCCTGACAGAATAGCTGATCATTATAGGATGTAACAAAATAGATGCAAGTGTTGAGGAAAAGACAAGGTATGACAAATACATTGTATACACCCTTGTGTTTAAGTCTCATGACGACTTGCTCGTGATAATAATGGGAAGAAGACAATATTTGCATAAGACCTGATTGCTATTTTTTTTTAAATCCTTAGAGAAGCTGGTACAATGTTTAGGGGAAGGCCTTTAACATGCAACTACAGGCAAGCAAAATAGCAGGGGACTTGTAAAGAAGAAAGCTTTCATGATTTAAACATGTATTGTTGTTAGTAAGTGTGATGATGCTATGGGCGGCACATAACTGTATACCGTATCTACGGGATTACCCCATCGGGGAGGTACAGAAGATGTTTTATACCCTGGGCATTCAAACCGGTAAATGCGTTATTAGGAAATGCTGGTGATGGAAAGACAACACTTTTATTGTACAAGACTGTGAGGACATTTAGGAGGACGTTACGGGGTAGATACAAGTGTTAAGGGCATGGTATGACAAATATATATTGTATACACACTTGTGTTTAAGTCGTATGGTCGTGATGATAAAGGGAAGATCATTTGCATAAGACTTGATTGTTATCTTTATCAAGAAGCAAGGAATTGTTAACGATTCTGAAAGAGTTCCTAGAAATGACTGGATTTCTTTACTTTTATAACACTCTTCCACCACATATTTTCAATGGAGACTTCTAATGAAATGCCTTAAGTTATAACGATCTCAAGAAACAAGTAGTCAATATTTCGTTTTATGTAGGATATGTAGTGCTGCGTTGTAAGATATTCACAGGTATTCATGCTCGAGTTTTTTTTCTTACGAGGTGATGCTGGTCACGGCAAAACAGCAATATGATAACCGAAATGCTTGTAGAAATGTAAACGTTTTGTTTCGGTCATTCCAGACGTTTTGAGGTTAGCATAATACCAACATACGTTGCATGCAGGCAGAGTTACTAGAGATTTGTACATATTTTTCAATAATTCATATGCCATCCAAATTTCGTTTATATATGTTTTGAAAAGAGATGCGCACAAGTGGGATATATTCACATTCTATAGTATAGTCCCCTTTGTACTTTTATCATACGTTGTGTCATATGGAACTGTAAACAGCAATGTTTCGAGTTGACGTTTTACATGCATTTTTACCAGTCAGAGCAAATGACTAGATCTCGTAATGTGCCACATCTGGAAACTGATTACCTGATCTAGAAATCAATGCATTGCACATGGTGTTTTTTTAATTTAAACTAAATATCTGATTTCAACATAGATTTCAGCAACAGTGTCTATTTTTTTTATTTGAAAGTGGCTATAATAATATAATATAATAGCAAAACTAATTATCCAACGACCATTTAACAACTAATTAATGCTCGATTAAATTAATTAATTAATTAATTAAAACAAAACGGTCAATAATTAAAAGCCACGGTCAATATTAAATAAATATTTTAAGGATGATTTATCCAAAAAGAATTTGTCCAACTAAAATAAAGTGTCCAAGAATTAAAAACAACAACTTAATTTTGCGAAAATAACAAGGGGCTCAAATTCGCAAAAATAATTGCCTCAAACAATTAGAGTGTATTTATTACGATATGTTTGTATTTTTTTTTATTCGCCTATATTATTTATCCACAAAATGTAAGCGTTTTGATAATTCACGACAATAAATACCTGTAAAATTACAGTATCACTGCATTTCCATATACCCAATATTGTGATTTGCCTGGAATGCTTACCTTGTGGTCTTTTGAGGTGGTGCGGGTAGTAGTATATCAACAATGTTCACACAAAACTACAATGCTATTTCTAAGTTTTGTTTTATTTACTGTTTATGGAAAAGCACTATTTATTTAAGTGTATACCTTCATTCAACATTGCGTTATATAGATGCTGATATACCAAGACAACACTCAGGCGCCTTCATCCGACGCTTGAATCAACATTCCTTATTGAGATATGTATCAAATTGAATAATGTTTTACAGGTAGAAAAACTACGGGCACATTCTTCCCAAATCCAATCTCTCGGTCGTTGCCATGAAACAACGAGTACGTACAAGTCATCTATTAGGGCTAGACCTATATTGTAAATCAAAATGGGTGAACACCTTTATAGTGTTCCCTACAGTATTACTTTGAGTAAAAATGAAGAATTCTCGAGAGCATATATTTCTAGCATCGTATATTTTTAATGTAAAGGAGTTATACAATTCTGGTACCGGAAATTAATTAACGGGGGTACTACTTCAGACAAAATGCATCGTTTGCACATTTTATGAACGCTTTCGATTTATTGCTTTACAATTATTACACCATATGTTTTGATTAAAGGCTTGAAATTTCATGTCATCGCCGGTCATAACCAAAAATAAAGGTCCAATGTTGCCTTTATCATAAAGATATTTTATGAACAAATATTGCAAAAATAGCACTGTAGATTCTACTTGGTCGGGTTTTTTGTTCTGTTAATGTTTTGTTTTCTGTTTTAATATTATTCTTTTTTATCAATGTTCATATATTTGTATATGTTTTCCTTCTCTGTCTGTCACACGTTTGTATAAAAAAAGGTTAGATTTATGCTTACAATTTTGCTTATCAATAGCGATGTTACAGTGCCAGTGCGTTTACTTGTTAGATTTGTCAGCTGATCAATGCGGATGCCTTGTAGCTTTTCAACAATGACTAATTTTACCATGCTTAACACGTATCTAATTTGGTAAACTGAACTACTATTGAAACAAAGGTGGTACCTCTTACTAGGTTACTTAACAAACCATGACACTAGAGGCAGAAATCTCACAAAACAAATGTCACTTGCTATTTCAAAGTATCAATCAGAAAATGTCAGATGATGGAGTCAAGAATATTTTTAAAGATTTACATGAATACAGAAAAACCATAATTACTAAAGCGCCCCGTTGGAGCGCATTTGTAATTATGTATTTCTTATGTTTAAAAGCATTAACAAGTTTACAAAGGTGAAGGTTAAAGCTAGCCGCAATTATAGAACATTATAAACTGCGGAATATGTTCAGTATATTGCGATGCCACAGCACATCTCACTGTGCACATACAAAGCGAGTTGATGATTAAATGCAAAGGTTGTATTTATACAGGCAACAAATATAGCCGTAACCACGACATCACACACACGACTTTCCTTTGTGTACACAGCAATTATGATCACTCTTATTTTTAATGACCATTTATTTGTTCACTGATGATGCGAAGACCATTTCTAAGTATCGGCAGACAATATTTACCAAAATCTTACAATAACACCCGCGATTACTTACATCGGCGGCAGGTACATGCGACCTTTGAATCCGTTTCAAACACTAACACCCTATAAACTCCTTAAGAAACATTTTGACGCAATTTGGAATGATAATTTAACTTTGATCATACCATATTTATCATATTTTCTTTCATGGAGGACAGAGGATTGAATATTCAGTGGGTTTTAAGGATCTTTTTAAAAATCGGACTATATAATTATATCTATGACCAAGACGTATTTTAAACGCAGGTTTCCCGCTTGCCAAAAACACAATCAAATCCTGCAGTTATATAAGACTAGAGGCAAGTACCGATATTGTTTATTTGGTCATAATATCCTGTTTCCATACAATGTAGTAATTCTTGTTCTGCACAGATATAGTATAAAGTCGCAAGTTAACTTAGTTTTTCTATATACAAATCTGTTTTCGTGCATTCCTACACCTCCCAGGCCATTTCACCTTGGTAATGCAACATTAGCGGGAATTATAAACTGTATTCGTAATTCGTGATACAGCTTGATAAAAAGGATGCATAAAACTTTCATGCAATATAACACAAGAATTGACTTTGAAACCGATCTCCTTGCACCTAATTGGACACTTACATAATCCTGGCACAGATGGCCTCAGTAATGGCCGAGCAGAATCAATCCTCACCATCACTCTGCTCAATGGATTCGTCTATCTATGACGAGCGTATGTCAGAGGTCAATATAATAATGTTCTCTTACTTGCAACGACCAGTCACAAATTGATCATGTATAGTTTTTAAAAAGGTCTTTCATGAAATGTAACGGATGGGGATCGAGGCTTTTACTTCAAATGAACTCTAGTCCTGAAAGTTACGTCACTGTCTCGTGATGGCCAAATAGACTCTAGTCCTTAATAAAACCGTTAGATAAATAAATAAATCCAATAAATACTGTTAAGACCCCGGGGTAAAGACTTTTTGCTTCTAATATAGCACCTTCGTTTGTCTTCCGGTAAACTACTCTTGTCCCCTGCAATCATGACGTAAACAGAACAAAATACACGCCGGGAACCATAAATGCTGTTAATGGATTAGATAATGTGGTTGTCCTAGACGCAGGAACCAGCATATTATGCAACAGGTATATTTTTGAGTTTCTGTTGCCAGGTGTTTCTACCGTAGATCAGGGCACACACGCTAAGACAAGTTGAGTAATTGATGTGCAAAAATTAATTTGTTTCAACATTAACCCAGGGGTTTGCCACTCAGCTTGCCGATCGGAAGCCACTTTTAAATTAAAATTTGGTCGGCATAGAACTGGTGGCGCTATACCGATCAGGCGTGATTGTAGCAGACGACCCCCCCCCCCCCCCCCCCCCCCCCCCCCCCCCGTTGCATGCTATGGAAACACAATTATCAAATAAAACAAAAACAACACCATGATGCTTTTTCAAACATTTTATTAAACTTTCTAATTCTACTTTACACAGCACACAAATGTTGCAATTATATCTTTATTATTTGAGAAGAAAACTACCCAGTATGCACACTTTAAAGGCAAATTCGTTGGATTTAAAAAGCACCCTCATTTTTCTTAAAAAATAAGGGCTTTATAGTCTGTGTAATGCTTTCCTATAATCATACTTTCCCGAAACTGAAAGGATAAATTCAAGTATTCAGCTATTTTGCAAAGATATAATTATGTTAGCGTTACATCTAACCGGACTGTTGAAATTTATTAAACATACTTCATTCAGGCATACTGGGATCACCAACATTCAGCAATATATGAATTTATTATTATAAAAACAAATCTTCACATTTTAGATTGATTTTTTTTTAAATGTTCTTCTTTTTATATTCCATATCATTTTAAAGCAAATTTTCACATAATATATTACCATAGATTTAAAATCACACACATTTTAACCCGTATTCCAGGCACAATTAGAAGTTGGGATAATTACTTGATATATTAATTATCACTTGAATACTTATTAAAATCTAATCTAAAATTAAAATCTATATCAATATGATCATTGATACAATACTAACTATTTTATATTGAATATAATTACTTATGCAACATTAATTTTAATGGAATATTTGTAAAGCACGTTATTGCTCTTTATCAAACTGATTTGATTTGATTACATTTGGGTCCTACAGCCCTGGATAACCCAATAAACCTCTATTGGCTTGTTTCCATTGGGGTCCGTTAGATGTATGAACAGATACAGACTGGGATGATCCCCTACTCTTTATGAAAGAGTCTGTAACCTTTTGACATGTTCTGGTATGGCTCTTCCGATGCACGGGACCAACATTTCTATGTGACTTCCGAACCATGGTATTTTTTTGCTGCCATTACGAAATCTTCACAATCACTTCGCTTCATTTACCAGGCTGCCGACGGCACACACAATGTATCAGCACTTAGATTGTAATATCCCCTAATGAGGCAATTGAGACTAATTACCTTGCACAAGGATACAAACATGTTGGCCATGGTGGAGCTAGAACTCACAACCTTATGACTTACAACTCTTTGTCTAAAGTACACCTTTTCAAAAGTTGTGAGGAATCATGACTTGAGTTCCCATGTTAACATAAGACACGTAATTGAAATGATGTGGTTCAGTGTCTCAAGTGAAATGAATTTTAGGTAGCGCATTGAAAACTTCATTTATTATCTATGGTTAGTCTGAACTAAACTTGTTTTTGGCCAACTCCATATTATATCTATGGTGGGGGCACAGTTGGTGGACTATGTTTATTGACAATAGTGATATAACTATAAAATCTATATATCTATATCATAAATAAAATTTACTATAATATTATCTTTTTAAATATTCTTATGTACATAAATATTACAAATAAAGTATTATAAGTGGACATAACCTAAAGTTAAAAAAGGTGGGTGATGAAATTCCCCTTTAAAATTGAGATTTTGATATCAGAAGATAGCCCATATTGTTATCATCATCCCTGCAACATGTTTTTCGGATCTTTTAGGTATGGTCGGTTGGTCAACTCTTCTCGAAATTTTCAAAACAATTGTAAAAAAATCTCAAAAAATCTCAAATTGGAGAAGAAAAAATGTTGGTTGTTCGGTTTTTCCCCCATTTTGCCTAAGCCCAAAGCTCCAGGGTTTGCTCAAAAATATGGGTTGTTCGTTCCCCACGCCCCTTGGCCTACAGCTATCAGGTTTGCTCAGCCCCCTATAATAAATGTATCCTTCAGATGATCTGAGTACAATTTATTACATAAGATAGGTGTGTCCATGCATGTGCACCAATACATCACAGGTTGTAACCTTGATGTGATAATGAGGTCATATTAAAAGGCACACATAATAGTTATTTCACACCACTGATACCTATTTGGCAACGAAAATAACCACCCTGTTCTACGGGCAAACAGACTTCTTAGTTAGGGTCGGTCGGACGTTTTTATGTTTTGTGGGTTTCCTTCCAAAAAAAGAATTTTAATGAATTGTCAACAATTTCCCCGACATTTTTAAAAATGTTCAAAAAACTTCTATCTTTTTTTTATATATTTTTTTTTAAATTTTTAAATTTTAAAAATGGGTCGGTCAGGCCCGTAAAACAAGTGTTTTTTCGGGCCGTTATTTCTCTATACTCCCTTTCGTAGTTCATTGGTTATAAATTTGTGTTATTTCACGCGAGCTTATTTTGTTGTTGTTTGCGGGGCGCGGTGTCAAAATGTTTGACAGGCGCGAACAACTAGTCATCTCGACATGCATATTCATGAATAGCGTGACTAAGGTCACGCGCCATCAATCAGGGCGTGGGACGATACCACGACTGACCAATTAGGATGCACGATTATTTTTTTAAAGGGACCGGTACGCACTTCCGGGTTTACGCACATTCGCACCTACGCATTGCAATTCGCACCTACACATATACGTACGCAACTCGCACCTACGCAACTCGCACAAACGCATGATTTGATGGAATTATATCCAAGGCATTATGACAGGGAGTAAAAGTACGACAGACATGCACATTTTGTACATATTGTTTAAAAACATTTACATCAAATAAGAAAAAAATGGAACATTGGCACCACAAGAATAATGAAGCCCAACAAAGGCTTATTGCCACAAGGCCTATCTGTAATAGCTGCCTGTTGTTATATATGAGATTGTTTATATGTTGAACAATTGGTATCAACTAAATGGAGCAGCTATTGCAGATATGGTCTTTTTGTTTAGATACTTAGTGATGTGAAAAGTAACTATTTGTTATAGCTGCCGTATGTTGTATTCTTTTGGTGCTATAAGGTGCACCCTGGTGAAAATGCAATCTTACACATGGCAGCCATTGTAGATAGGGCCTTGTGGCTCTAAACACTTGGCAAAAAGGTTCTTTATATATGATGCATCACTTCACAGTGTAAATTATCCTCTGCTATACAAATATGAGACTATACTTTTTATAAAAGTTATACTTTTTTATATAAGTTACACTTTTGAAATTGTAAAGAATTTATGATGGTATTTCTTTTCATTTTTTTTACATATTATGCAAGCTATTGATTGCATTATATTTCACAATAAGTCTAGCTGACATTGTGTAACTCATGACATCACATGATGTTGCAAATATGCGACACATCACAAGGTTTATCACAAATAGGTAAAAATCAATTGATTATCCTTTTCTGTTGCATTGTGGGATTGAAAAGTGACAAAAATATCGAACACTTACCCAAAATGTGTACACTTTTCTATCCACAATGCATCAGAACAATCTCAAACACCACAAGCACATAAACACACAACACTACACATCTTATATACATCAATAAGATATTTCATATATTGTAATTAAATTTAAACTAAGAATCTGAAGGCACTGTCATCGATTGATTTATGATGTACAAAAAAGGCACATGTTTTTGTTTTATCAAATAAGTACACTTTGGCTTAAAATAGAACTGTGGCATAAGCACATTTGGTGAAAAAGCAATAAGCTGGGCCTTTTCATTTGATATTTTACTATAAATAGCACAGAATTTGAGTTCCCATAATAGCAAAGTGCATAGTTGTCTGAGATAGTTTCCATTTTTTTAAGGTTTTAACATAAATGAATTATTTCAGGCATATTGTTCTCAGCTGCTGGCCAATAGTGAGTTGCATATAATATTAAGGCACTGATATAGTAGGAGTGAGTTGTACGCTTGTTTGATTGGCAACTTAGTGTTATCTTTGAATATATAATCTGACAAAGTCAAGTAGAGTTCAATTATGGAAAACATCCAGAATCGTATTAACTATATAAGTCCATTATTATTAAATGAACGGAGGCACCGATTTAAAACCTATGGTGAAATGGGTTACAAATGTGTTGTGCCTTGATTTTGTTTCCACAATAACAATATTGATTAAGAGAAAAACAAAAAAGTTTTAAATATTTTAAATTAAATTTAAGAATTTGAATATATACAGTTTTTTTCAATACACTCTTTGGAACTTTACCCCAAGATGACCCATGTTACGCCCCTATCGTTGTACATGATTTCACGCTTCCTTCGGTTTCACACCTTCACAAACAATGTGATGGCGCTTCCAATGACGTGTTTGACAGTGACGACTACAGTATCGTTGTTTCTTGCATAGACTGCATGTAAAGCGCCCCTTTAGGCCACAAATGCATACTTTAAGCTGATCTGAAAGCCAGAAAATGTAAAATGGTTTTTATTATTTTTCATACAATATGTGTATGCAATTATGATATTGTTACCATTGGCTCAACATTATTAACTCATACATATTTCACTTAGGCCACACACACAACAAATTGGGAATTTGGGGGGAATTTCCAACAATTTTTCAAAATTTTCAACAAGAAGAAAAAAAAGTTAAACAAAAGAATTATCTACAAAATAACATTGACAATTTGAAGGAAAAAATGGGTCGGCCTGGCCTGCAGAATGAGGTGTCTTTTTGTGGCTTTATGCACATCCTTTTATTCATACAGCAGGTTTAATCAATTTGTTGTTAAAATTTGTATCTGTAAGATAAGGCAACATTTATCCTAGCAATATACACATTTCACACTATAGTCTGTTCATCCATCACGAGATAGTGATGTAACTGCATATTTTACTGATTGCAGCACAAAAACATGCGCGTCTACTCGAGGTGCTGGCGTATACACATGAGCGTTTAAAGATGAAAGCTACATACAGTTAGAGCAGATGTTGCAACAGTACTTCAGATGATTAACCTTTACCTCTGGTTTTTAACCAAAGGTTCTCACGTTGCATATAATAATGACTCAAGTTTGGTTGAAATGGTCTTTGTATGAGAAAGAGAAGAAAAAACTAAAAATTGAAAACTAAATATTTGATACACATACACCCCAACCCATCCTGACCACCCCCCCCCCCCTCCCCACCACCACACACCCCGCCCCACAGCGATATAAACCTCAACAGATACACAAAGGATGGATGACCTCAAAACAAACAAAAATTACAAACATTGCATGATTGAAACACTTACAAGTTGTATCAATAATATAGGACAACAGATTCAAATAGAACCCCCTTTAGAGCCATGATTTAGGCATATTCTTAATGGGTCTTTGTTTGTGTATGACATGCAAATGGATGAGATGTACTGGTGTAGTCAAAATGACATTAAATCAGAGCTGAATAAAGATTTTGCGGCAATAATGGATTTCAACCTTTAATCAAGCTTTCTAGACTATAAATCTTGGGAGACTTTGTTATGTTATATAATTAAGTACACTCCATCAGATCACCTCCATTCCACACACTCCGATATATATCACAAATAAAGTAAATGACACCATTCATTTAGTGAGTATGAGTGAAGCTGGAGTTTGTTTATATGCTCAACATAGTAGTGCGTGGATCACACAGTATGCAGCACACACTAATGCTTGGCTAAATTGGGTAAAGGAATCGTGTGGTGGTTTTGACTTTAGACAAAGTTAAAAAAAAAAGGTTTAGCACCCAGACTTTACACACAAAAAAGGACAAGGCCTAAAATTGCAATTATAAGCGACAAACTTTGCCTTCTCAAAATCGTTTTTATTTCATGGTCCTTAGAATGCATATGTGACCCGTCACGTCAAAATGGACATGTTAGTGGCCCGAATCAAATCTGAGTTATTGGTATGACTTGAAAGAGCACATTTTAAGCTTTGAAATAATACCATGTCGAATGTAATCAGACTTTGTAATCACAAGATATGATTTGAAGAAGCAAAATTTGTTCTATTATTTTCTTTATATTTCACCAAATATATTGGCCTCCATCTCAAAACAGTTTTTGCTGACGACTTGTCTTTTTTGACGCGACTGGTCACATATAAGAAAGACACAAAGCTGTTACAAAGATCTTGAACTCTGAAACACCTGAACAAAAAGTTATGACCGAAAAAAAAAGAAAAAAGAAAAGAAAATTGAAACAGGCCCACAAAGGAGGCGAGTGGAGATGCTATAAACATGTTTCTTTTTTTATTTGGCCATAGTTGCATAGTCTGCTAACTTAAATAGAGCAAAAGAATTATAGTGGTTTAGTAATTTGTACAGATACACGTTCGCAGACATCTAAACATATAGGCAAGAAAAGAACAATTAGAGATGAAAGAAAAGTATAGACAAGTGTTAACAATGTGTTAAGTAAAATATAGAAATATATAAGGTCTAAACAAAAAAATTGTCTGGTTATCCTCAACACTCTCTCTTGAGGAGCGGGTGGGCGAACAAAAATAAAATAAAATCATTTTTAAAAATTATGTCGAATAATGGGTAATTACTTACCAACAAGGGCTATAATGCAAAGATACAATGTAAAATAAGGATTTGTTTCAATAAAGTGTATAAAATTTCAAAAGAAATCAAATGCCCTTTTCTGGAATTTTGACAATTTGGTTAGGTATTCTTTAGTATAGTATTCATCTTGGTTGAAAATTAGGGGCGGGCGGTGCAGGACATCCAAACAACTTCTTTTTATTAAACAAAGTTAAAGTTAAGAACACATACAGAAAAGATTAAAAATAATATAGGTATTAAAAGACAATATTGAGGATGAAAGACAAAAATGAAGAAGAAAAGTGAATACAATTGAATTACCAATGAGCGAACATTGAAGAACTCACTGGTTGACCTTGCAGACAGACTAAAAGACACCTGCCCATCTAGGTTGTGGTATAAAAGTTCCCTGTTTCTCTCTGCTGGAGCTGCTTCCTGCACTGGGATGATCTTCATCTATATCGGCTGCTTGGGCAACAAATCATTAATATCATACTATGAACAAGCAGTTTAATCATATGTAACGATGTAACGTGATCAAGCCAAATGAGTCACATGTCAGCAGTTTTCAATTTTGAAATTTGTCCATCATTTAAAAAGCAGGTGAAAAATACTACAGTATGGTCTAAACCCCACTAAAATCGAACTTATATTTTTAAAGTTACAAACAGTTTACCAACTGAGAAAACAAAGTAAAACATGAAAATTTGTCACTTCTTTTCACCTCTAACCCTAAATCAATATTCCTGACATACGACTCATTCCGCTTGACCGCGTCACATATTAGAAATATTTACATAGTTCTATGGGTTACTAGAATGATGCAATTATTTATTTCCCCCAGAGTAGGCCAGTGCACATAACCGTTGATAACCTTATGCTCCTCTACCTCACTAGTTCAATGGTTACAAGCATTGTGGATCTGATACAAAGGTGGCCGGTTAAAAAAGTTTAAAAGGACAAATAAGGCTGGAAAAAGAATGCAAAAACCTGCTAAATCAGCCCATCTTGGACCTTTTTCACCTTCCAACTGGGACAATTTTCTTTGAAATTGGGTCTTGCCCCATCTCAATTATTAGGCTGGCTACGTCACTGCTGTAGAGGCTACATGATTGGAGAGTAGGTCTAGAGGTAATATCCCTGGCTTTTAATAACATCAGGCCCCTGACAGTATCGTTTGGCTGGACCCGTTTTAAAATAATACCAATCAGTTTTCTGTGTGATGCCAAGTGATATTTGGAACCATCAACACTACCTACTTGTTCCCCCATGGGGGCTGCCATGTTAAAAGTTGGTATGCTGATGAGATAGCAAGAGCTAATCAAACTGGAGCAAATTCAGCAAATCAGCTTGTTGAGAGGACACCCTCTATGTTTTGGGGTTTTTTTGGGGGAGGGGGGGCATGTGCCATTGAATGATACAAATCAGTAATCAAATTAAAATCCTGACATACTTTGTGTCAAAGGAGCAAATAAGCTAATAAAATGAGCGACTGTGCAAGCACGAGAATGAGTTGCAGATGATAATTCAAAATGGTGATTTTCTTGCACTAGGATAGCCACCACTTGGACTAAAGTTTTAGCTTTAGGAGTAAGCCTTCACATATGGTCCTCGCACAACATATTTGAGGGCGAGGGCAGTTACGAACTTTGCACCCCCACCCCCCCTACTTGCCCCTCACAGTCAACTCAAGTCCCACCCCATTTTGTCCCCCAAACAATCTAAAATGGTTTTTTGGTCAAATTTACTTTAAAACTTAGCTTAAAATTGGTCTGAAATGTTTAAGTAAAGCTAAGTTCAGGCAATTTGTACACTTCACGCACATTTCCCAAAACTAATGATTTTGCTCGCCCCTCCAAAATGTTGATGCCACCACTGCTCCCTGATAACATCTATTGAAAATTTTGTCAGAGAGACAAATGCTTGAAAAACTTTTTGGACACCCTGTAAAAGTATCTAATGACTGCACATCTTACCATAATCAATGCCTCCATCCTCCCATCTAATAAGCACACATTCAGATGCGTACACCTCAGAAACCATCAACTTCTTCTCCTGAAACTCTTCAACATCCTTCAAGGTCTCCATCATCAGGATAAACTTCTTGTCTCTCACATGGGGATTATTGCGCTCTTTGAGGGCCCTCGTCGCATCCTGTCGGAGGTCATACATGGTGCCGACTTGGTTGACCTGAAGCAGAGCCAGTTTGATAAAAGTACCATCGCTGTCATTTCTCGCCATTAGGCTCATGGCACGGCGGTCTTCAAGGACTAAAATTGAGAATCAAGAACAAATATATAAAACATTGGCCTGATTCATCTTCACATGAGATTTGATCAAAATACACATGTAAATGCACAAATAAATTATCAGGAATCAAAAGTAGTTTCTAGTCTAACTGAATTGAATTTGAAAGTTGGGATGCTGACTTTAAAGCAAGTGGCAAGGCGGTATCAACAATCTCGGTTGAACACCGTGGTGTATTGTGGGATACTAACATTGTTCATCCAGTCCCTCCGTTAAACCTTGTGGCAAGGCGGTAACATCAATCTTGGCTGTCCACTGTGGTGTATTATGGGATACTCACATTTTCACCATGGCCCTCGTTGAAACCAGTGGCATGAAGGTGACAGCAACCTCTGGGTATGCCATGGGGTATTATGGGATACTTAAATTGTTCACCCTGTCCCTATGTACAGATAGCAAGGTGGCGACGGCAACCTCTGGTGTACACCATGAGGTAATGGGACACTTAACATTTTTCACCTTGTCCTTCTGAAACCAGGTAGCAAGGTGGTGATGGCAAACTCTGATATACGCCATGGGTATTATAATACTATACTTACACTTTTCACCATGTCTCTCTTTTCAATCATGGAGGCAAGGCGGTGACAAATATTTCTAGTAAACACCCCGGTGTATTATGAGATACTTACATTTTTCAACATGACCCTCTGTGAAATCATGGGGGCAAAGCGGTCGGGTGTAATATGGGACACTAAGTGGCAAAACAGTGATAGCTCTGGTGTAAGCCAAGGTGTATTATGGGATACTTACATTTTTCAACATGACCCTCTGTGAAATCATGGGGGCAAAGCGGTCGGGTGTAATATGGGACACTAAGTGGCAAAACAGTGATAGCTCTGGTGTAAGCCAAGGTGTATTATGGGATACTTACATTTTTCAACATGACCCTCTGTGAAATCATGGGGGCAAAGCGGTCGAGTGTAATATGGGACACTAATTAAGTGGCAAAACAGTGATAGCTCTGGTGTAAGCCAAGGTGTATTATGGGATACTTACATTTTTCATCTTGTCCCTCTGTGCAACCAGGTGGCAGAGGGGAGACGGCAACCTCTGGTGTTCGACGTGGTGAGTTATGCGCTAGCAGCAGTGGGGTTGGCACCAGTAGGGTTGGGCTGGCTGTAACTCTATCATCCAGGTGCCTATCAATGCAGGATAAAACAAAATTAAATCAACATAATTGCATTTTCTTATTAACCCTAACCTCATCACTACAAATCGCTACACTGCTGGAAGAGCATGCTTCCCCAGGCATGTGGCGAGCTGATCCTGATGCACAAGAGGTAGGTGCCGAACATCCATGCGGGCAACCCATTTTGATCCCGGCACAGCCAGATTTCCCAAATGTGACCTGTTTCTGGTCTCCCAAAAACACGCCCGCAGAGTTACTGTTAATGATGGCCAGTTAGAGGTTTGTGACTAATAGGTTTCGCAAACTTCAATTTGATTTGTTGTTACTTCACACAAAGGGACTTCACAGGATGCCAACGTTGTGGAAATATTTCTTTATAAAAATCTCAAAACTTATACACAACTTGTACAGTAATTACATTATAAATGTTTAAAATTCAATATGACAAGCAATTGGAAAATATACAAGAAATGACAAGAAATGTTTAATTTCCTTTATGTTTGATTATTTGTTTGTTCTGTATTACAATTTTGCCATTTCTATTGTACGATTACGATTTGATATCTATGAAATTTGTTGTCATTTTTCATTTGTGCATAATCTCCCACGATACTCAGAGGATGTCAATAGAATAGGGACAAGGACGTTATGACGTTCTTGGCATGAAGTGTGTATTATATAGCATATTGTCCAACGCTCTGATGATATATTGCGCATATGTTAAATAACGTATTACGTTCATAATAATTCGTACAGTAATTATAATATTAGCAACAATAATAATAATGATATAAGAAGTGATGTATCCAGCATCTGTGACCGAATCCTTTCAATGCGTAAAACATGTATTAAATAAATAAATGTATTAATACAATCCATGAGTTTATACCGTCGTATGTGCTACGGTTTATAATGAGTTGAGATTGACATCTTTGCTGACCTCCGATTATCCGCCAACGCATTTAGCAAAATCTTGTGTAATAAGGAACCTCTTTCCTCTCTCCCAGATTTTAATTATGGTCTTTCATTCTCCCCCGCTGGAAATCTTACAATGAAATCGCAGAGCTATTGTACTCGCAACATAAATAGACATGTATGTCCAGATGGCAAACACACATGTCATATGCCATTCATAACTGTTCATGCGTCGCTAGATGCCCCTATACCGAGATGACGGCATTCCCCTTCAGACTCTTTGGTGTTTACACTTTTCATTTCCTGACAACAACAACAACAACAAAAAAAGGGGGGGGTTTGTCAAGTTTCACCATGCTCAACTTGTGTGGATTAATCTTGAACATTTATGGGTTTAAATCCCAATTATTGACTTTTTACGATCATAAATATCATCAACGAGTAATGATTAAAGACAAAATTATATACTTATAAGGTCAAATCTTATACCAATTACTATTGGCTAATTCACGTCCAATGGTCAATTAAGATAACCATTGTGATAATGAAGTATTTTCAATTAATAATTCTCATATTATTTTTGGTATCATTTCCTTCGAAAATTGAACAGTACGGATGTCTCCATGGGGGACTTATAATTAATGAATTAGTAAAATTCTGACATTGGTCATAATCATATTATCAATTGGTGCGGCATCAGATCCGCTATTTAAATTTAGGTTTTTGGTACTTTACTAGGCCTTTTAAAATTGATTAACCGAAAATGTTTATGATAACGGAATTGGACAACAAGACACATGGAATGTGATAGATAGCTGGTCGGCTATTGCTGAGAGGATTTATTCCTTAAATACTACAGAATTCAACAATGTCAAATTATATTTGATAATACAATTATTGAACATCTAATAATATAGATGAATTGAATATAACTAT
Source organism: Ophiura sarsii (assembly GCA_035610835.1). Classification (NCBI taxonomy): domain Eukaryota; kingdom Metazoa; phylum Echinodermata; class Ophiuroidea; order Amphilepidida; family Ophiuridae; genus Ophiura; species Ophiura sarsii. Next base: position 12,256,271 of record CM069448.1, on the reverse strand, counting down.
TAATTGATATCATACCAGTACATTTAAATATAATTTTAATCTATAACCTAAGTTCAAAACACAGGTGGGACCAAGAGTCCCATGATTGGAAGGTCATAATAGGAAATACCGACTGTTCAGTTTCATAAACATTTTCGGTTAATCAATTTTAAAAGGCCTAGTAAAGTACCAAAAACCTAAATTTAAATAGCGGATCTGATGCCGCACCAATTGATAATATGATTATGACCAATGTCAGAATTTTACTAATTCATTAATTATAAGTCCCCCATGGAGACATCCGTACTGTTCAATTTTCGAAGGAAATGATACCAAAAATAATATGAGAATTATTAATTGAAAATACTTCATTATCACAATGGTTATCTTAATTGACCATTGGACGTGAATTAGCCAATAGTAATTGGTATAAGATTTGACCTTATAAGTATATAATTTTGTCTTTAATCATTACTCGTTGATGATATTTATGATCGTAAAAAGTCAATAATTGGGATTTAAACCCATAAATGTTCAAGATTAATCTACCAAAAGCCATACAATACCCACACACCCACCTGGTTACCTACCCCAAAGAGGTATCCAGGGGGCTGGCTACCTACCCCAAAGAGGTAGCCAGGGGGAGCCTACCCCAAAGAGGCTCCGGACCGGGGAAAGGACTCGTGGGCCGAGAATGTGGGCCAAGATACCAAAGATCAGTGTACACAACCAACAAGGCAGCCACGGAGGACCAAGATGCACGACCAACAGCGGTCCGACACACTGTAGGGGCTAGGAACAGTCTAGACTAATGACATGGGAAAACCCTATAGAGCTACAAAAGCCCTCCGATAGGGGACGGGAGCCAAAGAACACAATGAACAGAGGCTCCGGACCGGGGAATGTGGGCCAAGATACCAAAGATCAGTGGCACCAACGAGACGTGAACCAAAGCACAACCAAAAGGTCCACAACAGGGCCGAAAGAGTGAGGGACCCAGGTGCACAACAAACATGGTCCGCCACATGGCAGAATTTATAATTTATTTCGGTTTATAAATTTTGAAAGAAACAAAAAGAAAATCCGAAAAAGACAAACAATAAATAAATAAATACAATCAAAATAAAGAGATTAAGACCATGGGGATGAACTAATGACAAAAATAAATAATTTAAAATAAAATAAAATAGGCCGATTGGCCTAGCAAAAAAGAAAAAACCAAACAAATTGGGAGGGTGGGAGTGGCGATTCGTAAATAGTTCCTCTCAGCAGAACAACCGACAAGCGAATGAAAATTAAATGGGCGCTGGCGAGAGAACAAAAAACCCGCGGGACTTGGAAGACGGCCTCTGATTGGCTCATCGACCGGTAGTAATGACATGGATGCAAACAACATCCAAAGCACGCCACTTCCGTTTCATGGAGTAAATGAGTTCGATCGAGAGTGCCCTCTATCAAACTTAATTATGAGCAAATCTTCCAAAGACTAAAAGAGGATCAATATTTTTGTAACTGAAAACATTTACAAGAAAATCCAAGAAAGTGACTAGATGTAGAAATTTCAAAAAAGCAATAACTTTATTGATTAACAATTCCATCTTGTATAATGATTTCTATCAATGCTTCAATTGCGCACACATTTTATCTGTTTGGAAATTCACTTGATGATGTTCTTGTGACAAGAGAGCATATTAGAGAGCACTTCAGTTGGTGGAAATTGATGGGGTGGTTTTGTATAGGTTCTATCATGTGAAAATGATGCCAAATGTGCCATCAATAAAATTCATATGAGTTTAGAAAATGTCATTTGAAAACTTTAACAAAAAAGGCTGAACGATAATAACCTTTCAATAAAGCAAAATGGCAGATGTGTTTAATTTGAATTTTGGTCTTTTGTTGTCATACAAAGGGCAATGATGTTCACAACACATTGCCTATGCTCGGCAAATTTAATTAAAACGTTCTTTGTAAGGATTTATACTGATAGGAATAAAAGACATCAATTTAGAAACTTTTCTTGCCGGATATGAAGTAAATAAAATACTGATGAGAATGTATAAATGGCAATTACAATTATAACATTGTATGCAGTGAATCAGAGGTAACCATCAAATGTGACGCATCACATCAAAACTCACAAGTTGGAACGGGGGAGGGGGACAGGGGAGAGAGTAAGGGAAGATGGGGTAAACTGGAAAGGGGAGAATGGGAGAACAGAGGAAGGGGAAGGGAAAGGGGAGGGGGAAACTGGAAAGGGGAGGTGGGAGAAGGGGAAAGGGAGAAGGGGAAGGGAAAAGGGAGGAGGGGAAGGGGTAAGAGGAAAAGGGTAGGTGGGAGAACAGGGAAATGGGAGGTTAGCGAACAGGGAGAGGGGAATGGGAAACTGGAAAGGGGAGTTGGAAGAAAGGGAAAGGGAGAAGGGGAAAGGGAGGAGGGTTAAGGGAGAAGAGGAAAAGGGGAGATGGAAGAACAGGGAGAGTGGATAACAGGGAGAGGGGAGGGATTGGAGAACAGGGAGAGGGGAAGGGAAAGGGGAGAGGGGAAGGGAAAGGGGAGGGGAAAGGGAAAAGGGAGGAGGGGGAAGGGAGAAGAGGAAAAGGGGAGGTGGAAGAACAGGGAGAGTGGATAACAGGGAGAGGGGAGGGATTGGAGAACAGGGAGAGGGGAAGGGGAAGGGAAAGGGGAGGTGAAACTGGAAAGGGGAGGTGGGAGAAGGGGGAAAGAGAAAAAGGAGAAAAGAGAAAGGGTAAAGGGAAGGGAAGAGGGCTGACTAAGCAAAGTACTTATACATATTATGTAGCTTATGATGATCTGGTATTTCATCGCTGGGCTGATTTTTTATTTTGGCAACAAATTCTTATACACAGGTCTAAATTTAAAGGTTAAAAATCCACAGATATGAGGAATTAATTAAATGGAGAAAAGATCAAATTAACGATTTCTAGGTGAAAACACCAATTGAAATGGGTTTCATTTGCATACATTGCTAAATTGCACAGTCATTTTGGAAGTGCCAAAACCTTACACATGGGTCACCATGCCTACTGCTTTTGACAAAAACAAGATAATTGCCATCCCCTGACAGCAGGCCCGTAACTAGGGGGGGGGGGGAAATCTGAAGATTTTTGTTGTTGTACCAATGTACCTTTTTTGTGTACAAATTTACTTTTTTTTGTGAAAACGCCCCCCCCCCCCCCCCCCCCACCCCTATTTTCCGAAAATGCCCCGCTTTCCCATTATATAAAGCATTTTTCAGGCCTTTTTGAACTAAAATATGTCCTACCCACCCCCCTCGCTTTCAAAATTTTCTGAAATGACTAATAAAAATGTTGGGGCAACCTTTTACAATTTTTGGGGTACCAATGTACCTCTTTTCCAGAAAAAACACCCCCCCCCCCCTAAAATCCTGCTTACGGGCATGCCTGACAGAATCCAATAAATGCTTTCAATTGCTATAATGCTTTTGAGGATGAGAATAATTATGTAAATTTTCCTATTTTTGTCCTTTTAGTAAAAAGGTTTGTTGTCAATTCAAACCTTGCCATTTAATGATAGCCATAAAGTTGTGCATATCGTTGCTGTTCTGTCAAAACCTTGTATCTCCATCCGGCCCTTCAGCATGTATAAAGTAATACTTCCTATGTATAACTTTTGGGCAGTCTGCTCTAAATGTGTTCAAGGGCCAAAAACACATCTATCAAAACATTTTAAGTGCTCTTGCCCCTGATCATGTATAAAGCAACACTTCATATGCATAACTGTTAAGCAGTTTTACTTTATACATGCTGACAGGCCAGAAAAACAAGGTTTTGACAGAGCAGCGACAATTCATAATGCTTTAACAAATGATACTTACTGGTTTTTACTGGATGTTGAATGCCAGCAAGCAAAGAAGCAATTAGAGAAAGAGAATTGGTTAAAACAAGCTGTTAGTGATATTTTCAATTGGTAGAAGCATAACCCAAAAATAAGCAAGTTTGATTTTGTTAATACAGATAGCAATCTATAAGGGCCTATTCACCAGACAATGATTTTTAGTTGTTGGGGGAAGTTGAATTTAAAGAAAAAAGAAAAGAGAAACTTGGTCTCTAATCAGAGCCACATGATCAGGGATAGTCTGCTGTTGTTAGATGAAAAATATTACAAATATCTAATCATAGTCTTATCCATACATCTAAAACAGAAGTAGACTATTAGTTATTAGGTGAGGTTGGGTCGGATACAGATCATATCTAGCCGAGGATTCTGTATCGGGACGAGGGCGCAGCCCGAGTCCCGATACAGACTCCGAGACTAGATATAATCCGTATCCGACCCAACCTCACCTAATAACGATTTTATCCTACTAAAATACTATTAAAACAAAACAAAAACAACAAATGATTCTGTTTAAACCAAAGTAGTAGTCACCTAAAACCCGTGCAAGTTCAACGCCGGAGTTCAACCTTAGCAACCCTACTACAACGCATGCGCAGTTTGTTACTAACCGGATACGGGATACGGGGGTCGGATACGGAATATATCTAGTCACCAAATTCAGGCACTTATCCAATAGGAACGCAAGAATCATCGCTATGGTAGGATAAAGTAGCGTATACCTGCCAGGGGAGGGGTAGGCTAACACTCCCCCTGACAACTTAGAGAAAGAGATGAGGCGAGCGAGAGAAAGATTAAGGACAACAATTGTGTTCTTTGTGTCTCAGTCTATCCAATGTTAGTACAAGTGATTTACATTGGTGAGGGACCACAGACCTTATTGTGAAATGGTTCACCTTGGGGAAAAGATGATTTTTCATAACCAACCCCAGGTACGCTACTGGAAGAAGAAAATTGCTTATTTTTCTTTAGAGAGGTATCAATATGGGATCTCTAATAACTTTCCACAAAAAATATATGACCACACAAACAAAAATAGCAATTAGAAAACAAAAAACAAACAAATCAAACCAACAAACAAAGAAACAAACAAATACATGCACATCACACCTAACAGCAAACAAATACACAACACAAAACAAACAATGTACTTTCAGCTGTATCAACTTGGACCTCATAACTTACAGAGATATTTCATCATCGTTCATGCTCAGGATAGGGGTGTCTACCCCCTGTCTTCCCGAGCCATGACCGCTGTCAAGACTGGCCACACTCTGCATTATCATTTGTTGTTTGTCTTCTTGTTTGTCCAAACGGATGGTCTCCGCAATAACTTTGTCCTCTGCGTAGGATAGAAAAGAGGGTGATGCAGTTACAGTGCAAACAGGTCATTTTCACTCCACATCAAAAAGGTCCGTTCATACTCCTGTCGTTTGTCCCCATTTTGAGGGGGAAAAATTGAAAGCAAAGGTTTTACATAAAAATCTGACGATACTGGGATTTAAACCATTCGGTCCCAAAGTGAATGTCATACCACTAGATCAACTAGGCTGTCCGTACTGGGTTTTCCCCAAAATTGCCTTCCTTTTTCTTCTTCTTTTTTAATTCAGGGGACCCTGGATTTCAGATTGTTTTCAATTTTCTTTTCAAAAATGGGATCAGTGTGGAGAAGAGAAAGTCATCACTTAATCCGGTGTTCGAAATAATTTTAAGTTATGGCCCATCTCTATTTTGATACAAAATTTGCTCTGTTGCATCCAAATAAGGACAGGCTGTCGGCAAACACAGTTTTGAGATAGAGATCACAAGTTGATGAAATGTAAGGTAAATACAAGGAAAAACAACTACTTTAGAAATCACATTATGAGACCAAAGGAATTCTGCTTCCAATTTAAGGAAGTTGTCAACATATTCCCCCCCCCCCCCCCCCCCCCCTCTCATACAGCATTGTATTGTTGTATTCACGTTGTGGTCATAGCCGGAAACACTGTAAACTAACATGGTGTCAAACCATGGAATTCTATTTACGAACGAAAAACCACTCAGAACATAAGTTGTCGGAGTTAATTCCGGCAGTTTATTTTTAACCTATTCAAACTATGATTTTGAAGTGATTAGGAAACATATTGCTCTGTAAAGATATTATATTATGTTCATGTTTATAAATAAAATTTGACATCAAATTGCTTTTAGAGGAAAAACTCAAAGATATAGAGCGTTCTATGAAATTGATAGCATAATATGAATTTAATTGAGGAATCATTTTAAGCTTTAAATGTGCTCTTTCAACCTATATCTACAACTTATAATCTTGCCTCTATCATGTCCCTACCAGGTCACCGATATATATGTGACGTGATCAAGAGAAATGAGTCACATGTCGGCAGTTACCAATTTTGATATTTGTTCATCATCTAAAAGCAGGTGACAAATGCTACAGTATGGTCTAAACCCCGCTAAAATTGAACTTCTAGTTTTCAAGTAACAAACAATTTACCAACTGATAAAACAAAGTACAACATAAGAATTGGTCACTTCTTTATACCTATAACTAAAAAATCAATATTCCCGACATCCGACTAATTTCGTTTGATCGCATCACATATGGATAATCTCTATATATTGGCATTCACGGTGATGATTTTTTCTGCTCATTATTTGATTAAAAAAAGTGATGGATGTTTCGATTTACTTACTGTTACGGCAACAAAGCCAGTAGGCTATGAACACTACGACGCATATCATCAGTATGACAATGATCACGATGATGATTATCACCCAGACTGGGAACACTGATTTTCCGCTGCCCTGTGAAGTATACACAAATTATATGCACATTAGTATTCAATGATTGTCAGTTCATGCAGTAAATACAATAGACAATAAGATGTATTAAAGTGTTTGTCACAAATGACTTGACACCATGTAAAAACATTTCGTTTTTTAAATGGGCTTCTAAAATGATATTTATTCCTTGACATAGGCATGCATGGCATGCAAAAATGTGTTATTTTTATGCTAATTTGGTTTTGGGCCTGGACGCCTTGAAATCGGACAGAAATTAAGTAAAACCTTTCAATTCCCCTGATCCATCAAATGGGTCTAATTCCCCCGAATGATAGTCAAGGGTGCATGCATGGAGGGAGGGCTGTGCATCCCTTCCCCCTTTGGACACACCACTGACGAACGTGTGCGAGGGGCCACTACTTTGTGCGCATTGCCAAATTTGCATGCGTATACGCTTGGGTCTCTTTTGCACGCGGAGAGATAAAAAATGCACATTTCTCACCAGTTTGAAACTGAATAAACTATATAGTACATTGTTGACAAGCGTCATCATCATAGGGTGTCTGTCTGCATGGACAGATTGGTGAAAGAATTGGCAATATATCGTTGTTGTTTTGTCAAAACTTTGTATGTTTTTCTGGCCAGCACATATAAAGTTAAACTGCATAACGGTTACGCATAGAAAGTGTTGCTTTACCCATGTTCAGGGGCAAGAGCACTTAACAGGTTTTGATAGATGTTTTTAGCTCTTGGACTTGTTTAGAGCAGACTGCCCAAAAGTTATATAGGAAGTATAACTTTATACATGGTAAGGGCCAGATGGATAAATGAGGTTCTGACAGATCAGTGACGATATTGGACCCACAGCTTGCTGCTATCACTCACTAGTCGTTTAATATCAATCTGGAATGATATCGCTCAATTATAATAACATTTTGAGCTGTTATAAGGTGACAGGGACAAATCCTTGTGTGGATATATTTTATTTAACTTATCAAATCAATCATATTTCATACTTCAATTCTTCTTATTTAATGAGATTAAAATAAGCAAGATTTGATTTATTTACATTTTTTAAAAGTTAGCGTTTCACATACAGATCTATTGCAAATAAGTCATTCTGACGCCATTGAAACACGTAAATGGAAAACTTTCAATTTGCGGCCGAGCACAATGTTGGTAGTGCATCACATAGCGATTGATTTAGGAAGATTGTTTCACATACAGAGCTATAAGATGAACACATGTCAGTGTCACATGGTATTATTCAATCTGAATTATAAAGTTTGCGTTTCATGTCGTCATCGTTCTATATCACTGCAGATTCTTTGTCACCCTATTGATGATAGAGCATCACTGTTTTCTATTTTGCGACATGTGATTTGCAGAGATAAGATGAAGAATTGCTTTTTTTATGCCATGAGTCCAACAGAGCTTTGGTCTGCCACGCTCACGTGTTCCTTCGATAGCCCCTTGTATTGTCACCTTTTCCAAATTGTCACCCTCTTGTCTAGCAACATGTCCAAAGATGGTATGCGTTTCACATACAGATCTATAACATTCAACGTCATATTATAACCCTAACCTTCTTGGAACCTACGATTCACTACGGCAAAAAACAATGTCCACACGCATGCTACAACATACGATTCGATGACGTCATCAACCAAGCCTATCAATATGAGTGAACGAAATCGCTGCCTGGGCTAGCGTTGCCTGGTAAGATGAGTGGTTGGGGACGTGGCTCGGTCATCGGAGAGTCCAGGGGTCGAATCCCGGGGGTTTCGCGGCGATTATTTGGGTAAAAGAATCATACTTTGAATCCTTTCCCCCGATTTCCAAACAAAAACATAGCCTGGCTGGTTAGGCTATATTAAACAAATCTTTTGTCTCAAAGCTCTTCAGTTTTTCAAAACCTAATGCAGAAGGCGTTTATTTTTATACCTTTTTTGTAATAAAAAATGTATAAATATAAAATATTGAAATCCTTGTAAAAGTGACCTTTTTGTATTTAAAATTATGTAATCAATGAAAATCTGAAAAGAAAAGAAAAATCTTCTGATGTGCATCAAATAGCTAACACGCCCGGGAGACTTGAGACAAAAGGTGTTTTTTAATATAGCCTTAGGGTTAAACACTTTTTGTCAAACCATTAGGATCTAAATTCCTTCATTAACTAATACTACGACCAAGTATGTCACCTTCATATAAAGACACCATCTTACTAAATTTATTGAATACATGTAAAAGTAAAGTTTTAAAAAGTGAAGCTTTAAAAGTATTATGATTCATTAGATGTCGGGATTTTCATTCGCACTTTCTTAAAAGCGTATTACGTCTAATATCTTTCAACAAATGCAATTTGAATTTCATCTATATTAAAACGTTCATGTGTCTTCACACACACGTACCTATATTTAGATAGTTTTATTGAAAAACTTAAGTTGGAATTCTTATCAGACGCCGAGATTTTCAATCACGATTTTCTCAAAGAGCATGTTGCTTTAAATAAATATATTTATATACAGGGTGTATCATAAAAAACAAGATACTTTTTTGTTGTTGAAAATCACCTATCAATCCAAAATGAAATAGACCTTGGTATCTCATAAACAAAATTGAAAATCAATTATTTTATGACTCAAAATCCAATTTACATTTTGTAGTTATGTAGAGTTGCACATTTATTAAAACCCCGACTCCTGCCGCTATGTTTTTGTGCATATCGGGGGAAGGGGGAAAATTAAGTACTCTTTTTTAGACCTAAAAAATTCCCCGAAACACTCCGGGATTCAATCGCGGGACCATCCGCACCAAAGTCTGCCCCCTACTGACTGAGCTAAGCTACCAGCGCATATGCGGGCAGCAACTTCCTGCCCACATATGCCTGCGGTAGGTGACGTAATCAAGGCAATGCAGAAGCACCTGCGTGGAGATAGTCTCTGGCTGTATGATTTTGTAAGATGCAGTAGGGTTAGGGATAATTATAGAAACATGAAAAATTGACATTATTAACCATAACTCCCACGGCTATGTTTTGGTGCGTAGGGTTCAGGGTTATGGAACGAAGCCACATGCAGCCAATACGTTGTGTACTGGAATTTTGAAGAAAAAACAACAACATCTGTGTGTTGATCAAGCCCATAACTTTACCTCCACTACTAACACATTAAAAAAGACATACAATCAGAGCATTCTTTCCTTCTTCAACTATTCTTTAAAGGTTTTAATATTTACAGGATGAGTGAACAAAACAAAACTTCAACAAAATATGGAAGTTGACACATAGGATTACATGCAAAAAGTATGAAATGTTTAATTGCGGACTCAAGGAAGTTTTTTTATTTGATTTTTGAATTTTGTGAGTGCTGTAACTATTGAACTATTAATCAAATGCATATAAAAGTATACATTTTTTGAAAGGAAATGGATCAGAGAAACCAAATTTGGCATCAAAATTGATTTATTTTTTTTAGAAAATTACGAAATACCACTTTTTTGACCCACATTTTTTTAACAAAGCTAACAAAACTATTTTTGAGTAAAAAATACCTAAATCGATTGATTATGATGTTTAAAGGCACTAACTTGGGAACATATTTCTCATTTTTTTAACCTAATCTTATATTTTTTTGAAATTTTGACCCAAAAGTACCAAATTTGGATTTTCTGATCCATTTCCTTTCCAAAATATATACTTTCATATAAAGGGTTCAACAAAAGAAAGTATACCGCTTTGTTTATGTCGTTTTGAGTAACATTTTTTTGTTGTTGACCAAACAGGCTAGATAGGCATTTAGATGAATCTTTAAGGCATAATTTGATACCAAATTTGCACCCTCACAACAAAGATAAACCGTGATTAGCACCATTTAAAGAAAAAAATCCTAATTTCAAAGTCTCATTTCCAATGCACAGCACAAGAAAAAAGGACCAATTGTTAACACACAATGTCGCACAACCCAACGCATTTGCACTGTGCGATCGATAGCCGCGCCTGTCAATCCTGGCTATACACACAAGAGACCACAATTGGCCCTTTCTTCTCATGCTGTGTATTGGAAATGAGACTTTTGAAAATAGGAACTTTTTCTTATAATGGTGCTAATCATGCTTTATCTTTGTTTTTACGGGGAAAATTTGGTATCAAATTATGCCTTAAAGATTCATCTAAATGCCTATCTAGCCTGTTTTGTCAAACAAAAATTGAATGCTCCTCAAAATGACATAAACAAAGTGGTATACTTTCTTTTGTTGAACCCTTTACATTTGAGTCATAGTTCAATAATTATAGCACTCACAATTCTTTTTTAAAAAAACACTTCCTTGACCTTGAGTTCTCATTTTAAAGAGAGTTCTACACCTTTTGATACAAAAATATCCTCAAAATCAAAAGACAGATTGTATTGTTACTGAATAATATAATGTGATTTGGTTTTGATGTAATCTGTAATGCATCTCTTATACTGCCAGGAGATGCTTAACATTGGTTATGGGGGTTCCCTAGTTCTGTAGATAACCAGATGGTATCTGGAATACTTAGTAAGTATTAGATTAAATGTAGGACATTGTAAAATGTTAGGATAAGATGTATGCATCAATAACAACATTTTCAAAATGTTAACATAATACGCAGGGGAATCAAAAAGTTCTTAAAATCACCAAGAAGTGAAGGAGCCAGAAACTTTTTTTTATATGTGACCCTTCAGACATCTTTAAAAAGTCACTGTGCAAAGTCACACATTTCTCCCACTTTTTATTACCTGTCCACAGACCGCCATTGTAGAGATCCTCAGATTGACCGCCATTGATTGATCCTCAGATTGCGTTATTGCCAAAACAGCAATAAATGGTTTAAAGTCTTGACAGAAAGGGGTCAAAGGTCATGTAGGGTCATTAGAGGTCAATCTGTGTACACCCCATGTTACCCATAAGATTATTGTCACCAAGCTGGTTTGTAATGGCCTTTGACCCCTTTCTGTCAAAACTTTATACTATTTATTGCTGTTTTGGTGAATAACGCAGTCTGAGGTAATCTCAGAATCAATCAATGGCGGTCAATCCAAGGATCTCTACAATGGTGGTCTGTGGACAGATAATAAAAAGTGGGAGAAATGTGTGACTTTGCACAGTGACTTTTTAAAGATGTCTGAAGGGTCACATGTCAAAAAAAAGTTTCTAGCTCCTTCATTTCTTGGTGATTTCAAGAACTTTTTGATACCCCCTCGTATGATACAATTGATTTGCTACGACAAAAAAGAAAGCCCTGTTCTACGGGCAAACGGACCTCTTAGGTAGGGTGGGTCGGTCATTGTTTTATTTGATTTTCCAAAAAAATGTCGGGAAATAATTGGTGAATTTTCAAAATCATTCCCAAAAATCAGAATTTTCAGAAAAAAATCAAAACATTTAAAAAAAATCAAATATTTTCACTTTAAAAAAGAAATCACAAATGTTCCCCAAAAAAAAAATCGAAAAAAAAGAAGCAATTTTTTTAAACTAAAAAGGGTGTTCGGTTGAGCCTGTAGTAATGGGGTTTCCCCCTGTCACCTTAGAGACTTGATACATGTCGGGTCTTAACACTTTCCACGCGGCTATTACTTTTACCATACACAAAACATCTTTTTCAGAAACCTTTGCCAATGTTCAAGGTCTATCTCAAGGATTACTGACCCAATATTAGGCATGTTTGTACTTATGTCAATGCATTTCTCATGTTGATTCCAAAAATGGTAATGAAAATTCAATAGTTTTGGCATTTTTTAACATTTTGTGACATTTTGGAATGTTGTCTGCAGCTGCCTGCCGCGTGAAAAGTGTTAAAGTACATTATTTCAAGATATTGGTTTACTATTGATGGGTCACACATTCTAGGGAAAAAAGCTATATTAAGATTTTTAGGCAGCACACTCCTACCAAAATCAAAATTGTGATTGCCCCTCTCCAAAATACACACATTCATATTAGCAAAGATTATGGGCATTGTGTGTATGTGATGTAAGCATGTATGTTTGAAATAAATTGTTTCGAAGAATGACCAGTCACAGACAAGAACACAATTTGCACAAATGTATTTATTGTAAAAAAAAATATCAATTTATTTCTTCTAATGAGGACCAATATATAAGTTGATGATTGAATTTTTATTTGAGTCACATTTTTATTACCAAAATTCTATATCGAACGGATGAACCGAAAAGATATTAAGGGGGTGTGAAACTGCCGTAACTTCTTCATTATTCATTTAATCTATATAAAAGTATATAAGGGTTCAATGAATCCAACCATGAACATGAAATTGATTAATTTGGAGAAAATGATAAAAAACATGGTTTTTGACCCATTTTAGGTTAAGCAAAGATAACTAAAAATATATTTTGTCAAATTTTGTCGTTCTAGTTTTATTATAATCCTAATAAAATACTCTAGGAAGCTCTTTTTGAATATCTGATTTATCTTTTAAATTATTAACCAAAAAATGCCAACAAATGTGATATTATTACCTCAAAAATGGTGCAATTTCAGCGTTTCTACCAAAAACTGAATTTGCTACGAATGATGCAAATTTTGAGCCAAAAAAAGGTTTATTTTTTGGTCAAAAATTTAAATATCAGCATTTTTGGTGAAATTTGATACCAAAATTGGATTCTCCGACTCATTTCCTTTCTAAAAATGTATACTTTTATAAACATCATATTAATAGTTCAAAAGTTTGATAAAGCTTGATAAATTTCGTGTTGTGAGGGTTAACAGCCCCCTTAAGGCTAAATATATTAAATAATGGTATAGAAAATATAATGATATACGTTAAAAAAGTGTTACCAATTAATTATAGTAAGCTATCACAGGTTAGCCTGGTCGTAAGTCTTCTCACTTTTCACAATATTGTTGTCATTTTGAGAACAAATAATTGAAAGCAAAGGTTTACATAAGTCCATTTTATCGCAGCGAAACCAATAACATCTAAACAATTCAGCTATTATCGTGATTGGTCAATTGTGGCTCCTCTGATAAAAACGGAATAGGTCCAAATCAATAACTGATCAGCCAATATTTACAAATCTAGTATAGTCCTCCTGTCAGGCTCTTTATCAACCCTTTGTCTATCACCACTATATTTTACTTCTAGAAAACCTTAGAAAACCATAGCATAATACAAATGATAATAATGATAGTGTTCTTTCCTTTCTTGAGTCAGAACATTTTTTTATTCATTTTCATACGTTATAAGCATTTTAAAGTTAAAGTTATAGTACCAACACCAAATTACCAAATACGATTTCAGAACAATTTCTATTCATTTTCATATGTTATAAGCATTTTAGATTTTAAGTACCAACACCAAATTACCAACAATTAATTTTCATATGTTACAAGCATTTAAAGTTAAAGATATACCAACACCAAATTTCCAAGTATGATTTCAGAACAATATTTATTCATTTTCCATAATGTTATAAGCATTATAAAGTTTAAGTTATAATACCAAAACTTACCAAGTGTGAATTCAGAACAAGCTTTATTCATTTCTATATAGTTATAGTACCAACACCAAATTACCAAGTATGATTTCATAAAAATTTCTATTCATTTACATATGTAATAAGCATTTTGAATTGGTACTACCAATCCTTGACATACCTGTCATATCTTAAAGGTTGATGTTCCGATCAATTTAGTTGTTATTTTCCATCAACATATTTTGATATCAGGAGAAACTCCATATTTGTTTCAATACTCTCTGTAACATGTTTGGTGTAAGATATGTTCCACTTTAAATGTTATAGGCCAAAAAGCAGTGAATTACTGCCAAAGGTGTTTAACCACCCAGTCAGTTGTGTACTACTCAATGGGCAAATTTCATGTCACCATATGCTTCTAAAATAAGAACTATTGGAGTTATGCAACTCAAACTTTGGAAGACAAATATTAGAATAGAAAAATATCAAGTTAAAAATCGGGCCAGCAATTGGAACACCTACCTTTAAGGGGCATTGAGATATTTTACTATTATTATTATATATCATTCTCATTATGTTATTATCCTTATGTATTTTTAGCTTAATTAACTAAAATGAAAGCTTCTAAAAGCAACTCTTATATGGAAACATAGTGCATGTTGTAAACATATTACTTATTATCATTGTTATCATTGTTATTATTGCTCCCAAAGAGAAACGTCTGGAACGACTCCCACATTGCAGCGTAGTAGTTTGCCATGTAATCCAAAACACTTGCGACCGTTGTACCAGGTACCTCAGATGTCATTGGAGTTGTTGGTGTTGTCGGTGGTTTTGTTGTCGGTTTCGTTGTTGGTGAAGTTGCTGTCTGCGTTGTGGTTGGCATTGTTGTTGGTGCCGTTGTTGTTGGCGTCGTTGTTGGTACAGTTGTTGTCGCTGTTGTTGTTGGTGCCGTTGTTGTCGGTGTTGTTGTTGGTACCGTTGTTGTTGGTGCCGTTGTTGTTGGTGTTGTTGTTGGAACAGTTGTTGTTGGTACTGTTGTTGGTGGCGCCGTTGTTGTTGGTACAGTTGTTGGTACAGTTGTTGTCGCTGTTGTTGTTGGTACCGTTGTTGTTGGTGCCGTTGTTGTTGGTGTTGTTGTTGGTACAGTTGTTGTTGGTACTGTTGTTGTTGGTGTTGTTGTTGGTACAGTTGTTGTTGGTACTGTTGTTGGTGGCGCGGTTGTTGTTGGTACAGTTGTTGTTGGTACAGTTGTTGTCGCTGTTGTTGTTGGTACCGTTGTTGTTGGTGCCATTGTGGTTGGCGTTGTTGTTGGTGTTGTTGTTGGTACAGTTGTTGTTGGTGCAGTTGTTGGTACAGTTGTTGTTGGTGCAGTTGTTGTCGCCGTTGTTGTTGGTACCGTTGTTGGTGCAGTTGTTGTCGGCATTGTTGTTGTTGTTGGTGCCACTGTTGTTGTCGGCATTGTTGTTGTTGTTGGTGCCACTGTTGTTGCCGGCGTCATTGTCGGTGCCACTGTTGTTGTTGGTGCCACTGTTGTTGATGGCGTTGTTGTCGGTGCCACTGTTGTTGTCGGCGCCACTGTTGTTGTTGGCGTCGTTGTTGGGGCTGTTGTTGTTGTTGGTGCCATTGTAGTTGTTGGTGCCGTTGTAGTCTAAATCAAAGTAAAATATTCATCTATTAATAACAACAGTAAATGCCATTGGACAAATATCCTGCTACTAGTGTTAGACCTTACACTCATTTTTTTTTGTGCACCAGAAGAAAGGTGCATACAAAAATGTGTAAATAAGTTCCTAAAGTATCATACAGATGTCCATATAAAAATGTAAAATAGCGAAATTATAAAAACTATTTTGGCATCTTTCAAATTTGGCAGAATGACAATTTTTTTTTTTAAAAACCAGTGAAGCCAATAAAACAAAAGAATAAGGTATGAAAATTTATTTTAATTTTAATTTTATTTTTGAGTTGTGATTTGGCATAATTTTGCTTCAAATCATCAATATTGCTGGTGAAATTAAGTGCAATTCATAATTGTTACAATACCTACTAATTTACAGATCTCCCTCCCTCCTCTTCCCCCTGATAAGCTTTGTACAAAATATCCCAGGACATTCAGGACCAATGACCCAACTTTTAAGAGTTTTTGACATCAAATGAGAGAGTACCGTAGAACGGGGATACTTTGACCCATGATGGGTAACTTTGGCCCACCAGACTATTTGTCAAATTTTGAGAAAAGTTTTATAGTGACATTTTTTAATTTGTTATAATTACAACAGCATATTACCCTGCTACATGCTACATAGGCATTTTTAGGAAATACATTTTATCCACAAATTTCAAATGCTTCACCTACTTGGTGGATGAATAATTATATTCAGCAACTTTTTGTTGTTGTGGTTGAAAAGACAATTTACCTATGATGAACCAATACTCAATTTGTTTTCATTTGCATTCTCCGTAGACGAGTTTCTAAAAACTATAATTATCAAGCTCCCAAAATGTCAGCTTTGTAGCATTTATACCTATATTGTAAAAATTAATTTAAAATTCTTGCATAGATTTATTTGTTTGCTAGGGGGTTAAAAAAAACAATAAGAAAAAAAATGAACACTTCAGTTTTGCTTCATTTTTGACAATAAAATGGTCATATCTATAATACCATACCTCCAATCGAGCTCAAATTTCAGATTATTATGGAGCTCAGCAAGCTCTATTAAAATATCAATTCAAATTAACCATAGGAACATCCTTATCAACAAAGGTTGACATATCTTATCATCCAAGGTAGGTTTGAACAAGATTTTCGCATGTGGGCCAAAGTAACACACATGTGAGGTAACTTTGGCCCACTCAAAGATATGAGGGTGGGGGGGGGGGGGGGGGGGGCTATCTAGATATACTTTAATTTTCAAAACAAAAGAAATCATGTGAGTGACAACTAGTCTAGTTTACCAAAATAAAAGAGTGGTTTGCGCGCCCACGCTCTTCTTTATTTATTTGCTGTTGTAAACAGGTTCGCAAATTTGGAACTGATTGAACTATATTAGCATAGCATTTCATTATTTATATTATGTTAATTCTAGCCTTAAATTATACTACATACTAGCTCCCACCAATTTAGTATGTTAAAATATTGGGTAGAGACAAAACAATATGCACTGTTTACAATATTAATAGTACATAGCACAAATAACCTCCCTGCATATTTGTTGTATGTCATTTGAAACTAAAAACACCAATGTGGTCCATATATGTATGTTTGAGGTTTAATCCAAGGAAAGGTGAGACCAGCAATTGGTAAAGTGCTCAACCCGGAGGGAGCAAAATATAAAATCAAAAAGACTTGAGTATCACATATTGTTCGACAGAACTGTTTCGTGAGACCCTCTCTCTTCAGGAACAAATTTAATACTGGTGAGCATATGTGTCAAACAACGTTATTATATACAAAAAAACCCACTATAATACATGTAAATATGTAAAGCTTGAAAGGTTCAATGATCCCAGTATTGTTTTGATTAATGAACATTCGTTTAGAGCCAAGATGTTCTCTTCAATTGTCCTCTTGATAACCCCACTATCGATGTCAAGTGTAATCCCTTAATACTGGGATCATTGAACCTTCCAAGCTTTACATATATACATGTATTATAGTGGGTTTTTTTGTATATAATAACCTTGTTTGACACATGCTCACCAGTATTAAATTTGTTCCTGAAGAGTGAGGGTTTATCAGACCCTCACGAAACAGTTCTGTCGAACAATATGTGATACTCAAGTCTTTTTTACTTTTGTATATTTGAGGTATGCAGATGTAAGGCTGTTCTAAGACCAATATTCAGAAAACCCTAACCAATTTGATTTAACAATCAGCCATACACCACCATTTAAAAATAAATCACTGTCACTAAAAGATTCCTAGTTTTAGTAAAATGTTGCAACGTACTTTCCTCTTAAATAGCCCATTTTTGAGCACCTTTGTAAACCCTTCACCTTTTTAGGTTTGGACAATGTATTCTTCTACCCAATTACTACAAAATTCATTATATGACCTGTTTCCAAAATACCACTGCAGTGTTTGACAATACCAGCCTTACATGTGTATTATCCTTTTCATACTTATATGACCACCACCCCCTGTCTAACTATTAAACAACACCCCTTTGTTAGAACATACTTATATGACCACCACCCCCTGTCTAACTAAACAACACCCCTTTGTTAGAACAAATAGAATAGCATATACTCACCAAACTAGTTGTTATTTATTCTAATTATTAAAAGACCGATATCCCTGCCGGCATAACATTGAAAGCAGACGACATCCATTGAAGACCGCAGAGTAACACAGATAAATTCCATAAAGATTGCAATGCAGATTACAAAGCAATGCAGGCATTCCATATAATGGAGACCACAAAGTAGACATTTTCAAGTTGAAACTTCCACATGGAAACTCAAATAATAGAAATTCTTGTTGTTACGTAATTCTGCATATGCCTTCTGAGTTCATGTGTAATTCTTTTGGACAGTGATTTAAAGGCATATTGTGTGATCTTTTTCAGGGGGCGCCCTCTATTCATGATTTTATTTAGAAAGTGGATTTTCTTGCAAATTTACATTTCTGATCATAAATCATAAACATATTCTGAGTTATAGAGCGATACGATTCCTGGAAAAGACTCCTATTTTGGTGGGATGGCTGCCAGGGGGAGGGGGTGTACTTGGATTATGTTTGGACAAGGTTGTGAGGCTCCAGCCAGTGTTATGGTACCCATATCTAAGGATCTTTCTCAAAATATCGACCCATGTCGAGGATTTAAAAAGAATATAGGCCTGTTTTACCCATTCACTTCGGTCTAAGCATTATCTGTTAAAAATCAAGACACATGTCTAAGGATTTCTCACAAAACCAGGGATCACGTCAAAGGATTTTCTCAAACCTGGACCCTCTGGAGTGGCACATCCCTGAATGCGATTTATACGATAGTACCCATAACCCACCACTGGGAATGGGTGGAGCAGGAATCCTCTTAGAACCTATGTCCTAATGACAAGGGTAGCAGCAAGTCAAAGAAATACAATTTTGAATTTCTCGACCACCATGAGGCAAAGATTATTTCTTATCATTGCTTCCACCTTGTGAACTAAGTAAACTTTGATTTCAATCCGTGTTCTTGTTGATAAGAAACTGCTTCTGTATGTCAACTGCTAATTGGTTAATGCACAAGTTAAGTCCACATTTGGTGTTAGCATAATGGGGGAATAAATATGTGGTGTGATCAAACAAAATAAGTTGGAAGTTGGTCAGATTTAATTTTTATTTTTCTATTTGATTGCATACATCATTTGAAAAACTATATTTTGCCGAAAACCTCATTAATATTGGTCATTTGATTCCAAAGATATGAGCAGCTGAAAGGTTGCAAAAACAATAAGATACATTAGATATATCATCCTTTGTTTGGCTATATCTTAAAATCAATATTTGCGAGGTCCAACTCATTTTGCTTGATCACATCACATGCTAATATAAACAATGACACACATTGACAAGCAACAAGGGCGTATCCAGTATTTTGAAAAGTGGGTCGGCAAAGTCTGTGATAATTGTTAAAGCACCTCTTTCCTTTTAAGGAGAGCAAACAAAGCATAGGGGCGAGGCAGGCGTCTTACATGATCAATGACATGCGCAGATTTTTTGAATGGGGACATATTAGTTTCCCTGGATAGCATATATAATATCGTCGCTATTCTTTCAAAACCTTGTATGTTTTTCTGGCCCTTCAGCATGTATAAAGTAAAACTGCCCAACAGGTATGCATAGAAAGAGTTGCTTTATACATGTTCCGGGACAAGAGAACTTACAAGGTTTTGATAGATGTGATTTTGTCACTTAAAAATGTTTAGAGCAGACCGCCTAAAGGTCATACATAGGAAGTATTACTTTATACATGCTGAAGGGCTGGATGGAGATACAAGGTTTTGTAAGAATAGCGACGATATATAATAATAAGAACTATGGGTGTGCATAGAGCAGACCAACTATAGGTGAACCTACAGTGTGTCCCAAAAGTTTTGATACCTTTTACCTAAAGCTTTATATCTCCAATAAAATAATTAAAACCAAAAACATATTTGGATAGAAAAGACTTGTAGAATTATTTTGAGGTATTGAAGAGAAAGAAAGGTTGTCCTTGATGATTTTTTTTAATTTTAGATTTAAATAATCCTTAATATGAACATTATTAATGCTGTGCACAGAATATAATATGTAAGAGCCGTTTTGAAAACAAAATCCACATGAATGGAACATGAGGACCATGCAGCATGTGATTACAGCGACATATACCATGAGTCCTGCAAGTTAACACTTTCCACGCGGCTATTATTTTTACCATACACAAAACAGATTTTTCAGAAACCTTTCATATTTTCAAAGTCTATATCAAAGATTACTGACCAAACACTACGCATGTTTGTACTTATTTCAATGCATTTCTCATGGTGATTCCAAATATGGTAATGAAATACAGTAATTTTGACATTTTTGAAACATTTTGTGAAATTTTGGAATGTCGTCTGCAGCTGCCTGCCGCGTGGAAAGGGTTAAATAATTGCATAGTATTGTGAGTTAAGTGACCAAACCTCTCAGCGAGTGTTTTATATTAAGGGCCTCATAAAAGGGAGCCTAGTTGGGTATCAGCATAATTGTTCAAAGTTTTCTCTATCTCAATATGTTTTCATTTTGGTACTGTGAATTATTTTAAGAGCGATACAAAGCTTTAAAAATGTATCAACATTTTTGGGACACCCTGTACTTATGAGCAATTCAAACTGGTCTTGTATGTATTACAATGTGTAGGCCGGCTTGAAAGTCGATGTTATGTTTCCTGTAACCTTTTTTTCTCCAAACTATAATGAAGTAACTAATCTATTATTCATTATTTTTATTCTTTTCGCATCATACAACACCAGAATACCATGCGGAACTAATTGTGAACTATAACACTATTTTGAATATACACTACTAAAATATTCATGATGCTTTTGCAAAGAAATCTCGAGTGAATTGATGTACGTACCTCTGGTTGGTATTCGTCACCATCCACCTCCATATAGATTTCTGGCGTCAGAGTTTGCTCATTAAAGGTCATAGTGAGGGCACCATTCCAAATGTCATTCCATATGTCGGACTGTAAGGCATCTGTATCACCATGGGTATCGAATGTGATGATGATAGAGCCTGAAGAGAGATATCAACAAATAGACATGGAAATCAATCAAATTTATACATAGTAGGCCAGTGGCAACCTACGTGTTCAGTGGAAGCGACAATCCATCTGAACGGCTCTTTTCAGAGCCACCAATTCTTTCACAAGTAGGAAAGGGCACCTACTCTCAAATCATCGGGCAAGGGGCAGCCCAAATGATGATAACAAGAGAAGTGGCAATCTCTATGTTTTGTTTAATATTATAATAATTTGGTCCTGAAGAAGTCAAAGCTAATCCTGACGAAAGCTTGACAGATTAAAACTGTCAGACGGCGAACCCGTTAAAACATTTTACTTATATTATGAATACCCGTCGTAAAAGCCTATCTCACAATTCAAGAGTTATATAGTTTAATCAGTTCTAAATTGGCAACAAATATTTTGATTTTACCTCCCCACGGGCAAAGTAATCGAAGCGTACCCCCTGCAATTGTGACCACACACATGCATGATGCACAGTGCCATAGTTGCCTTCATGCGTGTCCGGGCCCTTCTGTATTCATTCGCTGCTGTAAGCTGGCTTTGCCAATTTGGAACTTATCAAACTATAGTGGTTAATCATTTATACATGTTTGGTCAATGTATGTGTTGTTTCTAGATAAACTGGAATAAACAATGTGGATGCGCTGATGTTGACGTGTGAATAATGGCACTACCCGGCAGGCCTTGAAATAAGAAATGAAAAGGGCAGGCAATTTAAGGCAATTTGAAAGGGGCACCAACTTTATCCAAGGCCATTATGTACTTTTGAATGGAGTAAAAACAGCCAGAAATTGAGGGCATCAAGGCTACTAGGTGGGGCATCGAAGGCAATTGCCTTTGATGCCTTCGATTAATTCAAGCCCTGCTACCCGGAACGGTGAGAGTACTATTGGGAGAATATCAACATTTGCGCAAGTGCATTGAATTTTCTTATTTTACAAGAAATGAGACATATGCATGTATTGACCTAATTCATAAAGAACAATACAAATTGAAATTTACAATTTTGTGCATATTTTTAATCTCTTTAATAATAAGGATCTGTTCACAATTAGGAACGCTACACCACAAAGAATGAAACAAAGTGCAGTTTTCCTTTTTGCACTTGGGTTTGAACACGCAGGATAGTGTGACAGGTGTATGGGCTGCATTTGATCAATTGGAGCATCTCCAATCCTCATCTTGATGATCTTCCCGCATCGCATAGCATTTCGGCCTGTAATATTTTGAACATGGAACCACCATACACAACTTGCGACATTTTAAGCTCAGTTCTCATAGCCCTAGTGCACGAAATACTGAAACGATTAGAGTTTAAACAGCACCCACAAGAAACTGGAGTCCAAATGACCAATTCCCATTGTTTAAAATGCTAATCACTTGGGATCAGCAACGCGTAAGAAATGTGGTGCTTGAATAATCCATCAACGTCTTTGCCAAAACAGTTAGTCTGGTGTAGCATAGTGGCCACGCTCTAGCACTCCCACGCAGGAATCCTGGGTTAAATTCCTCAACCCACCTATATCCCTAGATGTGTCTGTTTTTTGTAACATACACCTTCCTACAGCATTCATAGTTTACCTCGCCGAATCTGAACAAAAGAAAAGCCCCTATCTATAATATATTTTGTAGTGTTATGGGATAAACGCTGAGGCTACTGTGCTATCGACCAATGAAAAGGGAAAATTCACACAACCGTTTCAAATTTCTGGTTGTATTTTTTGTCTCCGAATGTCTTTGAAGATGATAAGTTCCCTTTGCAACCCTTTGATGAGCAATGGTATGACTCAATAAACTACATGTATCTTAATCCTGCGATTAAAATTGTGATTAGCAAATGCCAAAGCCAAAAATTTGAAATGATGAAAATAAACAAATCTACAAAATTGAATTACAAAAATAACCCAGACACTGGAGACAATTTATAAACTTACTTGTACAGGATCTTTAAAAGCGCCACTTTTTGGAAAACATTTAGGGAAATGTGACCGTTTAGGAAAAGTAAACACGGTATTGAAAAGGGGAAACTTTGTGTGGGTAGCCAAGCGGTTTCAATTAATCGAAATATTCAATTGCATGGGGATTTATGCAAACAAACGTCATCTAATTTTAGGGGGGGGGTTACTTTTTTTTTAACCCTGCATATCAAACCTACCTTGTGATATTACCACGTTGCTGAAGGTCACATTGGTGTACTTGGGAGCAACTCTATTCAAAAAATGATTGGCAAAAGCGCCCTCTTTTCCTGCAACAATCGTAGCATAATCGTAATTAAACCGCAGAGCCAGTGTTTTTTTGTTACCAGTGTGTACCACTGGATCACGCTCTTCAACATCAAAAGTGCCGGTGTTGACCGTGAAGTCGTAGTCGCTGCTTGGTACGGTAAAGACATGGACTTTGATGATGTACCCATATCCGTGTTTGTTAATGGCAAGATTGTTGAAATGGGCTTGGGCGGTGACAAGGTCAAAGGTCACTTGGAGGTCACCTGTTAGTGTACTTTCTTCAGGTAGGTTAGCTGGCTCGTAGAAGCTGGCAGTTGCATTCCATGCGTAGCCCTGGAAAGATTTAGGAAAACCATAATGAAGATGTCTGCTAAATTGTCATTGAATTTTGCCAGAAAGGAGCCGCTCAAATCTATCAATACCCATGCAGGGTGTGATTTTTTTTCCATAGTTAACTACGGAATAAAGCCAAATATATATATATGCAGTAATGGAAATACCCACATGACTGTCAACCCGGGGTTGACGATCATGTGTGTCGCAGCTCTAATAATAATATTGTGTGTACTGATCATATAGTAATATGCTTTATGCCGTAATAATAAGAGGGATTAAAATCATGTCTTGGCCAGTTCACCCCTCACTAGTCTAGTGGTTGAGTTGTGTGCCTTACAATGCAGAGGTCCATGGATCGATTCCCACTAGAACCACTTTTTCAACTGATTTATTTCCTTTTGTAAAAGTGTGAAGTTCCTACCTAGTCAACCCGGGTGGAAAGTCAAGTTCTATCGCTGCATATATATATATGTATTTCGCACCCCTATTCAAATGTTAACTACAGGGAAAAACAAACCCAGGGTACCATTAACCCTTCCCTTACACTACAGGGTGTGTCAAAATGAACAGGCACTTGTATCGCAAAGGCGTCACAAGAATTTCAGGGATACACATTCAAATCCAATGGGGTAGTGCTAAAGAGACCCATTATTTGACTTTCAATCAAAAAAAGAATTTAAAAAATCGACCATTGCAATATCATGCTAGGTTAATTTTAGTAAAGCTCTCTATTTCAATCATGGGATGGTCGAATTACCAAGCCATTATATTTTTATGAAGCACACTTTCTTAAATGAGCGGAAATACCTCTTTTCAGTTGAATGCAGGCTTTCTCTTACTGATAAGTTCACAGTTCCATTCATTTTCAGTCACTTTATCCAAAATACATGGACCTTTTCAGGTTTTTCACCAGTTTCATCAATACATCTCTCTTTTTTTAAATGAAGACTTAATTTGTGGTATTTTTAGCATTTTTATTTGTTCAAATATGCAGGCCTAATAATTTGCTAGCGCTTTTGCGAAAAAATTGCCATTTAATGTGACTCACCCTGTATTTTTTATTAAAGTTACAATATTAATATCTATTTCATTTAATCGCTGACCTTGTCTGCTAGGTCATCCACCACAGCATCGGTAAGTACATCTTTTATATCCACCGTGACATCAAAATCCTCGTTGACGAATGGCACAGAGGGCGCCAAACTAACTGTCGCATAATACTCTCTCTTGGTGACATCGATTGCCGTTTGTGAGCTGACCTCCAGGGTGGAGGTGTTGGGGTGTGTGACGGTAAAATCCAGCATGTATCCCGAACCTTTGGTATCGATGGCGATGTTCGTGAAGTTTGCCCAACCTTTGATGAATGGAATGGTTGTGTCACCGGTGATGAGGGCGCTTTGACTACTCCCAGTACCCGGGCGGATAGATGCTGTCAGTCTCCATGGGTTGGAGGTGTGGCCGAGCTGTTCAACGATAACATTCTGTGGAAACATAAACAAATAAAAATTGATTATAAGTCCGTTAATGTGTATGTGTTGTTTCGAGATAAATTGGAAAAAATCAATGTGTGTGCGTTGATGTTGATGTGAAAATATTGGCTTGACCCATTGGTGGGATTGCTATTTTGAGCAGATCAACAGTTGCGCAATTGGACTAATTTTTCGAGAAACAAACATACACAATACATAACAATACAAATCAAAATGTATACCTTTGTGCAAACTATTTAATAAAGAATATAAAACATGTTAACACGTTTCATATATCACCCAGAGTAAAAATTGGAGAAGCCGTGCTACGTGAACAATAAATCAAACTAAGAGCGTGGTTGGTGCGCGCATTTTTAGTGCGCATGCGGAGTGCTATTAGACATTTTCAAAGCACTCCGCATATTTTAGTTTCCTGCTTTCTGATTGGTTTGGAACTACTTACAATAAAAAAAATCTAGGCATGATTGATATTATTGGATGATTTTTTTACGAACCATTCTCTACTCAAAATATTCAGTTTTTTTCTTGCATTTTATATTCACATAGACATTTGTGCGGTTGTACCGCCTCAATCAGAATACTAATTATGGAATAGTGTACTTTAGGCCCCAGATTCTGAACTGTACTAGTATTTCAATTCTGGTTCAACCGATACTAGCACATAAAATGTTCCAGTATCGCCTTTTGTACCAGTATCATTCAATACTAGGACAAATCTCACTGGTATCATAAAAACGTTCCAGTATCGCTCGATCCTGGATCACAATTTGGTGTTCCAGTATAATCAATCTATACTGGAATAATAAAATCGTACCAGTACCGACCAATACTGGTAACTTTTATGTTCCAGTATTGAACTATATACTGGTATACCATGCAGTATCTGGGATTTATAACAATTATGCTTCATCTTGTGCAAACTTACCAGTGCATCCAATACTTGTATCTTTGGATGCTGACGAAACGCCTCACTCTCAGATGCCCCTTCCGATGTGGAACGAAGGACCAGTGAACTTGGAATGCGATACACAATGGGTTCAATCGCTTGTTCTTCTGCTGCTTCTTCCGCAACTTGTTGGTCAGAAAATCTACAAAAGGCAATTTAATGTAAGGTTACAGGTTACACACCACTTAAAGGTAGATGTTCCGATTTTCAACTTGAAGTTTTCTATTCTACATGAAAGGTCATCCTTAAAAAAGTCGTGTTCCAAAGTTTGAGTTGCATAGCTCTAATGGTTCTTATTTTAGACGCACAAGATGCTGTGAACTGTACCCATTGAGTAGTACACAAACTATATCGGTGGTTACCACCATTCGCGGTAATTCGACGTTATTTCATCGATTTCTCCGTAATTATACCGATTTAGGCAGTCAAATTTCAGTATGATGATGAGAAAAATACGAGCTTTCATATGATATGAAAATCTCCGTATGTTTGAAATAATTCTGTGTTACGAAAATGTGATCCGGTGCATCTACCTTTAAAACACTCTTTTATTTGACCAATCAGATATACATCCTAATTACTGTACTCCTGTTGGACATTTTAGTGAAATATTCAGACGGTGTATTTTGATTGGTTGTTTTTGAATAAGCAGATATAATAATTAACCAACGAGATGATAAAGACATATGTGATATATAATGTGTCATATCAACATATCAGTGATGGACTTCCCTCACTACGACTGAAGTCAAGTTATGAAATATTTTAGATATGAATCGCATTATTTTAACCACAAAATCCTGATAAAGTTGCTTTCAAAATTATTTACCGAATAACAAATGTACGTATCCATTTATGCAAAGTAAGTGAGCGGTAATGACTGTGATACTCAACGATTACGTACCTCGAGCCATCATGCATCAGTATGCTAACACACATTCATACACTCTTAGATTGTCAAACCAATCAGAAAGCAAAAAACTAAAATACGCTGCGTTCAATGCACAATGCCGTTCAATGTGCGCACCTGGATATTTGCTTTGATTTGTTGTTCAAGAATTGCGGGTTCACCGATTTTCACTGCGGGTGATAGCAAACTTGTTAACATGTATTTATTCGTTTTTACATAGATCAAAATTATGCTCAAATTGTGAATTGTGAATGTATAGGTCAACACATGCGTATGTTTCATTTCTCAAATATTAGACAAATCAATTCACTTGCGCAAATGTTGATATGCTCACAATAGCATTCCCCCTCATGTGGTTGTACCATTCACACATCAACATCAGCGCGAGTTCATTGATTTGTCTAATTTCTCTAGAAACAACACATACGCAATTATTGACCTATAATCAGATGGTCACCTCACTTCTCAAACCGGCTTACAATTCTGAATGCGACTATATAAAATATACATGAGTGCAACCCCTCTCAACTTACGTTACAGTGCCGTTTGCAGGTCCCCCTGCCCCCTCCGTGACATGCACTCCCCCCGTCGTGTCCACCGGCTCTGGTTCTGGGTCCGTCATTTCCATTGAAACCACCGGGACATTAATGGCTTCTTCCATTTCACCGGATTGCATGGTGTTTGCCAAGGTTTCACCAACACCCTGTAAGGCCTCAAAATTAAGTGGCGTAGCGCCAGGAGTGCTACCTGCGTGTGGACATACATACATATATGGTGAGAAATTTGATTGCACTAAGTGTATACACAAAGGAATTGTATTTCTAAGTTCTTTAAAAAACATAATGGAATAATAATAATAATCAGCATTTATATAGTGCCTTAGCAGAAGATTACAGCGCTGTAATTTTGCTGCTGGTGAATCATCAGAATCAGGTCGCAGAATCAGGACGTAGAGCACGTGTGGTCCAGTGGAGTAGTTGCCGGTCTCATAATCATAAGGTCGTGAGTTCTAGCCCCGCTGGTGCCAATGTGTTTGTGTCCTTGGGCAAGGCACTTAGTCTACATTGCCTATTGGGGGTTACTTATATATAGGGGTTATGTATGTTTGTTCATGTTGGTTTATGTCGCAACTTGGCGCTGATTTAGCTGCTGCCTGGACGTTGCATTGTTTATTAATGTATTTAATTTGTAATGTTGTTACAATTCAGCCAGTTGGCTGCGATGACAATAAAATTTAGACCTTTAAAAAAAAAAAACTAAGGTGCTGCGAACTTCCCGCGCAACCCTATCCGCACTTAGATTGTAACATCCACCATTTTTTAATGCAGCTCCCCAAATACCATTGGGTCAAGGAAGTTTTTGATAACTGAAACAACTAAACACCGATTTTGAAAGCAGGAGGAAACCGGAGAACCTGGAGAAAACCTGCGAGAGTGTGCATGGATCGTGATAAACCAAATGCACATAAAGCCCGCGGTAGTGCACAGAATTGACCCGGGTTTCATTGGTGCAAGGTGAGAGAACTAACCGCTTGAAGAGAAAGCACAACAAATCATGAAGTGGGGAAAATATTTAACATTTACACTTATGATGCTTTACCTGGACTATCTGTAACAGTTGCCTCGGTAACACCATCTTCAGCATTTTCGTCTGTGTTTATGGATTCAGCCGGCGGATCCCCAATTTCAGTGATGACCTGGACTGTGCCATCTGTAGCACGTTTCCAACGCCACAGCCTGTCTATACCGCGGCGACGGCGGCGACTGCTCACACCGTTCTCAGAGATGATGTCAACAATTCGAATCTGTGATTCAGCAACTCCCAAGAAATTGACGAGATTCTGGATGAGATTTACTTCAAAAAAGTCATCGACAGATATGGCTGGGACTCCAAATGCCACTACGATCACTGGAGTGGTTCGTATGTCAACGGCAACACTGCCACGCACCAAAACCCATAGCGTCTGATAATCGCGGTCAAAGTAGTTATCACCGTACACGTCTGAAACAATGGATGGTTTGTATGTTACCCCAGGTTCGTTCTCCCAGATAAAATCACCGTTTTCATTCAGCTTGGCGTTATTTGGCATGATGTACAAGCCATTTACATAGACATCAAGACGCTGTGGATTCTTGTAGTAAATACCGATCACAACTTTCTGCGTGTCCACGGCGTTGAGCAGACGCAAGCGAGTCTTCTGAGGATTAGTGCTTGACATGTACACTTCGTAATATTTGTCCGTCACCACCATGGTGTGAAACGTGCTAAGACGCTCCTGACATGTATAACCGTGGCACCAGCCGTGATCTTGAGGTCCGTTCACTAGATCCACATAATCGTCGCTATGTACCGCCACCGGGGATAAGCGCCGCAGTTCAGTGTCCGCGTCGAGACTCTCGATGATGAAGATCATGTGATCGAGTCCATGGCATTCGTAGCCGTTCCAATCTATATTCCAGGTGCAATCGTCATCATGAACCCCATAGATACCTGGTTAGAATGAAACAAGTTATATGGTCAGACAATGAAAAGATGTTTTGAAAGACGTCTTCTACTGGCACACTGACATTTCAAGAGGGTTCAGTTGATTTAGGGGGTCAAATCGGGAAGAATAACACGCAAAATTATCATTTTATCACTAATTTTGGCTTCAAAAGCAATATGCGTTGGTCATACATGCTTACAGCTTGATACTTGACTGCCCTCCCCCATTCTTTTTGTCTTCAACAATTCATCAAAGTGTTCTAGTATTGACTAGTAGAGATTGGATAGGAGAAGGTGGTGATGTGTAGTCTAAAAGCCAAGAAAGAAAAAAGATGTTGTCTTACATACCCACGCTTAAGTGTGTGGAGTCACTTTGCCCCATAACCCTACGCGAGTAGCCCAATTTTGTTTTTTGGGGGTTTTGTTCTCCTTTTTCCAGTGTGTCTGTGTTGTCAACTAATGGGAGATACTTGTGTATTTCATGAATAATAAGTGGTGTTGCAACCTAAAATCAAAAATTTCTACTTCTTCTTTTTTCTTTCTGTTTATTTATTATTTTTAATGGGTGTTTGGATAGAGGAGAGGACAGCATATGTCTTCATGGGCTTACCTTTCTTGGGGCACTTTTGGTCAGCAGGAATTCTGCTCCCATCCAAGGCGGTCAACATTGATTTTGGGATCCTATAATCTCCCAGGCCAAACTTTGGATCTCCGTCCCATTGATACTCGGATTTCGGTACCACCGTGCCTACAGATCCAAGAAGAGTACCATCTAAATCGCGGATCAGAAGTTTTTTAAGACCATCGCAATCCATGTCCACACAGTCAGATGGGTTGATGAGACTATAGAAAGGAGTGAATAGAAATATTTATTAAGGGGTGTTAACCCAAAAACATGATATCTATCAAGCGCAGTAACTTATCAACTATTAATGTGATGTATATATTAATGTGATGTATACATTTTGGGAAAGGAAATGAGTTGGAGAATCCATTTTTGGTATTATATTTCACTAAAAATTCTGATTCTTAATATTTTGACTGATTTTTTCCAATGGTTCAAAATGTGTTGCCAATGTAGTAAAATCATTTGTTGGTAACAAATTATTAAATTGTACCAAATTCATCTAAAGACACTTCTCTAGAAGGGGGGGGGGGTACATACAAATTTTTAGATTTTAAAATGTTGACCAAAAAGTGTCAACAAATTGCTTTTTTGGTTAAAATTTAAAAGAATACAAATGTTTGTATATAAAACTAAATTATCTTAACATAAAACAGTAAAAGTTGTAAAATCAACTCCAGTGTAAGTACTACTTTTTAACTTTTTGGGGCAATCAACAGTCAATACATATATTTTCAAATCATACAAAAATCAGCCTCGTCCACAGTAGTGTTGTACACTAAAATATAAATCTGGCGTTCACAATCTGGTTAGACTTCAATATCAGCTGATAATAGACTCTCTGTACCATTTTTTCATATCAATATCTATTTATTTATTCACACATTTTGACAGTTTATGTCAACAAAATTAGGAAAAAAATAAAATGTGTAACTGGTGATCTTTAGTCATTGATATAACTTAACTCAAAAATCAAACTGATTTTTTATTTGTGATATTTGTGAGTGTGTTGAGAAAATCATTCCAAAGCTATAAGCACCTTGGTATAGGATCTGATGTTTTTCAGCGGTGGTCTTTGGGAGAGGAAGGTGAAATTTGTGTGCTTGTCTAGTGTAATGTGCATGAATCTGTCGGTTTGTGGTGTAATAGTTTGCGAAGTTGGGAGGAAGCTTGTTGTAGAATTAGTCGTGTATAAACAGTGCCGTTTGAAGCTGATTGAAATCAGTGATATTTAATGTTTTGAGATTGTGAAAGAGAGGTAAGGTGTGTGCCCAGTGATGTGAGTTTGTTATTGTACAAATGGTCCATTTCGAAGTGATATTTAAGCTGGTGAGTCTAGACTGGTAATTTGAAGCCCAAATGATGTTGCAGTCATCCTCTATCCTCCAAGTCAACATGCAAGTCAACACGCAAGTCAACAAACAAATCAACACGCAAGTCAACATGCAGGTCAACATGCAGACCAACACGCAGGCCAAGAAGCTTCGTGTAGCGGTCATTATATCTTTTTCATGAATTGGTAGCATGTGATTGGAACACGCCTGTCATGCACATGTTATGAAAGGGTCTCAATCAAGTAAAAAAGAAACACTTACTGTCCATTTGATACATTTATATGTATCAGACTATTACGATCCACATTGTTCATACTGATTCCTTGTGTATGAATAGGGTGCATGAAATCACCACTTTTGGGGTTGGTCATCATCATGAAGCTTCGTTTGCTACATTTGGTGCCGAAATCGCTGAAAACAACGTCTAGAAAATGGACAAAATAACATTGATGTAAATTAAAACATCAATGTATTTGTGAGGGAAACCAGCGACCTACGTCTGGCTTCCTTTGCAATGTGGTAATTAGATACTGCACTGCCCTCTACATCAATTATACTACTTCTACTTCATGTTCATTATCATTGAAGGATCACAGTTACTACTCATGGGCAGTCTTCAGGTGACTACAATCATAGAACACTGACCTTATTGCCATGCTGTAATTGTACCATAACATGCATGATATTTGAGTCACATAAAAATAAAAACTTGTTTCTGGTAGCCTGAAGTACCCCCTTCCTCATACCTCACCTCCTTCCCCACCAATCAATGCTGCGAGGCCCTGTGCTGATGGGGGACAAATTGTGGGATTCAACAATGATCAGGGGGGAAAAGGGGGAATAACTTTACATTACACCTACAAAGTGTTCGAACAATATTTTCTAACATTGTAGATTTAAAGTTGGTGGTGAGCTAGTGTACCATAGTGTAATTCACCACCAACTATTCTGTTTTTTAAATATGTGGACAAATTATAGGTCCAATTCCTGGACTGAATTCAGGAATAAATCTTTCGCAAAGTAACACAGATGATAACTCTATTTGTTTTATTGAGCTGGTGATTGCACAAAACAAAATAAAAAGTTGTGGGAATTAGGGTGATATAGCAGTGTTTTGATGACTCGAGTCAATGACTTGACTTGTCTTGACTTAATTCACCCATTGTTTGATGACTTGGATTTGACTCAAACCAATGATAACAATGACTTGACTTGTCTTGACTTAATTCACCCATTGTTTGATGACTTGGATTTGACTCAAATCAATGATAACAATGACTTGACTTGACTTGACTTAATTCACCCATTGTTTGATGACTTGGATTTGACTCAAATCAATGATAACAATGACTTGACTTGTCTTGACTTAATTCACCCATTGTTTGATGACTTGGATTTGACTCAAATCAATGATAACAATGACTTGACTTGACTTGACTTAATTCACCCATTGTTTGATGACTTGGATTTGACTCAAATCAATGATAACAATGACTTGACTTGACTTGACATAATTCACCCATTTATTGATGACTTGGATTTGACTCAAATCAATGATAACAATGACTTGACTTGACTTGACATAATTCACCCATTTATTGATGACTTGGATTTGACTCAAACCAATGATAACAATGACTTGACTTGACTTGACATAATTCACCCATTTATTGATGACTTGGATTTGACTCAAACCAATGATAACAATGACTTGACTTGACTTGACATAATTCACCCATTTATTGATGACTTGGATTTGACTCAAACCAATGATAACAATGACTTGACTTGACTTTTGACTTGGTTCCAAAACTTTTCAGAACACTTCACTTGATTTTAGTATTAACTTTTAAATGTTCTCGAGGTATAACAGCTATGTATGTATCTGTACGATCTTATTCAACCATACAAATGCAATCTTTGTTCTGGCTCAAAATATCTTTTGCATGTGCTTCTTCACCTTCTACATATCATATGGTCACTGTTCTTTTTAGGATTCTTCTACTGAACTCTGGAACAATTTGCCATATCATATTCAATGAGCCATAACTCTTGAACAGTTCAAATCATTGTTAAAAATCCGCAAATTTAATATTAATGGTTACATTCTTATTGTTTTATCTTATTCTGTCTTATTCCCATAGAGACTTAATTTTGTGATATACACTCAAAAGCATGGTTATATTATTATACAGGGTGATCGAGTCAAAATATTCAAAACAAAATCAGGAAAAAAACTTGTTATTAAAAATTGGGAAAATTCTTCATCGTTTATAGGAGTAGAAATACCTTTTCATATGAACATATTAGCGCACAGTCCAAACTGTTCCAAATATATACCCCATTCTCCATTGTAGACATTGTGAATACCAACACACAATTGATTGACAATTGACATATTCACAATACGTGCATTAAACTTATTGCATTCATAGAGGTACCTACCTTGGAAGTTGGAATATAATAAATGTCACAGAACTTGGGAAAATGCACATATCTCCAGTTAGGAATAACTAATTTAATAAAATAAAATTTAAGTAATAACTAACAATGCGTTCTTGCTGTGCATATGAATAAAATGTATTAATTTTTGCATATTAAAGGCATATTATGTGATTTTTTCCAGAGAGCGCCCTCTATTCATGATTTTTTTTAGAAAGTAGATATTCTTGCAGATTTACATTTCTGATCATAAATCGTACATACATTCCAAGTTACAGAGCGATACGATTCCTAATTATCTCAAAATCATGGTTTTAGAGTGAATTTAGAGTGAAAATATAGCTTATTTTCACTCTAAAACCATGATTTTGAAGTAATTAAGAATCGTATCGCCCTGTAACTTGGAATGTATGTACGATTTATGATCAGAAATGTAAATCTGCAAGAAAATCTGCTTTCAATTTTTTTTCGATGTTGAGGGTGTTCCCTGGAAAGACCACATAATATACCTTTAACTGGTTTTAAAAATCTGTAAAATTGGGACCTAAATATTTTGACTCACCCTGTTGACTCAACCTGTATTGGTATATAAGGCAACAATTCAGTCACTCATTCACCGTAATCAAAATATTGCACAAGCATGTCAAACAGGTTTTTTCTAACTTAGTGACACATCTGTTTGCGACTTGAAAATTGCAAGCAGTGTGAACACAAAATCATGTGGAGTGGGGTCCGTCCAGAGGGCCACCAGAAGCTCCTAGATTTGAGCTCTTTTGGAGGCATCTCCTTCACATAATTTTTGTGCAGGCCTTTTGAAAAATAATTTGATAAGATCACATTTTCTTTTACCAGGGGGTACCCCTTTTGACTCCCCTAGATACATCCCGGATGAAGAGAAATTGTCCCCCATCCAATCCCAAATTATTTTGCGTGTGTTTGACTTACTTTTAATTTCTGTAAATCCACTAACCGCTGGATATGACTTCTGATTATGAAACGGCTTATGAGGGGCACCATTTCCCCCGCTATTAAAACTGGAGCACATTACACCAACAACGCTGCCATCAGGCGACGATAACCCTTTTTTATTGCAGTGACTCTTTGAGTGACCACATACAACAGGTTTGATCTGTAGAATAAATAATTACACAGAAATACCAATGGATAAGTGTATCATGTCAAATAATGGGTCAAAAATTTGAGAGCAAATAACTTTGGAACTAGTTCCTTTTTCAATTGGTTAAAAGAGTATATTGTTACAGCTGTGTCAATTACTGAAACCAGTTTGAGTCTGGAACCAAGTGTGTGTCCCCATGGACTGATAGGTAATATATACAAACAGGCAATGTACACAGTATTGAAAAGAGACACATCAACAACCATCTAGCATATTCATTGGAAGAATCCCCCATTGCCTGTTCACTCTTCCAGCTTTAAAGCTGGATGCATTTTGTATAATGACGATGTCTGATTAAACAAAATAGATTTTAACACCAGCAGTTGCCAATTTGTTGCCAAGGTTACGGCTATCGCGCGCCCGATTCTCGTCATGCCATTCACAATTTTTGGCTGTCTTTTTTACGGTTGTGCACACGTGTTGTAGGCCACTGGTGGCATGATATTCTCAGTTTAAATTGGAGTTTGTTCCAGCCAATCACCCTCAGTGGTCGCTGTCTAATCCTTGTTCATTGCGCCCCTGTCATATTATGACGGGACAACTGGTTTTCAATTCCAGTCACAAATCTCCATTTTTGCGACGAGAAAGGTTCTCTTTATTTCTTCCAGTGGTGGACAAATTGATAAATTAATTAATATATTTGAATTACGCTGCGCTTTCTCCTAGGTATGTGGTAATAACAGGAGATGGCTGTGGTAAGCTCATGCAATCGCACGTTTTGTATATAAAATATTGTAATTTATCAAAAGGGATATTGATTCCCTGTTGTGTTCCGCTTCCAGGTTAATGCCGGGAAAGTAAGCTCTTTTGGTCGCAGGTTCCGGATGCCGCAACTCATTCAATTGTTACTATATATCAATGTTAAATGCTTGCTTATAGATAAATATGATAAATGTTAGGCCTCCTAGGCAGTATAGATTAATGTTGCTGCTAGCTAAAGATTCAGTAAAACATATGTATCTTCATCAAGTGAAATTTATTTTGTGGCGCCGTCCAGCGCTGACAACTAATTGTTTTAAAAATAAAAATTATCTCTTGTCTGGAGTCATCCGCATTATTACCTGCTTGCTCTCATTTTTGTGGTGGTGTGTAAGTGTTTGGGGTAATGACTCTAAATAAATACTATCTGTAATATCTGCCAGTTGTTATATATGGGGTGGATATATGGTGAGCAATTGGTATTAGCTAAATCAAATCAGAGCAGCTATTGCAGATATATATAGTCTTTTTATAGTTATGTTATAGATTTAGAACAAACTTCCCTTGCAATTATTGAACACATCTCAAAAAAATTCAAATGAATTTGGTAAATTACACGAATTAAAGTCTGTAATTAACTCTTGATGGAATATTTTTTTCAAGATTGAGTAATTATTATGATTTAGCATGAATTTCTTACTTAAGAGTATTGAAGCTGAGACAAATATTGAGTTATATTTGTCTCAGATTGAAACGAAGCGTGCAGCCACATTTTGAATTTGTTGAAGACAGGCTTATGAGGACGTCCATTAAAAGCAGGGAAATACCACAAAGGCCACACACAAAAATAAACCCTGTTCTAAGGGCAAACGGACCTCTCAAATTGGGTCGGTAGATCAGGCTTTTTTTTCTTCCCTTTTTTTTTTCCTCTTCAAAATGAACATTTAAATATTAATAATATCTTTATTAATAAATGTTGGCATAAATTGGTGACATGTCTATAGTCCGACGGTTCTTTAGTCCGAAGGTTCTATAGTCCGAAGAGTTCTATAATCCGAACAAAATAAGGTTCTATAGTCCGAAGGTTCTATAGTCCGAAAAATAATTAAGGTTCGATAATCCGAAAGGTTCTATAATACGAAAATGAAACGGGTTCTCTAATCCGAACATGAAAAATGATTCTTTAGTCCGAATACTTTGTACGTGTTCTATAATCCGATTTTTGAAAAAGGTTCTTTAATCCGAACATTAAAACAGGTTCTCTAGTCCGAATATGAATTAAGGTTCTTTAATCCGATTCATAAAAAAGGGTTCTTTAGTCTGAATCTTAAAATGGGTTCTAATCCGAATCATATAGCGTGTTCTTTAGTCCGAATGGGTCAAAAGGTTCTCTAATCCGAAAAATTATTTTTTTGGAGTAATTCTGTTATACCCTTCACAGGGGTATTCATAGTGCGTGATTTTTAAGAACGACGCATACAACAGATGTTGGTGTGAAGGGTATAACAGAATTATGCCAATTTTTTCAGGTTCTACAGGTTCTAAGGTTAATTTAAAATATGATATATTGCGAAACTGACATTGATTAAAAAGCTTCTTTATACAAGAGCTAATGGGCTTTTCTTAATTCATCCCGGCATTCTCTTTAATGGGTAATTTTAAAGATCAAACTATACAGAGAGGAAAGAGTAAGGTATTTTAATATTATAGGTTCGATCGAACAAGACTGCCGCTGTCGTCTGAAATTGTCATAGCGCTGCCATCTGCAGACCACTGATCTGCAGACCAGACGACGCTGGCCACGCGTCTCAAACGACCCAAAATGGCAACGGGAGTGCACCATTTTGAAATGGAGTGCACAGATGTCTGAACAATTATACAAATGTAAGGAAAAGATAAACATTGAAACTGTTTAGAAATGCCCTTAGAGAGCATCTTTAAAAGAGTGGGCGCGAATTTGCATTATTATAGCCCACCTATACACCAATGGACCAGTAGTAGTGTGGTCATGGGTTATATATAGCGGTTAAAAAGACATAGGAAACCCGTTTCACCCCTCCCAACTGGTTTCCCCCTCGAAATAGTGGGTCGCTATGAGTACTAACCGGGTCACTCATATTGTCCAAACAGCACATTGTTGACATGTTGTTTCTTGTTGTTAAAATGATAAAAAAATGCCTCGCCCCTTGTATTAATATTGTTCCTCTTTTTTTAATTACTTGATTTTTTAAATATTAAATATTAAAAAAGATTAACATAAAATACACATTTGTACCCTCCCTCTCCACCCGTCCCTGAAATACTAATATAGGCCTAAACATAACATGCCAAGGCATGCCCATCCAACCTGATTGATTAAGGACTGTTCATTATTTCTACCGGAGGGAGGGGGGGGGCGGGAGCAAATATCGCAAAGGGGCGCAAAGTGGCTCAGGGGCGGAGCATGTTTGAATCAGGCCCGTAAGACACTTTTTTCAAAGGGGGGGGGGGGGCATTTTCAACAACCACAAAAATGCACGAATTTGCACCTATTTTTTGCACGATCGAGGTACATTTTGGCTCTAAACAAGCTTGTAGCAAAGAATGTTGCATTTTGGGAAGACAAATGCGCGCGTAGCTCGCGAAATTTTTTCATCTGTGTACACATTTTCCGGGGAAGATTTTCAAAGGGGGGGGGGGGGGGGATCGCCACCATCGCCCCCTTCTTACGGGCCTGTGAATGCCCTATATAGGAAAGCTCTCCTCGCTATGAATATTTACATTGATTTTTAAATCAACTTTGACTTGGTTGAGAAACACACTAAAAAACGAAAGACACCACATGAATTTTTTTATTATTTTTAAATTCAGTTTGTTAAGGGGGCTGTCTAGTGTCATTTCAAATTTTTCAGGAATTTCACTTTTCTACATTCAAGAGTGTTATCTATCAGTACATGAACAGAAATTCCAAAAGCCTATTTAGAAGGATTTAAATCCCGTATTCTGATCATCTAACAAGTTGAATGGAAAAGTCTGCCCGCAGGGGATCAGCGCAAGTTCCCATGCGCCGCGTATCCCGTGTTTTGTTTTTCACGCAAATTAGCACTCGCCAGTTTTCTTTTCCCATATTGTCCATGTCCGTCCCATCCGCCCCGTCCATCCAAGACCTGTGTATTTGATTATTGTCATTACTGAATTATGGTAGGCCTTACTTTTTATCGTTGTTTTGTTAATGTTAGCTAGTTCTCAATTTAGTTCAACTCGATGTACTAATTTGTCATTTTATATCAAACATCAATTATAAGTGCCATTTGACCTACGCCTACATATTATGGGCATACGCCGAGTTTAAAGGCACTGTCCAACGGCTTTGGAAAGGTCACCCCATCCCCTGCTTTATTGTAAGACATACAGGAGAAGCATCCTGGGACAGGCCGATGTTATCATGTATATAGTCTAACTTTGTATATAGTTATGTGCACACGCGTCAATCCAAAACAAAGGGTGATGGGGAGGTATAATATAGGAGGGCATGGCTGGGCAATATAATATTCATTGTAAGGTAATTTATTTCAGTTTACGTTTGGGTGGTAGGCCTACGGTTTGGCGACATGTCATATTAATATCAGACATTGAAATAAGTTTCAAGATAACCAGGGGTAAGGTCAAACAAGCCATGTGTCTTTACATCTTCCTAAAATGTCACGGTTAAATTGAATAATATAGATATTCGGGAACATACCGATTGAAATTCGGACTGAACAAAGAACTGCAATATTTCTGACTTATAAAACATTTTGTGACATTTTGGAATGTCTTCTCCAGCTCAGACGCCTGCCGCGTGGAAAGTGGCATTATACATTTAAATCATTGACAATATTGACGTCTAAGTGAAAATTGTGGTGATGGTCTTACTCTTGATCAATTATAAGTTCAAAAGTTCAAGTTCACGATTCATATTTATGGACTTTTTGAACCCTGGTGGCCCCGGCTTAATCAATTCAAAATTACAAATCATATCATTTCTGGGACATCCATATGCCCGGCTGATATGGGGACCGGGATTTAACATTAAAATGAAGGCTAATACATGATAAACACTAAAGATACAAAAAAACACATTAAAATTGCGGGAGCCGGGACTGTAAAAACGTATAGGTATAGGTCTACTACATAAAGCCCCCTCCCCCCCCCCCCCCGCCCTGGAGGCTGCACCGTATTAGTTGTTATTTATTATGCATATTTATTTTTTATTTATGATCTGCTCTTGTGAAATCTCGTCATGATTTGACTATCAGACCACATAGGCTTATAACATGTGTATATTTGATGGGACTATTCGTGGAGTTAGTCCAGCTCAGTATTAATAAGCCTCAGTTAGAGCTTGAAGCTAGAATGTGAGCATGTTTATTTCAGCCGTTGTCAGAAGATACGGGGTTGTTTTATCACTAATAACCGGTTATTTTTTGGTGATGAATCATGATAGGCCCGTGTTTTAGACCATTCAACTTGTGACGCGCACTTTCTAGAATCACCGCTATCCGTGTGGTAACGCGGACAGGGCGAGTTTGTAATGTGCCCCCTCGGAATTGGATTTGTTTTCAATTTTCGAACCCATTTGGTGCGATTTATTGTCATTTTAACACTAAAATGGTCCTGAAACGTTCATGAAGCCATCTTGTTCCAAACGCGCAAAAAATGTCTAGTTTTCTAACTATAATGGTCCAGAAAACGTTCCTGAAATATGTTGTTATAAAGCTTGAATAATAAACATTGAAACCAATTCGCGTGTCAGAATCATTTTTGAATTTAATCCGGTTGTTAAGTGTTCGTCCCATTCACTTTAGCACGAACATTATGTAACCTCGTACCGTACGCATACTTTAACCTTGAATATTCGTTAATACGCATGTGTCCAGCATCGTCTGCATCTGCCACTTGAGCGGTAGATTGCAGCACCCTCTGTGGTTGAAATGACTAATGCTTCGTAGTTATGAATATTCTTCATGTTATATCCATAGAGGGCGTACTGCAAAATACGCTAATTTAAATTTCGGATTATAGAACCTTTATTTTGATTCGGATTAAAGAATAGTGACACCTTTTCGGACTAGAGAACCCTTATTAAAATTCGAACTAGAGAACCTTTTTTAACTATCGGATTAGAGAACCTTTTTTAACCATCGGATTAGAGAACCCTTTACCAGTTTTTCGGACTATAGAACCCTTTGCAATATTCGGATAAAAGAACCTTTTTATTATTCGGACTTAAGAACACCCTCCTATTTTCGGACTAGAGAACCTTTTTTAACACTTCGGATTATAGAAACTTTTTATTTTCGGAATATAGAACCGTCGGACTGAAGAACCCTTTTTTATATTCGGACTAGAGAACCTTCGTAATAGAGAACCCTTTTTATCGGACTAAAGAACCTTTTAACTTATTCGGACTAGCGAATGGTAAATTACGTGCGTCGGACTATAGAACCTTCGGCCTATAGAACCTTCGGATTATAGAACCTTCGGACTATAGAGACGTCCCCCATAAATTGACATGCAAAAAAATCCACCAATTTAAAACAATAAATAGGGTGGTCAGGCCCGTAGAACAGGGTTTCTTTTTTGTGTCGCTAACGCTACAATAGCAAGCATTACAATTATGGAGAAAAATAATTTTTCATTTATTTGTGGTGTTATTGCACTTAGGCCAACAACAAAATATTGTTTGATTGTCCTCGTCCGCCCGACCCTTTTTATCATTCCGACCCAAAACCTTTTTTTTTATTTATTTTTTTTATTTATTTTTAAATTTCATTTTTTTACAAATATTGGTCGAAAATCAAAATTTTCATTTTTCATTTTTTTTTAAGTGTTGAGAAAATAAAAATACTCATCAAAATATTTGTTATTTGGTTCCCTGTTTTGGTTACCACAACAAGTACATCTGATTTTACTTATGGTACCTGAAAAAAGGGCAAGTAAGAAGAAAAAAAGAAGAAAAAAAACCCACTTTTCCCGACTGACCTACCCAACTTTTAAAAGTGATCTATGGACAATCAAACACCTTTTTTTTTTTGGCCTTAAAATGGGGGTGGTGGGTTCGGCCTGGAACTTCGAGATCAATTTACTCAATGTTCTCAATTGGTGACGCATTGATGTTATATACCATATTGTACTTCTGCATACACTGCTTTCAATCAAACGAATGTCCGTTTGAGTCAAATTAAAAAATTAAAACTCTGCAGAATCAACACTATTAAAGCATTAGTTCATTTTCATGGACTGACATGATTTTTCAATTTTGTGATCCAGCCCCCCCCCCCCCCCCCCCCCCCCCTTAATACAGGTTACTTACCTCATCATCCACATCGCAAACAAAATCTGGACTTAATCCAACAACAAGTGAGTTCTCCACACGCACAAACTTATCCGATGGCTCATGACTGATCCCTGGTGGCCCAACAACTATCGGTAGAACGCCAACGCGGTTATCTACCAATGCTACGTTAGATATGACAATGCTTGATGGGGCCTGTAATGGGAAAAATGAAACATTGGTCAAAAGGTTATCTACAGTACAAATAAAGTACATATAAAGTGTTAGAACAATTTTGCTGTTGGACTTGTTCGAAACTGACAAGCTTTTGTCAGGGTTAACTTGAATGGTTTCAAAAACAGATTTGAATTGCTGGTTTTTATATCATCTAATGAAAATAGAAGACTGTGACAGTTTGATTAGGTGCCAATTGGAGAGCCTCCGTACAGCAGTGAATTAATACCGAAGGGTGTAGGTGCACATGCACCCAACAAGGGCATGTTCAATTGGATCACTTTTGCGAACAGAAAAAAAAAAGTTCTAATTTTGAACGGATTGAACTACAGATACAAAAAACAAGTTTGTCTCAAAAGACTTTGTGCCTATCATTTAAAATTTCACATATCAGCAACAACAACAAAACAAACTCTAATCAGCAAGCTTTAAAAGAGACACCAACTTTGACATGGTTAAAGGTGTACGCAGTAGTGCTGAATAAACAAAAAATTTAGCATAATTTACTTCGGAATTCAAAATAATTAATGATGATCATTTTTGCTGATGCCGCTCACGAAAAAGACAGCAAAAGTTGATTTAAACCAAAATTAAAAATGTACTTAAAAACATCCTCTATCTAATATTGTTAGCTTACTTTGATACGGTGTAAAGTGGCTTTAGTCTGTAAAACTAAATTAGAACAACCAGTAGCCTGCCCAGGCCAGCATATTTCTAGTGTGACACTGTGGCTTTGATTACTGTCATGGCTATAGGAAAGAATACTTAAATTGACGTTCTGCTATACAAAGAGGGCTGATTTTTCTGAATCCTTATAGGTTACAATTACAAGAATGTAGAAACCCCTGTTTTAATCACAACATTATGTTCTCACTTCCTTAACACTTTTGGACCAGTGATTTGACATTTCGCCGGTAATAAATATTCTAAGGATGTGTCTATTTTCCACTATTTGGTCCAATTAAAAGACTGCAAAGGACATCATTAGGCCCCAAGGGCATAAACTAACCTTCATAAACCTGAAAATGGACCACATAGTCAGCGGTTGACAAAATCTTAGATGATTTATTACCGGCGAAATGTCAAAATCACCGGTCCAAAAGTGTTAAGGGATGGGAACATAATGAATTGAGGGGGCAGCCTAGCTCCAACTCATCTCTTAGTACCCCTTAAATGATTTAAGTGATTCAAGGTGGGAAGAATCAAAGTCTGTACTAAGGGACCCACCGACCCATTTTTGTTAATATTATTTAATTTTTACACATTTTTTGCAAATATTTTGATATATTTTTTAAATGTTTTTAATTTTATTGAGGGAAAAAAATGCAATTATATAAAGAATTCCAAATTTTTTATTTGTTTTAAAAAAAATTGAAAATCTCGAAAATTATTGAAAATGTTGTAAAACAAAAAATAAAACAAAAAATGCCTGACTGACC
This sequence comes from Ophiura sarsii, assembly GCA_035610835.1. Lineage (NCBI taxonomy): Eukaryota > Metazoa > Echinodermata > Ophiuroidea > Amphilepidida > Ophiuridae > Ophiura > Ophiura sarsii. The sequence continues at coordinate 12,212,271 of CM069448.1, read as the reverse complement.
GACCCTACCTGAGGGCTGTTTGTCCGTAGAACTGGGGGGTTGATTTGTTGCCCTATGGTTAGGCCTATTAATAAAGATAAATTGTTTGGTTGTCTTCTAAACCTCTTCTTGGGTGTGCAGACAGCATTTTCTTTTTCTTGTCTTTTTTTCCCCATGATAAAAAGTAAAAAATCTTTCCAAACATTCCTGAACTCAACATTAATGCTCGAATCATACTAGCCGGTCGCTGGTCGCAACAGGTCGCGTAGTACTCGCTAGCTCAAAAGTATCTCGGTGCGACCAACGAGCTACTAAATCGCCGGTAGTCGCAGGTATTTTCCGAACACGCAGACGACAACAAACCTGGTAATTGCTGCTGATTGGTTATGCTAATTTCGAAGCAAAATAACCTCCCCCCATTGGTTGAAAAAGTATGGTGTTCATTACGTCATGAGCGACCGATCTTTCGAGTTGAACTGAAGTCAACTGGTGGCGACTGGTCGTTTCCAGTCAAGCGATCTCTTGATCGATGTATCAGGGGTTTTTATATGACGTAAAACTCGTCATAGGAGCGATTTAATCGCAAAGCGACCTTAGTATGTTTTCAGCATCAGGGATCATAATGGACAATACAAGTAACCATAGTGTTAAAAGCAAAAATATACCAACATCAAGTAATTTAAAGGCCAAAATGCAGGAATAGATGGTTGACAAAACATAACACTTCTTACAAATTCACTGAAGAAACCTCACCTTTATGATATCATTAAGATGTGCAAACTTCCGGATTTAAATCCAGAGGAATTAATATGAGCTAACATCATGGGATAGGACGTCGCCAGAAAAAACCAAAATCTTCAATATGACATCCATTTAAAAAAATGATGAGGCAAAATCATATTTTACAAACGAACTGGCAAAATGCTGTAAGCATGTTCCGGATGTTGAGAACTCGTATTGGTTAAATGTGCACATATCATATATAATAATCAGGTACTCATGAAGCTTGGGGTAGACTCCGAAACAGAATTAGATACAAGTGATGATAACCAGCATAAATAAAGCATAATCTCATGGTATAATCTGGAAGTGTAATGTTATCATTATTTTCTATTATGACTATTTTTCACTCGAACAGATTCTGCTTCTGCTTCTGTTAAGAACTATGCAAACACAGCTATGTTGCTGTTATAACGCATAGGTCAGTGTGGTGGATGGTGTGATCAATTTTTGAAGTGAGCTCTGTTTACATGCTCTTTGATGTCAATTTGAGAGAGTGCGCTCTTGAAGGCAGAAATGTCTGTTATTGACCGGATGTTTGGTGGCAGGAGATTCCATTCGCGGATTGTTTTAGGGTAGAAAGAGTGTTGATAACAAGTTTTGTTGAAGGGTGGCATCTCAAGTAGAGGAGGTTTGGTGAGGTTTCTAGTAATGCGGGTTCCCTGGTAAATAATTTTATATAATATTTTGTGTATTTCTTTAAAAATGGCTATCAGTCAATATTTTCATTTATCAAGCGCTGTAACTGTTGAAATATTAATGTGATGTATATGAAAGTATAATTTTTTTAAAAAGGAAACGAGTCAGAGAATCGATTTTTGGCATTTTTTACCAATAACTGATTTTGTTACAATGTCCAAAATATTTTGAGCCCCAAAAAAGATTGTTTGTGTCAACATTTTAAAAAACATGAATTTGAAGTGAAATTTGATACCAAAAATGGAATCTTTGACTCGATTCCTTTCAAAAATGGAAACTTTTATATATGTCACATTAATAATAAATATAAGAGGACCTGACGTTTCGATTCTAACAGAATCGTTATCGAAGGTAAAATGACAGAATACAACATGCACAACATATATATAGACAGGGAACAATGTAACATTAATAGTTCAAAAGTTACAGCGTTTGATAATTTTTTTCTTTCTTTTTCGGGTTAACGCTTTCCACGCGGCTATTATTTTTACCATACACAAAACAGATTTTTCAGAAACCTTTCATAATTTTCAAAGTCTATCTCAAAGATTACTGACCAAACACTAGGTATGTTTGTACTTATTTCAATGCATTTCTCATGGTGATTCCAAATATGGTAATGAAATACAGTAATTTTGACATTTTTGAAACATTTTGTGAAATGTTGGAGTGTCGTCTGCAGCTGCCTGCTGCGTGGAAAGTGTTAACACCCATGAGCAAATTTCTTCTCCACAGTTTAATACCTCATACAAATCAAATGGACACTTTTAAAGTTATGATGATTTTAATAACCATAACTTATGACATAAAGTTGCACTAGAATTGGATGAAATCCTAAGCAAAACAAAATAATGTTTAGAATTGAAACCGTCTATATTTTCAAAAGATTAAACAAATTATAGAATTTGGACAATTATAGTCTCTGTCATAATACCTTGGACAAAATTCAACTAATACGTGCGTGCTTGCGTACATTCGTATTAGCGTACATGCGTAAACCCGGTAGTGCGTACCGGGCGATTTTAAAATGATCGCGCGTCCTCATTGGTCAATCGCGAAGTTGACACGCGCATGCATGCAAACTTGTACGCGCTTTTCATGCATTTGGATGCAGCTCCGCGAACAACAACAAAATACGCTCGCGTGAAATAGCGCGAATTATGTCCAAGGAATTATGACAGGGACTATAGTGGGGAAGTCAAGTGGAAGACAATCAAACAATATTTTTGCCTTTGATTTGACAAACCCAGTACACACTCCTCCTCTTCTATTTTACCTGAGCATAAATACCAAAGTTATAGTTCCTGTAGATCAAAAAATGTCTGATCGCTGAGCATACTGGCTGGCTATCCGGATAGATATGAATTCCATGCAAAGCGCCGTGCACCACATTACCACTCCACATGGAAGCGGCGGCGCAGTCTTCACCAGATATCTTGAATCCGGCACGCTCTGATCCTGCGACCGTGTTGTCGGTCATCACTGGATCCGTGGCTTTGTAATTTTCAAACGCTCCGAACCAGTTCAGGCTTTCTGCTTCATTGCGGTCCTGGTAGGTAGCAGGGAAGATAGCAAGTGCCACCAAGTTACGACGGAAAACGTTGTTACGTCCACCATCGACCACACCTGTAATATATATAGATAGATATTAAACCTTTTCACACTGGTCCGACGATCGATCTTTGGACGATCGATCGTCACTAAATAGAGACTAATTCAGCCGTTTTAAAACATGCAATAACTTCGATCGATCAACAGCCATTGAATTCACACAGAGAAGTGGCCCTTTATATTATTTGACGATCGATCGTCATAACGACTGTTATTGAGTCTACAAAAGGACGATCGATCGTCTAAAGATCGATCGTCGGACCAGTGTGAAAAGGTTTAATCATAACATAAATACTTCACTTGCTTATAAACAAGAGACCAGTCAATTTGTGTAAAAAACATGTCTATGACACTTCCCTAAAATCCCTAAGGAGCGTCAGCTGGTTGGGTATTTCTTGATTTAGGGCTTATATTATAATATAATTTTCAAAAGTCCTTACAGTTTTTTGTCATTTTTTTAAATTTTAATTACCCACATTTTCAAAACGAATCTCATGATATAGTTTGAAACTGGTCAGAGAAGCACATGAGATAAATAATTGATCAAAGGACAGCTATTTTATCCACCGCTTATTTTGGAGGCAAGTTGGTCACATGGGATGAATAAGTTAGGTGGGGACTCAGTTGCCCTTGTGACTTTACCCCTGGGCACTACCATACCTGTCTTTTGTACCTATTGGCCAATCACAAGATATAATCATATTGATATCCAATTTACAATTATAAAGATGTTATGCTAATCTTATTGAAAATTGTAATTATACTAACAACATATGACACATCCTTGTCAACCAATATAGGCAGGTAGTTCTCATGGGGTTAATACAACACCTAAACTTTTGTTTTATACATTGAGCATGTCTTCATTAAGAAACCATGTTTTTTGCGGTTTCATGCAATAGCGATTTGTTTTTATTGCCAGCTGATAGCGGTATCGATGGACAATTGCCGGTTCCTGATGCCACCATAAATGACAGTGAAAGGTATTCTGCTTTCTACCAGCTAATGCAACCATGCAAGTTAATACTGCCCAAATTAAAGGGAATTCACTTGTATTAGCGGGCAAATACCGCTTGAGGTGTGTTTTAACTGGGATGTTTTAATCCTTTAACCAGCATATGCCATCTTTTTCACTTCAGTAAAACAAACTGATTGACATGTTGGGGAAAGTAAGTTAAGAATACCATATCAAGTTATACTTTCGCTTAGATCATGAACATATGACTTTTAGAAGCACAGGGTGTCCCAGAATGATTTATACAGGAAAAGGTACATTTTTTAAACTGTGAATACCATTGGTCACAGTGATTATGATTCTAATATCTACATATATTTAATTACCTATCCTCCATCCATACGAAACAAACTTGTCTTGCACTAACGTATTAAGTTCACCACTAATTTTGGAAACTATATTTACCTTTGATAACAATGTTTTGTTGCTAAGAGCAAAAGCAAGATATACCAACTGAGTGTTAACTTGGATGCCTAGTAGTCAACATCTATTACTGGCATTGTGCTATAATTACAGTGGTGGACTTGTCTAGTTCATTATCTTATTTATAGTTCTTAACACTTTTGTTTTTTTATATTTTTTCCCTGATGAAGGGTGGTATATCCACTTGAAACGTCAGTCTTTATTGTTACCATATATCTTGAGTAGTCTCAGATATATCTTTGTTGTTTTATTGCACAGCAATTTTCATTGCTTGTCCCAGTGCATTTCCATTTTTTGTTTGTTTTTGTTTTTGTTATTTATCTGTTTTATCGCGTTATTCTCCCTTGTTATTACCTGTTTCCTCACACCCTGTTGGTATATCTTGCTTTTACTCTTAGCATTTTTATATTTTCGAAATATCCTCTTGTATCAGTTTTCTGATCCTTGGTGTGTTTTGTTCCTGGTTCCGTTGGATTCATCTTTTTACATTTTATAATGTTTTGTTGTACAAATCCAATTATCTACTCACATGCTAGACAGTTTCATCTTCCCATTCGGAAGACTTTTTCGGTAGTGACTTGATCCACTTGTTTTTCCCGCGAGATTTACTTGCACTCTCGGTCCCAGGAAGTTCAGGTGTTAACAGTGGATCGTAGACATGATTTAGAGAATAAATACCCTCGTCGCGGTTGATGATTTTGTCCCCCTGCCTTCGTATCCAAATGGATTCTCTTATCCATCGCTATGTTTGTCATAGTTTTTGTCAAGGATTGTTGCCCCGTCCAAGTCGATTGTGTGATTCTCTTGTGCTATGTGGTCCGTGACAGCTGATTTATGTTGTTCCATTGTAGATCTTTTCTGTTGGCTCTCGTGAACTTCTTGTCGCTAACTTTCTTGGCATCTTTCTTGTGTTCATTTAACCTTGTTCCAAACAGACGGCCTCACAAACGTAGGCCTTTTCACAAGAGTGACAAGGGATCTTGTTAACACAATCGCTGTGTTGTAACGTGTCTCGTTTGTTTTTGGGATGCACTAATAGCCATTTAAGTGTGTTGTAAGGTTTCATTGCAGTCTGGATATTATACTTCTTAAAGGACCTTTGTAGTCTTTCAGACACACCTATGATGTAGGGGATAAGCACCATGCCATTGCTCTCTTTGGTGTCATCATTTTTCTTAGCTTTCTTTGTGGTCTTGTCTTTCATCTGTTGTTGTACTCTTTTGAAAGTCCAGCTGGGGTATCCACACCTTCCTAATGCTTCTTTTATCCTTTTTCTTCTGTAATCTTGTCTGGTTCTTCTGTGACAATTTTGTTCATTCTGTCAAACAATGTTCGTATAACTCCCAGTTTTTGATGTAGAGGATGTTGTGACTAGAAGTTTAGGTACTGGTCCGTTTAGGTACTTTATTCTCTAAATCATGTCTGCGATCCACTGTTAACACCTGAGCTTCTTGGGACCGAGAGTTCAAGTAAATCTCGCAGGAAAAACAAGTGGATCAAGTCACTACTGAAGAAGTCTTCCGAACGGGAAGACGAAACTAGCATGTGAGTTGATAATTGGATTTGTACAACGAATTTTAAAAGTTGGCCGTTTCTGACAGAATAATGGACTCTTTTGTCAAATGGTAGATTGTCTAGTTTGGCCAACGATTACAAATCAGCTTCAAAATGCGCCAAAATCCCCCAACCCAGAATTACTCTCTCTAACCTATGAGTTATATGAATAAATGATTTCAAACAGTATGTACCACTATTTATACCCCTTTGGGTATTTCATAGATTATAACTTACTGTGTTCAGTGCATCACATAGACTTATGTACTGTATACAGAATGCAAATTCTTAGTGAAAGTGATTTACAACTTGTTGCAAATTTACAATCAATTTTGAGAGACACATAATGTACGTCGAGTCGTATACGTTAGTGAAACACACACCTGTACCGATAACATGGGGACTCTATGATTTTGGGCAAGAGAGATTCCACAATTCAATTTTATTTTCTAGCTTATCAGAATGTTAAATGTAAGATGTGACTGAGTGACTGATAATTAGGTCCACATGAGTGATGGTGTCAAGTGGAAATCTTGGCTGTTGGCCAAAATTACCTACAATAAGATTTAAAATGGGTCTAAAATTTCTAGTCATAGACCATCTTAAGTTATTTCATGCAATCTTGATACTAAAAAGCCAAAGTTCTCTTTCCCCTTGTTCTTGTCCACCACCCCCTCTAACTAAATATAGTGGTGCTTGCCCCGCTAGCCGTTGGATAAATATCAGCAGCTGCTGGGCCGGGCTATGCTCTTGAACCCCACACAAACATAGCCTATGAACACCCCACCATGGATACTAAGGAAACTCTGATAAATCATCCCAGAAAAAATGGCTCATGGCAAAATCTCACAGAAAAATTATCACTTATCGAAAGGTTCACAGAAACGAAAATGTTTAATAAAAGGCACATCACATATGCACCTACAACTCACCTGAACCAACAGTATGGTGAATTACATTATTCTCCACTGGAACCTCGTTCGCTCCAAACAACCCAATAGCTGGACTAAAACCATCGTGAAAGCTGCATCCCCGTACGAAAGATGGATGTGCCACATCTACTGTGCCCGTATCCAGAAATGCCAATGAGTAGCGCGGGTCATAGGAATCTACAAAGCCTTCCTGACCGGTGTGGTTGAACTCCACGTTAGATATGCGAGCATAACCTGATGTTAAGAGAGAACAATGAACTCCACGTTAGATATGCGAGCATAACCTGATGTTAAGAAAGAACAATAACACATTTTATTGCATTGAGATGTTGTCCGCAAATTGATTAAATAAATACACATGTCTGTATTTTCATATTATTTTCAATGTACTCAAAATTAATCCATGGCTCTTATACGATTAACGATGCTATCCGGACTCCACACAGACACAATACGTAGGTTCTGCATGTGACTTAGTAAGTTAATCACAAGACGGTATTGCTCACTACAACCAACAAAGGCCTAAATACTCATCCTCATTTAAACCTATGTGTACGCCTATTTGATCATAGGTTGGTTACAAGGAGACTGGAACTGGAATCAGATTGAATGAAAAGTGCTGCATCATTTAACAATGTTTCACTGCATGACAAGTCATATTGTGCAGAGATAGTCGTCAAACTTAGTTACATAATGATATGGAATAGTCACATTCTACTTTTACTAATTGTGTATAAATGTTTAAGAAATATAAGTCCATCATACTTATCGATGCAGTTTGAATTTGTTCATAATAACCATTGTCATGTAACAAGAAATCACACAAGTAATACTTTGGTTGTACCGAAATTTAAGTCGAACTCAGGTATGCGAACGTTTCATGTTAGGGCAGCATATGCCTGGAACAACTTGCCATCAACAATCAGAACCGAACTTGAGAATATGTCAGTGCAACAATTTAAAACAAAGATCCATGGAATTTAAATTTTGTGTTCTAAAGTATATTACAATTCTGCATTTCCTTGCTGAATTTATCTGATGGTTCTGTATATATTTATGTAAATAGTTGTTATATTCCATGTATATATATTGTAAATAATTATGTATTTTTCTCTGTGAAATGAGGGCCTGCTTGGAAAGCAGTGCTTGACACTGAAGCTGTTTACCCTCAATAAAGAAAGATTAAATAAATAAATAAATAAATAATAAATTCGATGCGGTACCAGTTCAAGGCTCTCCTTGATCCTTGCAAATGTCTGACCGTGCAAAGGGCCATTATCCTTTTCAACAGACTGCACTACACCAATAATTACGACCAAGGACACAAGTCCAAATCTTTTGTTTGGGGAACCTATATACTTTTTTTCTTAAAATAAGCTTACATAACAAACATTGATATCAACATTGGTAGGATTTTTCATATTGGAGATATTTATATCATAAGCTGACACAATGCTGATTACAGAATTGTTTCCATCATTTTTCTGCGGTACGTCCCTGCAAAGAAAGTTGTGAGTGAATAATGATTGTGATGTCATAGAAAGCTACAAAACAAGAAATCATGAAAACAGCCCAACAAGATACAAAGTCTAATATATGGTTCCAAAAAAGTAAGCCTCCCCCTCGAAAATTAGATCATGCTTGTTTGCATAATTCGACACACAATTGGACGTTTTGAGAGATTGAAACACTAATGAAAAGGGAAAACACTCTCGGCAACCCATAGAAAGTTTTCCCCTTTCAATATCATTGTTACTTTTCTGAAAATAGTCACATTTTCCAAAAATGATGTTTTCATAAAAGTGGCACTTTTCAAGATTCTATACGAGTTTGTTTGCATAACTCCACACAAAATTAGGTTTGAGAGATTAAAACACATATGAAAAGGGAAATGCTTGGGTACCCACACAAAGGTTCCCCTTTTTCAATACCATGTTTACTTTCCCCAAAACAGTCTCATTTCCCCATGGTGATTTCCGAAAAGCGGCACTTTTCAATGATTCAGGGAAATGATTGATGTGAAAGGTGGATAGTATTGGCTCAGGGAAGATATTGACGTGAATGGTGAATAGCATTGGCTAGTCATGCATGAAAAAAGAGACTTTCTTTTAATTTAAAACCAACACCATCAAAATTAATTTTTAAAAAGCACTGGAGACATTTTTGTGTCTTTCTTGTATAGGTATAAGTGCAACTTTTTCTGAAAACATTATTTTGGGGAAATGTTACTGTTTTGGTAAAAAGTACACACAATATTGAAGCGTGAAAACATTCTACGGGTAGCCAAGCGTTTTCCAATTTCATAAAAGTTTCAATTTCTCAAACGTCTAATCGTGTGTGGAATTATGCAAACAAAAATGATCTAATTTTTAGGGGGGACCCTTTATAGAATAACATTATAAAGTTAATCAGAAAAGTGACAACCCTTTGAATCCTGAAGTATTTGTAGGGGTCGGTACCCCCACCCTGAGTTATTTGCATAAATTATGCTTAATTTGAGGTCATTGATTGTCTTATCTGTCACCTTCTGACTAACTGCTACTATAGTGACATACTGCCCTCTTTGTTGTAACATATTCGGTCAGTTATAAAATCGGTAAAAACATCACTTTTACTGTCCGTTTTGATCGCGAAATTTGCTCTTTTAACCGTAATACAATACGTCCCTGTCTACCTGAGAATCATCTTCGCAAGATTTTGATGCATATTCATCCCATTTCGTGCCATTTTTGATAGTTTTTTACTTGAAAGTTATATGACCACTTGAAGTCATATGATCAATGTGTCACCTGTTCTAGGGCCTCGCAATTTCATGAAAGATGATGATCATATAAACTATTGGAAATTTATTATTCTAAAAAAAAGTAAATACATTTTTTTATTTTAAATAAACTTTTTTTAACCCATACTCCCTATTTCACATCTGGCAAAATTTGATGGGTTTTCCCAGATCAAATCACAATTTTTAAAAACATTTGTTTAAAAAGAAATTGTGAGGCCAAAATGAAGCACCACCTACCTCTGTATTCCTTGTCCTCCTGGTAAAAAGATCCAACCAAAATGCGCGCTCCAAAGGATTCATCAAAGAAGGTGCTATAATCACCGCTTTCCACCTTGATGTTTCGTGTGAACAGACCGACCTCCGCTCTGATTTCATAATTGTAGTCGCCATCAGGAATGCTGTAGGATTCTCCTGCAGAAATGGGAAATATCATGCCATTTGTCGAAAGTTTGCATTATTCAATACTCTGAAAGTTTTTGTGCGATTTCCATTTTCCTAATTTTCAAATTTATGAATCGTCTGGCTTAATTCTTATTTCTCAGTTTAAAAATTCATGACATTGATTTATACATGAAAGGAACATATAGTATAGCTTGATCAAATGCAAAATTGGCCATTTAGTGTGCTTTCTATGCCATTTCTCAATGGTAAAGTTTATTATTGTCAGTCAATTGTTACTATTGACCATCAACCTGTTCCATGATATGTTTTGATCTGGTAAAGTAAAACCATTCCATGTCACATGACCAATTTTTAACCAATCAGACACTTCGCACAAAAATGTGCGAAGTGTATTATTCTTCCATTCAAGTGATCTACAGGCTCTCTCATAAAGATTATACACAATGAGTGTTTCTTCAGGGAGCACAACACCAAGACGCTATCCATAGACTTTACATGGGGAAAGGTTTACTTAAATAGTTTCTATATGCGCACGTTTGGGTCAATGAAATTTTGATATGTTTTACTCACAAGGGTAATCTACAACATATCTGAATATGAGGGACATTACCGTGCACTTTTTTTAAATATAAATCGCTGCATAACAACGTAGTGATTTGCCTAGCTAAATAAGACCTCCGGTCTGGATATGCACCGTACGTGTGTGTAAATTGGTCCCTGAAATATAAATTGAACTCCAATCACCCAGTTTAACTACACATTTCAAACACAACATGTTAATACAAAATTATATCACAAACCGTCAAAAAATCACAAATTTCTTCTATCTTTTCCGCCAAATGGGATCTATTGTCATACTCAACTTTGATCGATAGCGTGTCGTGCGACCTATATTTAGTTCTCCTTCAGTTTGATAAGTTCGATTTCCATGATCTAAAATGTTATTGAAAGGTTTTAGTATGTCCAAAATTATTTAAAAAACAAAAACTAATATCATTAATATTCATGATGAAAGAAATTAATGAACTTCCACGGGTACTAATATTTTTGAGACCACCTCTAATAGCACCCTCCAATATTCCCAATTAATAACTTACCCATGTGTGTGTGCTGTAAGGTTGAATTTAACTTGAAAGTCTTATCGTCAACCACGCTTTCTATCTTGAACGTCTCGGTATGCCAGGGATCGTAACTGGTGGTCGTTATGACGATTTCATCACCAACGACCCAGTCTGTGGTGTTCACCACTGCGATGGTGTCATCACCGATGGATGCAGTTGCTGCAAGTTGTGTCCAGTTACAAACACGAGGGATACCATGGAGATCAAGGCCACCAAAGACACCTAGGAGTAGGAAAGATTTAGAGGTTAATGACTGCGGGATGACATATCTTTTCAACATTTGACTTCATAAAATATTATGGAGGTTGTGGGACTACCACACATAGGTAACCATTAGTTCCAGTGTTAGGAAAATCGGTCTCCGCATGTGATGGGGATTGAATCCAGGAAGCGTGCGTGCAAGTCTGATGTTTTACCAAGTGAGCTATATGGGTCAGGTTAAAAAACTTGTGAGCTATAATACAGGTCAGGTTAACAAAACTTCAGTCAGTTTTTCTCACAAACTGAACGCCTGGCGATCGGGCAACACAAGATTGTAGCACTTTCTGGTTTTGTAGTGTCTAGGCATGTTAGAGTTAACAGCACATGAAAAAAGGTACTAACTAACCGTAACTCTCGGGCATAGTTTTGTGAATTAAACTATCAGGGGAGAAAAACGGGTCAATTTTGAAGGGAAAAGACTGTATAGCTAAGAATCATAGAACTATAGTTGATTTACAATGATAATACACTTACATCTGATTAAAATAGTAATTTTAGTCCACTTTTCATCCAACTTGGTTCACTTTCGTATTTTAGACATTTGTGAATGCGTATATCTAAATAAACAATCGATGACGTATAGATTGAGCGAATTTATCAAAGCATGACAAGTAATTGTGTTGCACGTCAAAATATTGATTTTTGCCCCCAAGTTTAGAGGGTCATCCAAAATTATTGCCATTTTCACATACGTACAGAGCGTTCATAACTTTTCATCCCCTTGAATTACGTTCGCAATAAATGTCAAAAATGTCATGGCTTGATATACGAATATATACTCTCATGTGTTGTTAAAGACCATTGTATTGAGGATGAATTACCGTATTTTACAACATAAGAAATTATACACACATCCCGGCCACACACACTAAAGAAACAATTATTTATAAACTTCAGTTTACAGGGTGAGTCAGAAAGAACTTTTTTCGAAAAGGCGCGTCACAAAAAATTCCGTAATGCATTCAAAACAAATAGCAATGCTACGCAGACCTATTATTTTGCTTTCATACAAAAAATTAATTGTAAAAATCAAATTATCAAGCCATTTTTAAATGTATTCTAATGATGCTCGCTTCCTTATTCAGCTGTTATGTCTCCATTATGTTCCCACTCCGTTAACACTCTTGTACCGGTGATTTGACATTTCGCCGGTAATAAATCATCTAAGGATTTGTCTATTTCCCACTATGTGGTCCAATTAAAAGACTGCAAAGGACATTATTATGCCCCAAGGGCATATACTAACCTTCATAACCCTGCAAATGGGTCACATAGTCAGCAGTTGACAACATCTTAGATGATTTATTACCGGCGAAATGTCAAAATCACCGGTCCAAAAGTGTTAAGGGATGGGAACATAATGTCTTTTCAGGGTTGTTTTAAATACAGACTTGTTCTTGTTCATTACTTTTTACCCGTAGACATTGGAAATTGATATAGACTGTGGGAGACAAAATAGGATAAGCATCTCAGCTCCATACCAAGAAGATTTAATTTTGCAATTTTACACATAATGCATTACACAATAATCAAGGGCACCATGATACCTTATAATACATTGATAAATTAATATTCAAATATTCAGTTTGGCTGTCCAACTATACGAGTATTACAGACAAGGTTAATTTTCTGTTAAGACTACAATGTTATCCAGTCAAAATTGGAAAGGACCGAGTAATTATACCTAAGAACTTATAAACTTTAGAGAGACGCTCATACAGAGCTCCAATTTTGGAAGATGGTCTAAAATAACTACTTGACAAGTAGAAACCAGTTGGCCTAATTAACCCTAACCCCGATTTAGGGTTTTTGACCGGGATCACAATTTTCGAGGAAAAAACACTAGCTAAATCTCCGGGAACCTGCCAAGATTCGATCCGGGGACCCTCCGTTCTCAAGCCCCACGTCACAGCCACCAAGCCACGGCCCTCATCAGCTACACATTCGCGCAGTATACCGCGCTCACTATATAGGCTCGGTTGACTACGTCATCGAAAACCCACGGCGCATGCGTTTGGAGAGGGACTTAGGATTATCATTTTTTAACACTCAGGGGGGTTAGGGTTAATAGAACACACACACACAAAAAATGTTACCATAACCCTAACCCCGGTTTAGGGTTTTTGACCGGGATCACAATTTTCGAGGAAAAAACACCAACTAAATCTCCGGGAACCTGCCGGGATTCGATCCGGGGACCCTCCGTTCTCAAGCCCCACGTCACAGCCACCAAGCCACGGCCCTCAGCTACACATTCGCGCAGTATACAGCGCTCACTATATAGTCTTGGTTGACTACACGTTCTCAAGCCCCATGTCACAGCCACCAAGCCACGGCCCTCAGCTACACATTCGCGCAGTATACAGCGCTCACTATATAGTCTCGGTTGACTACGTCATCGAAAACCCACGGCGCATGCGTTTGGAGAGGGACTTAGGATTAGCATTTTTTAGCACTCAGGGGGGGTTAGGGTTAGATTACCAACTACCCAATGAGGTAATAATTTACATTTGACTTAATGATAAACTTAATAACTTTCATTTACCATTATAAATATTTCTGATATTAAGCAGTCAATAATTGGGATTTAAATCCCTGGATCGTCAAAATGTTCTCCCTCAAATTACAATTATACAATTCACTGCTTCTCGCAGCCTTAGTAAGGCTAGCTAAGATACATCAAGGGACAGAGGCCTAGAGGGGAGTTTTAAGTGGAGGCCAAGAACATCTAGGAACATGGACTTGCACACACTAATGCCGCAAAGGGCAGTCCACAGACCTAAGATATACATCAAGGGACAGAGGCCTAGGGTGGGGGGTGGGGGGAACAAAGAGACCGAGATCAACCAGGAACATGGGACTCAGCGGGGAAAGAGTGGGCCAACCAAGCAAAAGGGGTCGAGCACGGAACCAAACAAAGTGCAAGTTTGTGGGCAGCCGGAAGTGCCCAACAAACTTATTGACAAAACAATTTCCGCTCCATTGGCTAAAAGAGTATAAGCTTTATGGCTCAAACTTTATTCTACTGTAAAACAAGTTAATTTCGTGAGCAATTTAATTTCGTGAATTTCGCGAGAGCTCAAATTCGCGAATTTATATTGCCGTGAATTGATGTGTGTGAAAATGACAGTGGGTGTTATGTGTAAATAGTGATTATGGGAGGGATTCTAAGCTTGTTTAATGCCTTTGAGCCTAATACAGGCCCCTACCATACACTCACCCAATGCCTTTGACCCTAATACAGGCCTGCCTCCAGGAAGCACAATCTCGGGCATGTCATGTGTTCCTCTGAGAATGAAGCGTCCATTCAGGGTGTATGGTTCATCTACCGTACCCGCAATAAGGCGCCCTCCTTGGATGAGAATTATTTTGGCATCAAGTAAAAAGTCTCTGGATGGGTCCAGCTCCAAGGTACCATAGATGAAGAGCTTGTCCATGACAGGGAGGTGGTCTACGTCCGCTACCATCCATACACCTGGATAAAAATAGATGAATATTCATGAACCTCATAAATATTTATGAACTAATCATGCCAATTCATTGTCTAATATGTACAGAGTGTCCTCGAATGATTTATACCGGATTTGAAAAAAACATTTAAAGTACAAAAACTATATTTTAGTCTTAATCTAACATGTGCAATGTAGAGGGCAACATGGTTCCTACTTCATCTATATATCTTTATCTGTTCTGATATGGCGTGGCTTTATCGAAAATCAAAACCTGTTTCCACCTTTAGCATGTTTCAATTGATCAAACTCACACCAAACTTAAAAACTGCCGTATCCATACACAAGCAAGCCAAGAAAACAAGTTGTGTAAATATTGAATTTATGAAAAGAATCGTTTTCCAGGGCTTGAAATGAGAAATTATTAAGAACCTGGAGCTACTTTTTACAAAATACCCCCCTGAACAAGGCATGTCCTCGTAAAGTAAATACAACTTAACTACATTACTAAATACGCTCCACAATGGGTGGGCCCGCCCGGGTGTTAAGAAACACCAGGGGCCACCGCTGCCACCAATTTTGTTACAACCGCCCAAAACATATAATAATTCACTGAGATATACCAGCAACATCATCGGAGCACCCGCCGGGAATCGAACCAGGGACCTTCCAATTAAATGTTGAACGCGCCAGTGGACCAAAGGAGGACTGCCCCGTCAGGTCTATGACACTAACACACTGATATCTCGTGACAATATTATCATGATATCAATAACTCAATATTCATATTTCTCTCATGTGCGTTGGGTCACAATTGGTCACATAGCAGGGGCTATTAAAGGGTAAAACCACAGAAATATTTCATCCTCAAGATGAACCAGGGGCAATTTTTAATGAAAAATTGCTCCTGGTGACACAATTTACAGGGCATTTTGAGATTGACAGGGGATAAATTAGCTCCCGGCTCCTGATAATTTCAAGCCTCGCTGCTTTCCTACCTGGTTTGATCATGACATTTGCATTATCTGCTGGTAGCACGCCATCGCCGCTTCCAAATCCTTCCTCGGGTTCAGTCCATGAATTTGGGTTTGACCATGATAAGGCGTCTCCTGGCCGACCCTCCGGAGGTGGTGGTACAGTCACCGGAGGAGGTGGGATACAGTTATCAAAATAACACTGGTATACATCCAAGTTAATGTTTATTTGAGTGTCTTGTTGGAAGTCTTTGCCAGATACTAAAAGATAATATTGTTATTAAAGATATATTAACACTAAGACTAAGGAAAATGTTCACAATGTTTTTGAATATAATTTATTTTTTGTGAGGATTTTATGGGGACATTTTACAAAATTAAATCTAACTGGTGAAAAACTAGTTATATTCAAGATCCCAACAGTACACTTGGATGGCCAGATGTGAGTCAAAAATTAAACATTTAATTCAACTCTGTTCTTCCAAATCCCCTAAAATGTATATCTTGTTGCTGTGTTAATATGTATTACTCTGCTAAATTTGTGATTTAACACTAAATTACCTTTGAATTAAAGGCATATTATGTGATCATCTCCACGGGGCACTCTCTATTCATGACTTTTTTTAAAAAGTAGATTTTCTTGCAGAATTACATTTTTGATCATAAATCATAAATATATTCTGAATTACAGAGCAATACGATTTCTAATTACTTCAAAATCATGGTTTTTAAGGTTGAAAATAGATTGTTCGCTAGCCAAAATCTATTTTCACTCTAAAAACCATGATTTTGAAGCAATTAGGAATCGTATCGATCTGTAACTCGGAATATAGTCATGATTTATGATCAGAAATGTAAATCTGCAAGAAAATCTACTTTCTAAAAAGAATCATGAATAGAGGGCGACCCCTGGAAAAGATCACATAATATGCCTTTAACCCCCTCCCCTTTCTGAAAATACAATTATATTACAGCGAATATGGCGATCATGATGTCAGGAAAAAAACTTACTTAAATAGGTCAATTCATTTGCATCCTCGACATTGTCAAAGAACCAGTCCCCATTTACATTGTCTGCATACGTTGGTAGAGCAGCAGTGCTATTAGTGTCGGCCCTTATAATTGAAAACTTATCTGGTGCCTGCGTCAAATTATGATTGAGCAGCACGTAGTCACCAACAGAGAAATCGTCAAGTCTGCCGACGTAGCTGATGTTAGTGATGTGTTCAGCGTTTTCAAAGGAGAAATTGTAAGTTTCACCATCGATGAGAGTAAGCATCCAGCCAAGCGTGTGAGTGAGACGCTTCTTCTTCCACGGTACATGACTGGTGCCATGCTCATTGCTAAACCATGCATCTTTGCCATCCAGAGATGCTGGGCGGGCTTTGTTGAATGCCATGCGGTGGAAATTTACGTTGTTGTTGCATACTGCAACCGGAACACCGCCTGTGTTGTACCCTTCCAAATCAAAGTCGCATTTATTTGGCGGTAAATTTGGATTTCTCGGAAGGACTTTGTAGTTTTCAGAACCAGTGAGGGTGCCGTCCAAGTCTTCAAGCCACGCTTCGTGTTCCCACTCAAAACCAACTATGTTAGGTGAATTATGCCATGCCATGTTTTGAAAACGAGCTTGGTATCCACCCTGACGGGATTTGCAGTGACTGCAAGCGCGTATTGCTGCACAACGTTCCTGGTCAAAGTTTATGAATTTGACGCCATCGACAGTGAGATACGGACTCTTTGGTAATTTAATTCCTGCTACTGTGCATTCGTCAGACTTTTTCTCAGCTGAGAGGTCACTCCACGCAATGATGGTGGAATCTTTAAGCAGCGGACCGCCCCATGCATCTTGTGTTGTTTGGAATTCCACCCCGGCCTGGTCGGTATCAAAAATCAGGAAATCGATGAACTGCACATGACCAACTTCGACAGCTTCCGCACCGCGTTCCACCTCCCAAGCCGTTAAACTGTCAAATACCGCCGGAGCGGAAATCTCGCTGTCACATGTGCCTCCTACCATGGGATAGTAAACGGGAAAGATCCAAAGACCGTACCAGCCCATGGAGTGAGCCGTGTTATTGTAAAACTCTTGCACAGGTATGTTACGCGGGCAAACTTTATCGGTGTAAGACGGCCCTCCGGGATGAAGAGGGGCATTGTACCAGAACCCAAAATGAGTTCCACCAGCAGCTGCGTTATGCCTGACGATGTTGTTAGGATTTGTGACCCAAAATGATGCTGGTGTGACGTCAACATTAAGCAAACTACTACTTGCTTGTGTAAATACAGCTAAATTATATTGGATGATGTTATTAGTTTCTATGCCATCCTCCAAGAAGTAAGCATGTCCCTGGGTGTTATACGCCACGTTGTGCTCGACCAACAGATGATGAACGGCGTGAATTGTCACGGCACGGTTGAACGTGTGGTGAATGCCGCACCCCCGGACATAACTACCGGACACGTTACCATTAAGATGGAAATGTATCGGATAACGGCCCAATCGGAAGGCTTGTCCAGCGTGAGTAACCTCAACATATTCGATCCGGCCTATCGCCAAGTTTTGATCTTGCACTTTTGCGAACAACATTATCTGGGCGCCAAACTGGTCACTAGCAGTCTCTTCACCAAAACGACCCTGAAAGCAGGTCTGTGTAGCAAATTGGTCTGTGAAAAGAGCAAAGCAATTAAAGTAAGAGTTCGGTGTAATAGTTTAGTTCAAATGTGAAACATGTAGGCATATACCTTACTGGAAAAATGATCCACATACAAAAAGGTTACAGTATGCCAAATTTGATATCAAAAACAACAAACCTCTTGTCATTGATTTTCATGATGAAAAATATATATATATCAATGGGTACTAGTCTCTTTGGGACAACCTTAAGGGGGGGGGGGGGGACTCAAGGAAGTTTTTGATTTGATTTTTTGA
Source organism: Ophiura sarsii (assembly GCA_035610835.1). Lineage (NCBI taxonomy): Eukaryota > Metazoa > Echinodermata > Ophiuroidea > Amphilepidida > Ophiuridae > Ophiura > Ophiura sarsii. Next base: position 12,193,357 of record CM069448.1, on the reverse strand, counting down.
TTTTTGTGAGTGCTGTACTTATTGAACTATTAATCAAATGCATACAAAAGTATACATTTTTGGAAAGGAAATGAATCAGAGAATCCAAATTTGGCGTAAATTTTGACCAAAAATGTTGCATTTTTGAGAAAATCACAAAATTCACTTATTTGACCCAATTTTTTTTGAAACAAGCTAACAAAATTATTTTTGAGTAAAAAATGCCCAAAATTGCTTGATTCTAATATTATGTCACTAATCTAGGGACGATTCTCTCATTTTCTCACCAAAATTTGGTCAAAATTTCCAAAATACAGCTTTAGAAGAAAAAATGAGAAAATTGTCCCTACATTAGTGTCTTAATAGTATAATCAAGCAATTTTGGGCATTTTTACTAACAAATAATTTTGTTAGCTTGTTCCAAAAGAAAATGAAAGAAATTGGTCAAAAAGTGAGTTTTTGTGATTTCTCAAAAAATCAACATTTTTGGTCAAAATTAATGCCAAAAATGGATTCTCTGACCCAAATCCCATCCAAAAAAAGTATACTTTTATATGCATTTGATTAATAGTTCAATAATTACAGCACTCACAAAATTCCAAAAAAACTTCCTTAAGTCCCCCCCCCCCCCTAAATCGGTCTACGTATGAAAAAGAAATGTCATTTTTTTTATGTTTACAGCTTATTTTACAACTTGACGTCAGATTACATTTAACCTTGATATGTGACCTTTTACCTCATTGACATTTCCCATGTTGCATGTATGATACAAGTTTGGCATACATGATTAACCCAAGTTCAAAGCTCTGTGTAAATGAATAGGACGGAAGATTCTCGAAACATAATAATGGTTGTAATCGGTGTTTGTATGAAAAATAAATGGGCATTTTTTAAAGGTGTATGTTCCGATCAATTTTTTGGGGCTATGATTTTTTTCTTCACATGAGGATATTTTGATATCAGAAGAATCCCCATATTTTCTCATTATGTCTGTAAAATCTTAGGGCCCAGAAATGTTCCATTTAGAAATTATAGGCTAAAATGTGGTGAATTACTGCCAAAGGTGGTTAACCACCAGCCAGTTTGTGTATAACTGAATGGGCAAATTAATTGTGACCTTGTGCTTCTAAAAATAGAACCATTGGAGTTATGCAACTCAAACTTTGGAATGCGACAATTATATGGATGACCTTTCATGTAAAATAGAAAACATCAAGTTTAAATTCGGGCCAGCAATCGGAACATCTACCTTTAATGTTTTCAGCTTATTTTACAACTTGACGTACTTCATGATAAATCACACATAACAAAGCCAAGTTTGAAAACATTATGGTTCTAAGGTAGCACACCTCTAAATAATAGCTAGTCAAATTTAGAAACCATTTTTACTCCTTATCTTTATCGATGCGCGTCGCTTTAAACGATGAGATCTCAATAACTATCGTGATTTAGAAATTGAGTTTGGTGTCAAATTAAACCCAAGACAATAATTAAGAACATGGTTAAAATTGTAGAGAGATTTTAACCATTTAATATTAGTAAACTAGTTCTGGGATTGTGGAAAATCTATCCATACTTGCTTGATATTTACAATTTTAATCGCAAGATCTTTATCAAAGCTACAATTAAATACCATGTTTAATGAATTTCTATGTATAAATGTTAATTTATGCCCCCCCCCCCTTCAGAAGATTCTTAGGTGGTGTGAACCATTTTCAGTCAAGAATATATTGAAATTTACACATAGAAAATCATTGAATGTAGTATTGAACTCGAGCTATTTTAATAAGCTTTCGAATAAAATCGTAAAATATGTGGCGAGTATGGATAGATTTTTCACAATTGGGCATTTGCCCCGGCCCTCTATCGTCATTTTATACAAGTTGAGTTTTTGCATGACTTTAATCTTACGCCGTGAAATTAGGACTGATATTTTGGTTGTTAATATTGATTGTGATTGTTTTATTATTAAACTGGACATTTTAAGCTTTAATTTGATACCAATCTCGGCTGGTAAATCATTTTAGTTACCAAGATATCACTATATATTGATTATCTTTATTAAACAACAAAAGAAGATAACATACAATGCCCAGGAACAACTGAGACAGGCAGGGATTAGACAAAGAAAAACAACTAATAATTAAACACTAGAAAGAAAGCAGAAAAAGAAGAAAATAAATACCATGGCGGGATGGAAAACAGACTAGATAAATTCATGAACGTTCCACTGAGGTTCATATCTGGCATTAAAAATGGAGTATGAAGAACTTATCGCAGATTTTGTGATATGTTTCTTCATAACAGTGAATGTGGTGGGAGTTTGAAGTTCTTTGGACAAGCGAGTTATTCTGCCTTTATTTATAAGCCCTCTTGATCCTACTTCGACAGCGATTAAGGTGCAAGAGAACCCGGCGTCAACAATGTCGGTAACAAGGGATGCGTACCGTTCGTTTTTGGTACGGTGAGCTTTTATTCACGCTATTTATAGCTTAAGTATTGCGCAAGAAGAGTTGCCAGTTTTCAATCCGGGACATTTAGAGAAGAGCTACCATAAGGTCTCTACTACGAATGACCTAATGACTGACTAACACACGAAGGATGCAGCCATAAGGTCTCTCCTACGGACGACCTAAAAAGGACATTTTGAGAAAAATGAGTTTTATAAATTTTTCATTGAGTTGTGTGTGCTTTTAACTCAAATGGGGCTATTTTTGAGTATTGGGTAAGTCTTTTTGGTACTTAGAATCTTTGGACGACAATGATTTTCTTGGTAACCAATATCTCAAAATGACTAAAAGGTGAGTTATGTCTTCCTGATTGTCAACCCTAGCACTGGTATCGGGCTCGCTATTTTTCTCAATTAATGATATTCTAGTTAAAAATAGAACTCGCTTGCGATCATTTTCCCCAACAATTTCCCTCGTGCTAGGCTTACATGTGATTTCCACCTAGTCCCCAACACTGGGAAGCCTGGGAAACTGGTAAGCATTTTTAAGAGTGACTATACCTACAAAGCCAACTTAGTGCATACAGATCATGGAACTCCCCATGCAAATCGGTGGAGGCTTTTTGCGGATTCCTTACACCTTCTGGATAGAGGACGGAGTGGGGGAAGCCTGCTGGTTGGAACAGCTTGGTAACATAGGGGAATATGGGCTGCTGATTAGAGCACCTTGAATGGGCCTATTATTAGATCAGCTGGGTTGATATTACATATATTACGTCTATGTCAACCCTTGACTTTTAGAGTATTCCTTTATTCTAAAAATGCTGCTTCAGAATCTCTGAATGTACCTTAAAATATTAGTCAAGACTTACTTGTATCAAATTCAGCATCACATGCTTCTATTGGCTCTGTCCATTCAGATTGTACCGAGCCACGGAAGACGACATTTCTTGTCAAGAGGCCAACCTCTGCTCTCGTCTCCAACAGTACTCCATCTATGGTCTGCGACATTGAAATGTGGTCATATTCAACAGCAGGTTCAAAGGACACGGTCATACCATCCTCGGAAATGGCTAGAATCAGAATGAGAAATGTACAATCGATTAGAATTTGATCAGGGATGGAAATAAGACCCGCCCGCCCGCCCATAGCAGGTAACTTTCGTGCCGGGCGGGTGAATATGCAAAGGCATCCGTCCGACTGGCGGGTAACATTTTTTAACCTCAAAGTGTAAGTAACTGTAAGTTCAGGGTAATTTCATCATCAGATGTCATGATGATAGAGGAGATCAGGTTGATAGGAGATTAAAGAGAGTATTGGATTGATGAACATGATGAATACGAGGAGCTGTTACGGGCTAGGGTTACAGTGGAACATCGTATAATAAAGACAAAGACATGTAATTGTAATCATTTAAAAGTAGTCTTGCTCTTAATTGTTTGCTGCAAAATATTATGAAAAAGACCTTTGGCTGGTGGAATTTTTGTCGGGCAGGTCAATTCTGTTAGTTACCTGCCCGACTGGCTAGTTGAAAAAAATCTGAAGTTCCAACCCTGAATTTGATTCGACAAAGATGGAGCCAGACATAGCATTGGAAGTGTATAGTCCATTCATAACCTCATGAATATGCATGCCAGATGGGACCCCGTCAAAATGCTACATTGTCATGAACACAAGAATGCAAGCGCAGGTGAATAACAAATGACACTGACACAAACCATAGATCGTCAATAGAGGGGATCATTATTTCCCAGATTATCTCAATCGAAATGTTGTGTGGAGCTGATCTATGTCTGTTTCGCACACACCTGTATGACTAGCATGTAAACTGATTGGGTATTGATAGTCTATTGCGACAACTACAGTATCTAATACTAGCTAATGGGATGCAAAAAATGATTAAAAAAAGCAACCGTGAAAGTTAAAATACTTGAAATATATTAATTCAATACACACATTCACCGATGTGATAGATGTAACGCTATTTGTGAAGTTTATAGACACGTATTACACCCAGTTTTTTATAACACATAAACTCGAACCCATGATGAGCGCAATGGACAATATAGCACATTCCTAGCGATGTAATGCATCTGGGAACGAGAGTGGCATATTATTTATGGATGTTGAGAAGTTAATTCATGACAGGACGAAAGGCTAATCAGCTTTTTGTGCTGAGCGACCTTGGTCCGAAACACACATAGCTTCAAACAAAATACCCACTTTTCCATTCCTGTCTTGTTTATCTATGCCCAAACCCAGATCTACATGCACAAAAACAAGATTCAAAATAAAAGGCCATTGATATGATAGGCTCAGACACAAATTTGATGATGATAAAATATCGTTTAGTCAGTTATATCATGGTCCATCCTTGTGGAAGTTGAAATTGCTGACTATTAACCCTAACCTCCTACCCACATTTTCCAAGGGAATTTTTTCAACGACAAAAACGCGGACAAAAAGAGTGCCGCCACCATTGGGGCTCGAACCCACAACCTCTCGGTTGCAAGACGGACGCTCTACCAGTGCGCCACAGGGGCCAACCATACTTGGGCGAGTATATTCGCCCAACTATGTTGCCTGGGGCCATTATTTCATCAAAAAATTCCCACGCCAGCTGGCACAGACAGACTTTACCGTGGACATTTGTGGCATTGGGACTGGTTAGGGTTAATAGTTTACATGCTGATATAGTTAATGATGACACATACACTGAAAATTCGTCGAGAAATACTTTTTGTTTTTTGCTGTAAGGGTGTCTATATAAGGAAATAGGGAGCCTTTGAAGGTGAGATCACAAGATAGGCTTTCGAATGAAGATGCTTGATTCTATGGCTACTCGATGCTCTGGATATGGTTAGCTTATGAATAATGCCACCACCTCTGTCACCATGGACGAGGGACATGGAAAAAGACATATCCAGGCAGGGTCAGTACACATACAGGGTAAAACAAAAGTGTACTCAAAATAAAATATTTTTTTAAAATATTGGTATCAGAATATGAAGGCAATCAATGTATGCGCCAATAGATGCATTTATTCACTATCATCAGCACTAAGAATCATGCCATTTCATGGTTCCGTTTAACAGAAATGACTATTTTGGTAAAGTCACTGCATTTTGAAACCGAACACAATATTGAATATTTAATGAACAAGTGGATTCATGTATGTTTACACAATAGCGAACTAATAAAGACAAATAAAACATTCTCTGTTGTTTTTTCAAACATTAAATGCGAAATAATGACAAAACAATGTCATTATTACACAAATTTAACAACAACACTAAATGGGCCTTTTGTGATAGTCAGACTCAGCTCGGACTAGAGTGTGGACCGTTTTCAATAGTGGAATTCAATAGATCTTATAAGAGAAAATATCGCAAATCTTGTTCGGTTTATAAAATGTTCACTTTTATGCAAATGAGCATAACATATGTTTACCACAACCACTTTCAAACAACTAAATTCTTTAAAAAGCTAATGAGATAACCCGTCTGCCTGAATAAAGAAATTGTGAAATTTGTGCACAGATTTTAAGATATAACATCCCAAAGTTGAGTACACCTTTTTTTTACTCACCCTGTATAGTACACAATCCATTCTTTTGACCATACCTATGTCCAGGAAATGAAATCTTGTTGCAAACAATCCCAGTGAAACCTACTTGATACCTCTGTGACACCCACTCAATACCTATATGGTACCCACTCAATACCCATGTGACTTCCACTTGATACCCATGTGACACCCACTTGATACCCATGTTGCACCCACTTAATACTCATGCGAAACCCACTTAAGGGAAGTGTCAACCCTACTATTTTGATGATCAACTTTTGCTTCTAAGTTTGAGAATATTGAATAAAAGTACATAAAAGTATACATTTATAGAAAGAAATTTTGATAAGGAATCCGATGGTGATATCAATGTGATACCAAATAGACTAAATTTTGAGAATTGAACCAATTTTTTCAGACAGCATAACTATAAAATAAAAAATGGTAATTTGTTCTAATATACATTTTTGTAAACAAGACAATTTTGTCTAGGAAGCAAATTTTTCTTTTTCCAAAATAAGGCTTAGTTTTGGAAATATTGCTAAAAACATTGAAAAGTGTAAAAGTCGTGTTTTTTTGCATACATTTCGCTAGAAATGGATGCATATCTTGAGTTTAAAATCCATAATCGAAAAAATAAAAAATTGCCTCCTAGCGCTGAAAGGCCTCTACAAAATGGTAGTAAAAGCTGACCTGATAGTTTGATATTTTTTTAGTTATGTTGTCTGAAAATTCGTAAAATTCCTTCAAATTAAAACTTCTAGAAAACATTGATTTAGTAAAAATATTGACATTTTCCACCATTTAAAGCTAAATGTTTACGGAATACACGGGCGTGTGACCTAAAAAGCGAGTATACTATTATGATCATTCAAAATAATCTGTCAGATTCAATTTATATTGTCACAATGTGAAGAAATTGGAAGAAAACTTAAATTTAAATGATCGTAAGATTGGCCTTTGTTTACATTTTTAGACATTGTTTTGCGCTCTTTTGTTTTTCGCGTCTACGTCGCGGATATTAAGCGGCGCGTCTAGTATTACGCACAGGAAGTTTCAGCGCGCGACGCAATGATCGAACAGCTGTCGCAGCATTTGAAAAGTCTTTTACTGGCTCAAACTTACCAAAACAACAATTTAAAATCACCCAAAAGAACGAGAAATAATTGCTTCCGATTAGTAACTTATGATGGTAATGATAGAATACATATAAAAGTATAAAATAATAGAGAAATATGAAATTCAATTTTTGAAACAAGTGCCGGGTTGACACTGCCCTTAATACCAATGTGAAATACCCACTTACTACCCATGTGACACCAATAATACCATGTGATACCCACTTAATACCCATGTGACACTCACTTGATACCCATGTGACAACACTTAATACCCATGTGATACCCACCTGATATATGTGAAACACCCACTTAATACCCACATGACACCAATTAATACCCATGTGATATGCATGTGACACCCACTTGATACCCATGTGACACCACGTAATACCCATGTGACACCCACTTGACAACCATGTGATACGGCTTAATACCCATGTGACATCACTTAATACCCATGTGTCACCCATGTGATACCCATGAGACACCCACTTAATACCCATGTGACACCCACTTAATACCCATGTGACACCCACTTAATACCCATGTGACACCCACTTAATACCCATGTGACACCCACTTAATACCCATGTGTCACCCACTTAATACCCATGTGACACCCATGTGATACTCATCATTATACACAAATTACCATTTAGAATGTCATTCTTTTATTGACTATGCCTATGACCAATGTATTAACTATCTGGTCTTGTATCTTGGGTGTCAAGTAGGCAACATCTATTACTGACACTGTGCTATAATTATAGTGGTGAATTTGTGTAGTTCACTATCTTTTTTATAGTTCGTACCACTTTTGTTTTTATATTTTGTCCCTGATGAAGGGTGGTATATCTCCACTTGAAACGTCGGTCTTTATTGTTACGTTATATTTCTGTTGTTTTATAGACGTTATTCATAATTGGCTCATTTACATCAAAAGAGGGCCATGCTATCCAACTGAGCATGCTCAGAGCAATTAGTGCTCCGAAAACGAGGCTAACGATGTAGCTGAGATGACAGTGATGTAGATCATAAAAAAAGCTTCATACCTTTGAGCTGTTCAATATTTGACCTTATTACATTCGTGAAATAAACTTGAACGTTTAGACTATTTATTCCACTAGTTTGAAATGAAATGTTTGCTGGTAACTGACACTATATAGGAAAATGTAGAAATTCACAGTTCATTACATTGTAGTAACAGTACGAGATTGTATGTATATCGAGTATGTCTCCCTCTTTAGACATGAAATCACGAATTATGAATAACGTCTATTGCACAGCAATTGTTATTGCTTGTTCCTGTGCATTTCCATACATGTGTTATTGTCATTTCTCTGTTTTATCGTGTTATTATCCCTCGTCATTGCCTGTTTCCCCACACCCAGTTAGTATATCTTGCTTTTACTCTTTGTATCTGGTCTTGACTTGATACTCATGTGACACCTACATGACACCCATTTGATAACCATGTGACCTCCATGTGATAGCCATCTTGACAAATAACCCGCCCGAAATAGTAAGTATTTCATTCTCTCATTGACTATTCCTATGACCAGTACATGCAATGACAATCCAATGATCTTGACTTGATACTCATGTGACACCCATGTGACATCCACTTGATGCCCATGTGATACCCATCAGTACACACCACTCACCCATTTATATAGTAAGCATTTCATTCTATTGTTGATTATATGTCCAGTAGGTGCAATGACTATCTGATTTCCACTTGATACCCATGTGACATCCATTTGATAACCACATGAAACCCATGTGATACCCATCAGTACGCACAACTCACCTGTTATAGTAAGCATTTCATTTTCTCCCTGACTATGCCTATGCCCAGTAGTTGCAATGACCATCTGATAGCCAACATTCCATGAGACAGCTTTCATCAATGTCATCTGCGTGGCCCCTTTATTGATGGATTGAGCCAGATGCGTCCACGGCATGGGTACTGGTTTACCTGAGTGCGACAAACAAAACAATATAAGCTCAATGAAAAAAAGCCTGATGCACTCCAAAAAAAAGCATTTGAAAAAAAAAATGATTTTTTACAGTATTTTACCATTTCTTAGAATTTCACAAAAAAATGGAAAAATGTTTAGTGTTGATTGTGTTTCTTTGATCAAGTAGATAATAATATTACATCCAAATAATAGATATGTTGACTATATTGGTCAGATTCCATCATGTCGTATAGAGCAAAAAGCAAGGACAGTGAACCCCAAAATGCAGGGTTGTCACCAGAGTGATTTTAGAACCGGGTAAAAAATGTGAATCATTTAACCTTTAACCCATGTTAGTATTGCACACAGTCAATCTAGGGAGCACAGCACAAAGACGCTCTCCATAGACTTTACTGTTAGGAAAGGCTTTCTTAAATGGCTCTAGTTTTTATATTAGTGCGTTTGGTTCAATGAAATTTTGATATGTTTTACTCACAAGGGTATTCTACAACATATCTGAATATGAAGGAGACATCACCGTGCACTTTTTTTGATATAAGCCGCCGCATAACAACGTAGTGATATGCCTACCTAAATTCGGTCTCCGGTCTGGATATTACCGCATGTGTAAATCGGTCCGTGAAATTGAAATTGACCTCAAATCACCTAGTTGAAATGTCAGAACATCAACTACACATTTCAAACACAACATATTAGTGAAAAATTATATCATAAACCGTCAAAAAATAACTCTCTTTCCCGCCAAATAGGAACTATTGTCGTGATAAACTTTGAGTGATCGCGACGATAGCGTGTCGCGATACCTATTTAGGTATGTGCTCCCTTATAGAGCACAAATTTGCTCAAAATCATTCAAAATTGATATCAACTTTTTCAGCGTGAAATTTTGAACAAACTAGCCAAATAAAATGACATTTGAACAATCCGTTTTTGAAATATGATCTGATCACGGAGGCCGCATCTTCCGTAAAATCACTATTATTTTCCGTTTTTTGACTCTAGACGCGGCACGCGTTGACTTGTAAGTTAGGCCTACACTCACGAAATTCAAACTTTTTGACTTAAATCCAACTGATTTTGATTTTGATCAGTCTCTGATTTTGTCGACCTAACCCACCTATAACACATCAACTGAAATAACGCCGTGTTTTTGTTTAAAAAAGAGCAACCACACACCCCCCCCCTGTTTTTTAAGCGGACACAGTTGGCCTATGCCATAAATACACTGCCCAGTAGATATCAAAACGCATAGATTTGGGTGAAACCCGACTTTTATTTATTGCATTGTGTAATACACCTACATTGGATCGGAGCACGCAGGAGATCGGGGACCTGGTGCTTATAGAGCACAAATTTGCTCAAAATCATTCAAAATTGATATCAACTTTTTCAGCGTGAAATTTTGAACAAACTAGCCAAATAAAATGACATTTGAACAATCCGTTTTTGAAATATGATCTGATCACGGAGGCCGCATCTTCCGTAAAATCACTATTATTTTCCGTTTTTTGACTCTAGACGCGGCACGCGTTGACTTGTAAGTTAGGCCTACACTCACGAAATTCAAACTTTTTGACTTAAATCCAACTGATTTTGATTTTGATCAGTCTCTGATTTTGTCGACCTAACCCACCTATAACACATCAACTGAAATAACGCCGTGTTTTTGTTTAAAAAAGAGCAACCACACACCCCCCCCCCCTGTTTTTTAAGCGGACACAGTTGGCCTATGCCATAAATACACTGCCCAGTAGATATCAAAACGCATAGATTTGGGTGAAAACCGACTTTTATTTATTGCATTGTGTAATACACCTACATTGGATCGGAGCACGCAGGAGATCGGGGACCTGGTGCTATAAGGGAGCACAGCACAAAGACGCTCTCCATAGACTTTACTGTTAGGAAAGGCTTTCTTAAATGGCTCTAGTTTTTATATTAGTGCGTTTGGTTCAATGAAATTTTGATATGTTTTACTCACAAGGGTATTCTACAACATATCTGAATATGAAGGAGACATCACCGTGCACTTTTTTTGATATAAGCCGCCGCATAACAACGTAGTGATATGCCTACCTAAATTCGGTCTCCGGTCTGGATATTACCGCATGTGTAAATCGGTCCGTGAAATTGAAATTGACCTCAAATCACCTAGTTGAAATGTCAGAACATCAACTACACATTTCAAACACAACATATTAGTGAAAAATTATATCATAAACCGTCAAAAAATAACTCTCTTTCCCGCCAAATAGGAACTATTGTCGTGATAAACTTTGAGTGATCGCGACGATAGCGTGTCGCGATACCTATTTAGGTATGTGAATGCCCGAGCAGCATTACTAGCGTGCTTCTTGCGTGAGAGACGATACGATCAGTCGACTACGTCACATATTGATTGTTGACTATGAATAAATTATGATAATGTTTGGTTTTGACCAGTGAGGAAATATTTAAGCTTACTTCGCCGTTGTGCGGTAAAAAACCAAGGAATTACACAGTAATCTAAGAATTTTATTAAGTGGAATCAGTGGGGGTAAGAAATTTGTGCCGGGCGGTAAGGTTGAAATTTACTGTGAGTACCGGGCGGAGATTTTGAGAGCCAGTAGCTCCGCCCGGCATGGTGACAACCCTGCCAACATGTGTAGGCCTTGCACCTATTCCGTGTACATGCCTATCTAACCTGTATCCCACTGTCTAATTTGATGCTATATAATTATAAAATCAGCCTATGGTAACAGTTTCCACGCTAGTATATCTAAAAGCCTAGAACCCGGACTCACACTCAATTTCCACAGCCCTTACACTGCTTTTGTTAGCTGAGTGAAGACCTCCTTAATCCTGTCACTCTACCTTGGAAGCTGATGGAACAAAAGTGCCAAATCTAGGTTTATTTTAGGGTTTAAGGTTTAACCAGGAGGCCTTAGGCCCCAAAAGTCATGTGTTGGCGAAGGACAAGTTCACCAATTCACGGGCACCAAGTATTATAGCCAGGCGTGTGTGCATTACGACTGCGATGGTGGTCCGCACTATTATAGGTTGCAGCAGTAATGGTTTGTACTTCATAACAAGACCAAGTGACATACATGGTGTCCACAAAAAAAAATCGAAACCATTTCAAAGCTTTATATCTCCTGTAAAATATTTCGCACTTTAAATCTGAAAATATATTTGGATAGAGAACACTTACTATTTTACACGAGCGGAATTGTGTGTTTACACAACACACAATACCATGCAGTTTTAGATTTTCATGACGCCAGCTGTGCGTAGCTGCAAACACGTGCTGGAAACTGGAGCTGCAGTTTCCTCATATTCCATTCACGTGGCTTTCACAAAATACATTCACTCATTACATTTAGTGTAACTTATGATAATTGTTCATGTGTTCTAAAGTTCATAAAATAATATTATTTTAATCTGAGATTTCAACAACAAAAATCGCAATTGGGAAAAAATTCCCTTCATCCATATCCCTCCCTCGCTCCATCTAATTCATTACATACGCAAACATTATAGTACGCATTATGAAAGTGCAGTTTTACAGGTCAGTGCGGCATTCAAAGTATTATTTGTTACTAAAATGCATGGTCAATGTACAGCTCAAGAGGAAATGTGTGTAAAAATGACCATATAAGGGATGCATGGTCAATGTAGCTCAAGATGGAATTTCAGTATCAAGTATTTGACTGAAATTGTCTATATTTCGTGATGAAAATGATGGAGTGATTTTGGCACTTTGTTTACATTAAGCTTTTTTTTAGTTGTTTAAAACTAAAACATTTTCAAATCAGTGAGATTTTTATTAGATTCCACTTGCACACACTCATGACAATGTGTACTACCTAAATTAATTGATAGAATTGAAAAAATCCTATCAACACTTCTCAACTTGTACCGAAAGTAGGAACTATTGTTGTGATCATATTTTACCAGACGTGATATCTCACAGTGCAATAGTTGTATACCCTAAACTGTCTATCAACTTACCATGGAGGTCCAGGGTTCCATTCCTCACAGCGAGTGTCTTGGCCCCAAACATAGGCAATTCTTTAGATCGCACATGTCCGTGCATCTTTATGGTAGCTTGATTCAGGTACGGTACCTCATGTGTCCCTATCTGCAGACAGCCCGAATCCACGATCAGGATGTGTTCAGCGTTCAATGTGATACTGGCTTGCTCATCGTCAAAGATCATACAACCACCTATCATATAAAAAAGATATGTAAATATTAACATGGCCCATAATGCAATGGGTAAATATCTGCAGACAGCCCGAATCCACGATCAGGATGTGTTCAGCGTTCAATGTGATACTGGCTTTCTCATCGTCAAAGATCATACAACCACCTATCATATAAAAAAGATATGTAAATATTAACATGGCCCATAATGCAATGGGTAAATATCTGCAGACAGCCCGAATCCACGATCAGGATGTGTTCAGCGTTCAATGTGATACTGGCTTTCTCATCGTCAAAGATCATACAACCACCTATCATATAAAAAAGATATGTAAATATTAACATGGCCCATAATGCAATGGGTAAATATCTGCAGACAGCCCGAATCCACGATCAGGATGTGTTCAGCGTTCAATGTGATACTGGCTTTCTCATCGTCAAAGATCATACAACCACCTATCATATAAAAAAGATATGTAAATATTAACATGGCCCATAATGCAATGGGTAAATATCTGGAGACAGCCCGAATCCACGATCAGGATGTGTTCAGCGTTCAATGTGATACTGGCTTGCTCATCGTCAAAGATCATACAACCACCTATCATATAAAAAAGATATGTAAATATTAACATGGCCCATAATGCAATGGGTAAATATCTGAAGACAGCCCAAATCCACTATCAGGATGTTCTCAGCGTTCAATGTGATACTGGCTTGCTCATCGTCAAAGATCATACAACCACCTATCATATAAAAAAGATATGTAAATATTAACATGGCCCATAATGCAATGGGTAAATATCTGCAGACAGCCCGAATCCACGATCAGGATGTTCTCAGCGTTCAATGTGATACTGGCTTGCTCATCGTCAAAGATCATACAACCACCTATCATATAAAAAAGATATGTAAATATTAACATGGCCCATAATGCAATGGGTAAATATCTGAAGACAGCCCGAATCCACGATCAGGATGTTCTCAGCGTTCAATGTGATACTGGCTTGCTCATCGTCAAAGATCATACAACCACCTATCATATAAAAAAGATATGTAAATATTAACATGGCCCATAATGCAATGGGTAAATATCTGCAGACAGCCCAAATTCACGATCAGAATTAACATGGCCCACAATGCAATGGGTAAATATCTGCAGACAGCCCAAATTCACGGTCAGAATTAACATGGCCCACAATGCAATGGGTAAATATCTGGAGACAGCCCAAATTCACAATCAGAATTAACATGGCCCACAATGCAATGGGTAAATATCTGGAGACAGCCCAAATTCACGATCAGAATTAACATGGCCCACAATGCAATGGGTAAATATCTGGAGACAGCCCAAATTCACAATCAGAATTAACATGGCCCACAATGCAATGGGTAAATATCTGGAGACAGCCCAAATTCACGATCAGAATTAACATGGCCCACAATGCAATGGGTAAATATCTGGAGACAGCCCAAATTCACGATCAGAATTAACATGGCCCACAATGCAATGGGTAAATATCTGGAGACAGCCCAAATTCACTATCAGAATTAACATGTCCTATAATGCAATGGGCAAATATCTACTAACAGTAACAATTTACAATCAGTATGCGTTCAGCAGTGTGATACTGGATTTCTCATTGTCAAAGACCAAACAACCACCTATCCTACGAGGGTCATTCAATAAGTTCTACCTCCTCACTTATAACATCACTAATATGAATGTCAGCAACATGACATTTCTCATAATTATAGCTCTGAAAAAAAGCTACTCATTTATAGTAAATGATAATTGATACCTGTTTCACCTTTTTTATGCGGTCAAAGCCAGAGAGAGATTGAAGCCTTACTTTGATCGATGCGCGTCGCTTTAAATGATGAGATCTCAATGACTATGTTCAGTATTTTACAATTTTGATCAAAAAACCTTTAGCCAAGCTACAATTTAATACCATGTTGAATGAATTTCTATGTGTAAATGTCTATTTATGCAAACCCAAAACTTTGATGCATTACACATGCGGGTCACCTTATTTTCAGGTTTTTAGGTGATTTTAACCATTTTCTGGCAACAGTTTTTTGAAATTTATTCAATCATTCAATGTGGTATTAAACTTTAAGCTATTTTAACAATCTTTCGATTAAAATCGTAAAATATCAAACATGAATTGATAGATTTTCCACAATCAGGCATTTACACCCTCTATCATCATTTTACAAGCTGAATTTTTGCACGACTTCAGTTTTGCACCGTGAAAGTAGGACTGATATTTATTAATATGATTTTAATATTGTTTGTGATTGCTCTATCATTAAATGTGATTTTTTAAGCTTTAACTTGATTCCAAACTCGGCTGCTAAATCATTTAAGTAACCGAGAAATCATTATTTTAATCACACATATTGATAAGAAGTATTGCGCAATAAGAGTTGCCAGTTTTCGGGGAGGAGGAACTATATAGAGGCGTGCCAAAGTGATGTATGTATCGTATGGTAAATCTTTAATATGATAGTCACATTATGAGTTGTCTTTATGGGCAATCTTCAAAATATTCAATCAGGTAGTCGATGGTAGATAATCTCTGGAGTGACTTGGAATCCCTCCATTTAACCCTGTTTATTGAAGATCTCTCAGTTTTATCTCTTACAATTGACCAAATGATCAGTACTTAGAGAGATATTTTGCTGTTTTTCATCTGTTTCCGTCACACTAAATGGACATTCAGTTTTCACTGCATTTTCAGACCAATTTACTATGAATTTGTGGCTGAGATGAGACAAGGCTACAATTGCGGAGTATTCCATAATAATGGCTTATATAATAGCAAAGTTATGAGGTAGGAAATAGAACTTATTGAATGACCCTCGTATAAAAATATATATAAAAATTAAATATTGCCCCAATGCAATGAGTCAAATCTCTAAGCAGCCACAATCTACTAACAGTATGTGTTCAGTGTGTGATTTGTTAACAATCTACTAACAGTATGTGTTCAGTGTGTGATTTGTTAACAATCTATTAACAATATGTGTTCAGTGTGTGATTTGTTAACAATCTACTAACAGTATGTGTTCAGTGTGTGATTTGTTAACAATCTACTAACAGTATATGTTCAGTGTGTGATTTGTTAACAATCTACTAACAGTATATGTTCAGTGTGTGATTTGTTAACAATCTACTAACAGTATGTGTTCAGTGTGTGATTTGTTAACAATCTACTAACAGTATGTGTTCAGTGTGTGATTTGTTAACAATCTACTAACAGTATGTGTTCAGTGTGTGATTTGTTAACAATCTACTAACAGTATGTGTTCAGTGTGTGATTTGTTAACAATCTACTAACAGTATGTGTTTAGTGTGTGATTTGTTAATTTTCCTGTTTCCAATATAGCTCATCCTAACTATATCACATTTCATGAGCTGTCAATTTTAGCTAATAACGCCCATTTGCATATATTGAAGAAACGAAATCTCTGTTGAATAAAACAAAACAAAAACTTGCTATTGTTACCTTGTATAAGCAGCATCTTCAACACAGGTGTGTCTTCGTCCAAGAGAACAGTCTGTCCCTCTTTGATGATAACAAAATCACCCTTGACTGGAGGAGCTTTACCACCCCACGTGAAGTTTGAGGACCACAGGTCAACATAGTAGAAATCTGCAGCATCGTCCTGCAAACCAAACAATATAGAAAACAAGAATCCTGTTGACGAAATTCAACAAGGCCTGTGATGGTCGATTGATCATTCAGCCATAACTGAAGGGGACTTGGCACCAGAATGGCCTTGTAAGTGCCCAGTGATGGTCAGAATTGATCATTCAGCCATAACTTAAGGAGGGATTGCACCAAAGTGGCCTTGTAAGTGCCCAGTGATGGTCGGAATCGATCATTCAGCCATAACTGAAGGGGGCTTGGAACCAGAGTGGCCTTGTAAGTGCCCAGTGATGGTCGGAATTGATCATACAGCCATAACTGAAGGAGGGATTGGCACCAGAGTGGCCTTGTAAGTGCCCAGTGATGGTCAGAATTGATCATTAAGCCATAACTGAAGGAGGGATTGGCACCAGAGTGGCCTTGTAAGTGCCCAGTGATGGTCGGAATTGATCATACAGCCATAACTGAAGAGGGATTGGCACCAGAGTGGCCTTGTAAGTGCCCAGTGATGGTCGGAATTGATCATTCAGCCATAACTGAAGGAGGGATTGGCACCAGAGTGGCCTTGTAAGTGCCCAGTGATGGTCGGAATTGATCATACAGCCATAACTGAAGGAGGGATTGGCACCAGAGTGGCCTTGTAAGTGCCCAGTGATGGTCGGAATTGATCATTCAGCCATAACTGAAGGAGGGATTGGCATCAGAGTGGCCTTGTAAGTGCCCAGTGATGGTCGGAATTGATCATTCAGCCATAACTGAAGAGGGATTGGCCCCGGGGGATTGGCCCCAGAGAGGCCTTGTGAGTGCCCAGTGATGGTCGGAATTGATCATTCAGCCATAACTGAAGAGGGATTGGCACCAGAGTGGCCTTGCAAGTGCCCAGTGATGGTCGGAATTGATTATTCAGCCATAACTGAAGAGGGATTGGCACCAGAGTGGCCTTGTAAGTGCCCAGTGATGGTTAGAATTGATCATTCAGCCATAACTGAAGGGGGCTTGGAACCAGAGTGGCCTTGTGAGTGCCCACTTTCCACGAGGCTGTTAGTTTTATTATATGCAAGACAGATTTTTCAAGGATTCTCAAGGATTACTGAACCAAAACTAGGCATGTTTGTACTTAATTCAATGCAATACTCATGGTGATTCCAAATTTGGTAATGAAATTGAATAATTTTGCCATTTTTGAAACATTTTGTGAAATTTTGGAATGTCCCAGCAATAGCTGCTAACAAGTTGTAGAAAAGAAAGACGTTAACTGAGGATGAGGTCACACAATTAATCAATAGGTTTGCAGCTAAAAGTTGCATGCTTGACCCCATCCCAACATGGTTTTTGAAGAATAACTCTTATATCTTTGTTTCTGCCATTACCAAAATTGTTAATATGTCCATATCCACAGGGGTTTTTCCACAGAGCTTGAAGCACGCCATTATCAGCCCTATCATCAAGAAGCCATCTCTCGATCCAAACAACCTGAAGCATTACCGACCAGTGTCAAACATTCCTTTCTTAGCGAAAGTCATCGAGAAATATGTTGTGAACACTATTACAAAACACATGTTGGTGAACAACCTTGGCGAACCACTTCAATCAGCGTACCGGGCGGCACACAGCACAGAGACTGCACTACTTAGCGTAAAAAATGACATCATGATTTCTCTCTTCCAACAACAAGGCGTGTTCATTGTGCTCCTGGATCTAAGTGCCGCTTTCGACACTATAAGTCACAGTGTACTCTTTGATAGAATGAAGAACGAAGTTGGACTGACAGGCACTGCTTTGAAGTGGGTTGTCTCTTATTTCACCGGGCGAACCACAAGTGTAAATATCAATGGTGCTCATTCCAAGAAATGTTCGCTAAAATACGGAACGCCTCAGGGCTCCATAGTGGGACCATTATCCTTTTCCATCTATACAATACCAATTGGAAGGATTATAAGGAAGCATGGTTTGATGTACCATCTCTATGCTGATGATGTGCAGCTACTGGCGAAGTTTGATCCTTCAGATGGCTCTTCCATTCAATCTGCTCTCAACTCACTTACATCTTGCATTCATGAGATCAGCTTGTGGATGACAAGCAACTCATTGAAACTTAACAGTGATAAGACAGATTTTTTCGTAGCCATTTCACCGCATAATAAACGCCGTTTGCCTCCTGTGACACTGACAATTGGTAATGAAATCATTCACCCATCTGAGACTGTGAGAAACCTAGGAGTCATATTTGACACCCATATGACTATGTCCAGGCAAGTTTCAACTCTTCGCAGTAGTGTATCATTCCATCTGAGGAACATTTCGCGAATTCGACGCTTTCTTGACTTCAACACATGCAATGACATTGTCCGTTCCCTTGTTCTGTCCAGACTAGACTATGGAAATGTATTACTCATGGGTGCAAATGCTAAAGAAATTGCTCGTCTACAGGTTCTGCAGAACTGGGCTGCGAAGCTAATTTTCTGTGTTGCAAAGAAAGAACATGCTTCCCCACTTTTGAAACAACTGCACTGGCTACCTGTGACGGAGCGCATGTACTTCAAGACCATGCTCTACATTTACAAATGTCTCGCAGGTTTGGGTCCGGCTTACTTAACATCTGGCCTGACTCTGTACTCACCAGGGCGAGAGGGATTGCGTTCTGCATCCGATTTGTCTCGTCTAACAGAACACAAAATTCATAACCGGACTCTTGCATCAGCTGCTGACAAAGCTTTCTTCTATGCTGCACCAAAACTATGGAACAAATTACCAGTTGCAGTCCGCACATCATGCTCTGTTACAGTGTTTAAGAAAGCTCTCAAACATCACCTGTTTTCACAAATCTGATTGCTTCTGTTTAATCTTGTTAGATATTTCTCTGTTTATTGCTTTTGATGCCATGTAGATTTTCATGTATTTTTGTGTATATATTTTTGCGCCGTGGTCTTATAGAAATGGCGCGGTATAAAAGCCTTTCGTATGTATGTATGTATGTATGTAAAGAAAATTGATTTGAGTATAATTCCTCTTTTCTTTTGCAAACAATGATATACAAATATAATATTTAAGCAAATCAATGTAGTAATCAAGAAAATTTAAAAGGAAATCTTTGTGGAGAATATTGAGCCTTTTTTTAAATGTTGGTGAAACCTGATGAAACCAGAAAAAAACCAAGTTAAATCAGCAATAATGTGCCTAAAAAAACTGGGTCCAAAAACAACAGAGCTTATAACTTAAAAAATGCTGCTTCATATGTACGGATATAAGGTAAATCTACCTTTTATTTGTGAAATTGTGAGACCAATGGAATGGCAACTTTCTGAAATACAAAGCTTTCAATAGAATGTGGTCAGAATATTTTTCTTCTTCAATTTAACGATAAACCACCCATGCGTTGCATCTGTGCGTTGTGTGCAAGTTTCCCCTGCATGGTGTTTATTCTCTGAAATATCTTATGTTTGGTAAGAGGTTAAATCACAGGTAATTTTGATCACTATTGAGCATTTAAAATACCCATTGCAGCAGGGATGTAGCTACACTGGTCGGTGCCGGTCGGTAGCGGCACTAAGGCTAAACAACCGGCACTCACAGCAATTTTCAGGCAAATTAACCAGCTCTAAGACTCAAAATTTGAGTATATGTACATCAAATACCACAAAATGGCAGAGAATGCAAGAGCGTGGCGATAAATGTGTGAGATTTTAGCCGGCACTAAAATGTGGCTAGCTACAACCCTGCATTGCAGTAACCTTGTTATTAAAAATGTACAAAAACAGAGCAAATTGACAATTTACAAAAACAGAACAACTGTTAGAGCACCCTGATACCCTGCCTCTATGCATGACTGAATGGCTGGTTTAGAAATGGTTTTTGAACTGCTACAAAGAATGGCAGAAGATTATTTATTGAATCTTCTAAAACATTTCATAAATATTTACACTTTTTAATCCTCCTTATGACAGAGATAAATCATTGTAAAGAATAAAGGCAAAGGCAAAACTTTGACGAAGTCAGTACGATGCGCAAATGCAACGCATGGACGGGTTCATGGGCAAATTAAAAAAAGAAAAAGAAGTTCTGACCATACTGTATTCAAAGCTTTGTATTCAAAAAAATGTGTGTCCGATTGTTTTCATAATTTCATCAATGTAAGATATATTTACCTTCATATCCCGAAATATGAAGCAGCTATGTTTCCTATATTTTGAGCCATAAGCTCTCCGGTTTTTGGACCCAGTTTTTTGGGACACGCCGTAATTACTTTTATTAATACTTAGAAATAATAGGCATATTTATTTATTAATACTCTTACATTAAATGTGTATACATTCAGGCAACTTCCCATAATAAAAAATATTAAATCCTAACCTCGGTTTCTAATGCTATGCCATTATCTGCCACTTTAACTTTGACCTTTGACTTGACAGTTTTAGAACTACTTCCTGTTGTACAGGTGATTTGCGTTGTGGATTCTGCCGTGACGGTACATACTACTCCAGCAATTGTTACTTCATTTCCAGATGCGCTGTTGACATAGGAATAAAAAGAGAATCGGTTCATCAAATGACATTACAAGTTCTGTTATCATTGTTAGGCCTAAAAAAGGTTGTTTGCCCAAACAAGAGTTGAAAAAAGTGGGTCGGTAGGTCCATTACCTTTTTCTGTTCTTTTTTGTTGTCGATATAAAATACTTTCTGAGAAGAAAAAGACTATACTATTTAATTTCAATATGCTCTTTAAAACTCTAACCTTCCTGCACTACGATTCACTATGGCAAAAAACAATGTTAACACGCATGCTACAGCACTCGATATGATGACTTCATCAACCAAGCTGACATGCGTGTACAAAATTGCTGCCCGAGTGAGCGTTGGCAGGTTAGCCGAGTGGTTAGGGACAAAGCGCAGTGATCGGAGGGTCCAGGGGTCAGATCCCAGGGGTTTCAGGTCGATTATTTGGTTTAACATTTCCACACTGTAAAAACATAGCCTGGCTGGTTAGGACTAATACATGTATTTTGTTTTAATAGTGCAGCTGGCAGCCTATAGAACCCTTCCGACCATGCTGGATGGTCTGACATGTGCCGTTTTCACAAGACAGTGATAGGATCTTGGATTTGTATCTCCTTGGTGTTTTAAAGGGTGGATATGTGGGAATAAGTAAATTACAGGGCAGTTTTGTTGATTCGTTTGGCAAATTAAGATGGAAAATATCATTTAATACATGTATTTTTCAACTTAAAACATTATTTAAAATAAAAAGAAATCTAAACAAAACCCCAAAAAACATGGGGTTTGAGATTTTATGGGTCGGTCAGGTTTGGGCAAACAAATCTTTTTTTAGGCCTTATAAATAAATGCAGGGTTTCCAAAAGTGTTCATACTTTTTTAAAGCTTTGCATTTCTCTTCAAATAATGCTCAATACCAAAGTGAACACATATTGATTTATACCCTTTCTTCCGTACTTTGGCAAACTGTCATTGTAAGTTTGGTATCAAAATAATTCTACAGGACTTCTCTATTCAAATATGTTTTCAGTTTTACTGGGAAATAGTTTACCAGAGATATAAAGCTTTTTCAAAAGGTATTGAAACTTTTAGGACACCCTGTTATTCAGCAAAGTAAACAAGCCCTCGTAATTGTGTCTCTGTAATCATTTTAAACCTGTTATTGCATATGGGAAATATTTTAACAGAGAAAGAATGATGGTTTATTGATGTATATTTTGATACCTTATTTGTCTAAATCTGTTCTGTGTAAAAACTCTTCTTCTCAATTTGCACTTTTGAACCACCAATATGGTCTATTGCAAATAGGTAAACATAAATTGATTATCATTTTCTGATGCATTGTGGGATAGAAAAATGGGCAAATGTTGTCCCTTTTCTATCCCACAATGCATCAGAAAAGGATAATCAATTAATATTTACCTATTGCAATAAGGTCTATGGTTATTGACAACAAGCATGAATTGTGTGATCAAATCAAGACAATATGATACGCTTTGATACAATTAACTGGAGAAAAACTAAAACTAAAATGTTCCACTTCGATCCTGAAAACAACCAACAATAATTGGTCAATTGTACCACAGATGACACAACATTGCATGAGTTTTCTGATATCTACAGTGCAATACAGGGTGTATCAAAAAAAACGCAACACTTTTTGCCAAGAGCTGTCACATATCGCCCTAAATCTTAAATATTCTGTTAGGACTATTTCTTAGATATCACATAGTCAAATTACAGCAATAACGATTATGAATTCGCTGAGATATTTTAATATCTCAGCGAAAGATAAAGTAGACAAGTACAAAACACGATTTACATCGTTCGTCCTATAAACAGAGTTGTTGGTCTGGACATGCTATGGAGTGGCCTGCTCGCTCTCTAGACCTTACACCATTAGCCTTTTTCTTTAGGGGTTATGTTAAGTCTCAAGTCTTCCAGACACCACCAACTAATCTCCAAGATCTTAGGAACTGCATCACCAAGGCTGTTTAGGAAATAAGGCACACACAGATGACACGTCGAGTAGTGCTTCTCATGCAGGAATGTGCTCGTCGATGCATCTTGAAACAAGGACAGCATTTTGAAGGTCGAGCTGCACCATAATGTCACCATCACAAACTAACAATGAATGATTCATACAAAACAATTCCTACCTTTAGTGGACTGCTTCATTTTTTCATATTTTGAATATTGTACCATACTTATATTTCATTACTTACATTTAAAGGCATATTATGTGATCTTTTCCAGAGAGCGCCCTCTATTCATGATATTTTTTAGAAAGTAGATTTTCTTGCAGATTTACATTTCCGATCATAAATCATACATATATTCCAAGTTACAGAGCGATACGATTCGTAATTACCTCAAAATCATGGTTTTAGAGTGAATTTAGAGTGCAAAATATAAACTGTCGGAGTTATCCGACAGTTTATTCTCACTCTAAAACCATGATTTTGAAGTAATTAAGAATCGTATCGCCCTGTAACTTGGAATGTATGCATGATTTATAATAAGAAATGTAAATCTGCAAGAAAATCTGCTTTCTATTTTTTTTTCGATGTTGAGGGCGTTCCCTGGAAAGATCACATAATATACCTTTAAGAGAGAAAGAAGAGGAGAGGGGATTTGCATCCACAGACTTTGTAATTTAGATTTTCAAGCTGTGTCATTAACTATCAACTAATTTATTGCAAATGTGCTCAGATTTTATATATGATATGATACTGAAATAGCAGTTGCAGCCAGATTTTATCTTTAACATGAAATATTCTTCTCAGAATGATGTTTGTTTCCCATTATTTAAGTACAATGGGTTATTAAAGTGTCTTGCTAATATTGACCTGACAAGAAGATCAGGAATACAGGATAAACGATGTAAAACATGTTTTGCACTTCCCTACTTATATCCTGAGTATCTCAGCCAATTCATAATCGATATTGCTGTAATTTGACTATTTGATAGCCAAGAAGTAGTCTTAACAGAATATTTATATCCGGATGCGCCCAATATTCTAAAAATATTGCCGTCCATTTTGTTGTTGTTGAGATCAATGTTTCAAACTCGGTCAGTTCGTGCTAACTTATTATCAAAACATTCTGTTATATAAGTTATAATAATAATATTGAATGGCTTATTTTTGGGTGATACAAGAATATATTGAACTTGTATAAAAATATATTCTTGTATCACCCTCATAGCCATTCAATATTATATACATATTTTGCAAATCTGGGTACTTATGGTATACACTAATTGATATGCAGTTTATTGTACTGCACCAAAACGGAAACCTGATATGGAGCCAAAAGGGGCTCGCACCAATCCAACCCAAACAGGGTCTCTCCCCCACTAAATGCGGGAGACAAGTATCACAAGGATTTTTTTTGGCCTGAATGGGAAAGCATAGCTGCTCCACCCCCAGTCCAGATCAGCTGTAACAATGGCGACAGACAGACAGACTGACTGTCCCAATGACCAGACTGAAGTGGAAGCGTGAACAGAGGCAGTGAGAAACTGCAGACAACCAAGAATTGTACAGTAGTGGGAAAAACACATGTAAACAATAGTATGTGTCCACATGAGGGCGCTATTTATGAATTATGCATACCAGAGAATGTCACACATATAGTACCTTCACTAGATTTCTGTTTAGGGGGTGCACTTCTTGGCTATAGTACAATAAAACCAGTTAATACAACTAACTTCCCCTTAATTGTACAAGTTGAGAGCCTCATACAAATTAATAGGCATTGTCCGCACATTTCATCCCTTTGCACTCAAAATAAAGCTGTACACTGTGTAGTAAGATTAAGCTTATTTCATTTGGGGCATTAAAGAAGACATTGCCTAAACCTCTAATATCTTAACAGCAGTTGCCAAGCACTCTCTGTGAGATACCCAGGTATATCTACTTGTGTAACCCATGACATCACATTGCACTCAAAATAAAGCTGTACACTGTGTAGTAAGATTAAGCTTATTTCATTTGGGGCATTAAAGAAGACATTGCCTAAACCTCTAATATCTTAACAGCAGTTGCCAAGCACTCTCTGTGAGATACCCAGGTATATCTACTCGTGTAACCCATGACATCACATTGCACACAGAATAAAGCTGTACACTGTGTAGTAAGATTAAGCTTATTTCATTTGGGGCATTAAAGTAGACATTGCCTAAACCTCTAATATCTTAACAGCAGTTGCCAAGCACTCTCTGTGAGATACCCAGGTATATCTACTCGTGTAACCCATGACATCACATTGCACTCAAAATAAAGCTGTACACTGTGTAGTAAGATTAAGCTTATTTCATTTGGGGCATTAAAGTAGACATTGCCTAAACCTCTAATATCTTAACAGCAGTTGCCAAGCACTCTCTGTGAGATACCCAGGTATATCTACTTGTGTAACCCATGACATCACATTGCACACAGAATAAAGCTGTACACTGTGTAGTAAGATTAAGCTTATTTCATTTGGGGCATTAAAGAAGACATTGCCTAAACCTCTAATATCTTAACAGCAGTTGCCAAGCACTCTCTGTGAGATACCCAGGTATATCTACTCGTGTAACCCATGACATCACATTGCACACAGAATAAAGCTGTACACTGTGTAGTAAGATTAAGCTTATTTCATTTGGGGCATTAAAGAAGACATTGCCTAAACCTCTAATATCTTAACAGCAGTTGCCAAGCACTCTCTGTGAGATACCCAGGTATATCTACTTGTGTAACCCATGACATCACATTGCACACAGAATAAAGCTGTACACTGTGTAGTAAGATTAAGCTTATTTCATTTGGGGCATTAAAGAAGACATTGCCTAAACCTCTAATATCTTAACAGCAGTTGCCAAGCACTCTCTGTGAGATACCCAGGTATATCTACTTGTGTAACCCATGACATCACATTGCACACAGAATAAAGCTGTACACTGTGTAGTAAGATTAAGCTTATTTCATTTGGGGCATTAAAGAAGACATTGCCTAAACCTCTAATATCTTAACAGCAGTTGCCAAGCACTCTCTGTGAGATACCCAGGTATATCTACTCGTGTAACCCATGACATCACATTGCACACAGAATAAAGCTGTACACTGTGTAGTAAGATTAAGCTTATTTCATTTGGGGCATTAAAGTAGACATTGCCTAAACCTCTAATATCTTAACAGCAGTTGCCAAGCACTCTCTGTGAGATACCCAGGTATATCTACTCGTGTAACCCATGACATCACATTGCACACAGAATAAAGCTGTACACTGTGTAGTAAGATTAAGCTTATTTCATTTGGGGCATTAAAGAAGACATTGCCTAAACCTCTAATATCTTAACAGCAGTTGCCAAGCACTCTCTGTGAGATACCCAGGTATATCTACTTGTGTAACCCATGACATCACATTGCACACAGAATAAAGCTGTACACTGTGTAGTAAGATTAAGCTTATTTCATTTGGGGCATTAAAGAAGACATTGCCTAAACCTCTAATATCTTAACAGCAGTTGCTAAGCACTCTCTGTGAGATACCCAGGTATATCTACTTGTGTAACCCATGACATCACATTGCACACAGAATAAAGCTGTACACTGTGGAATTGATTAAGCTTATTTCATTTGGGGCATTAAAGTAGACATTGCCGAATAATATATAAACTAAAGTACCTAAATCCAGTTCCATCTATGGTTACTGTAGTTCCACCCCCTGTTCCACCTCGGTGTGGTGATACCGATGTGATGGTAGATGTGATATCCCGTTTGTACGTCCATGTGCTGGGGGTGTCAGCTGTAAATGCACCCAATGATGCAGTAATACTGCACACTTTTGTGTCGCCATCGTCTGAATAATAATAAATGTGAATCAAATCATGTTAGTGGAGATTGAGGTGCATAAATCAAGGAACAACAAAATATGTTCTATTGACCTAACTAAGGCATGGCGTCGAATCGGATCGACGGATATTGCCGACGTACTCAACTCACATCCTCAAGTTCATTTCCCCAATATTTCAAGTTGGGATACTCAATTCTGTAGATTGACAATCACAATCAGACCATGTTAGACAGCGCAAGCAACATTCAAATCCCCAATATTGCTGACACGAGTTTAAGTGGCCAATATAATCATGATAATAGCCACTTCACGCGTCAGACACTAGCTATTGTTGTGGAGGGGTCATAAACCTTAATTGGCAAAACGTTATCGATTCCCGTATCGATTACCGTCTCCCAGTCCAAATAAACTTGTCGTGCATGTCGTGTGTAGAAATAGGCATGTATACGTGATTGTAGGGACGGTAATTACTGTTTTATTAATTAGCAGAATAGTTCCCCTGGTTTTTCTATAATTATAATAATTTTCGCTAAAATTGTCAATGTTACATTATTTTTGATAATCTATTTTTCATCATTTCTTGCAAGATGTATGTTCAAAAGGTAAATAAAATGAAAAAATAAACTAATAATGTTCAAAGTTGTATTTTGTACTAAATAATTACTATGTTGTTGTGGCAAGTTGATGAACTCTGCATGCCCATACATCATAAATAGACTTGTTTTAACAAAGGTAATACTGTGAATTGGTTCCTCAAAGTGTTGGCTATTTTAAATTTGACATAATATTAACATTTCCACGCGGCTATTGGTTTTATATAGTATTGTAAAAAAACAGATTTTCGCTTTTTTTGCCAAAAATGGTAATTGAATTCAACATTTTTGATACATTTTGTAAAGTTTTGGAATGTCGTCTACAACCGCTTGCCGCGTGGAAAGTGTTAAACGGCTTTAAGGGGTTGGTTATTTGTTGTCGTTTCTGATATTTCAGAAACCTTTCTTTGTTCTTATTTTGTATCCGTCAAAGTTGTTTATTTTTTTAGTCTCTCTAAGTGTAATTTGGTTTTTGTTTGTGTGATTGGACTATGAGAAAATAAACCGTGAAGGATACACAAAACGAAATTGCATACATATCATCGTCTGTGTATAATTAGAGGTCAAAGTTCAAAATTGTCTTTTTTTACGAAATAATTACTATTTTCGGCATGTTTAAGATCTTCGCACGACTATAATTTGAATTATTTTTAAAATGTAATAAAATAATTGACATCACCAAAGTGTTGGCAATTTATATTTGACCTAATAGTCAACTTTTGAGTTTAATAAAGGCTAGAATTTAACTTAAATTCAAAAATTGACGTTAACAGATTCTAACACAATTTAGCGCGCTGAAACAATCATTCTGCACTAGAAATTTCTTTTGAAAAATCAGAAACTTTGCCTGACCAAAATGGCCACGGAAGGTGTAATATACAACCAATTGTCTTCACATTTGGAGATTTAATTAAACACATATTTGCAGTCTAGGATACACAAAACGAAATTGTATACATGTCATCGTCTTTGTAAAATTAGAGGTCAAAGCTCAAAATTGTCTTTTTTTAAGAAATAATTACTATTTTCGGCAGTATTAAAATCTTCGCAAGCCTATAAATTGAATTATTTAAAAAATATAATAACATGATTTACATCCCCAAAGTGTTGGCAATTTATATTTGACACAATAGCCACCTTATGAGATTAGTCAATGCTAGAATGTAACAAGCCTATAGTAGTATTGGTGTAATTCTTGAGATAGAAACAGAAACAGAAAAATGTTTTGTAAATGGTAAAACTAGTAATAGCCGCGTGGAAAGTGTTAAATTCAAACATTTACGTTAAAAGATTCTAAGACAATTTAGCGCGCCCGAAACACATCATTTTGCACTACAACCAGTTGGAGGGTATCAAGTGGAACTGCTTTCAGACTAAATAAAATAGCTATATTTAAAATACCAATTGTGGTCTGCTTAAATTTAAAAATTCCATCGTGAAAGTCTAAAACATGAAGCATCTAACAACAAAAAAAACATTTATTCAATAAATTAAATAAATTTGAAGAATAGGCGCCACGTGGCAAAAAAATATGTCGGGCGGGAACTGAGATTCAATCAAATTATCTTAACACTTTCCACGCGGCTGTTGGTTTTATCAAATACAAAACAGATTTTTCAGAAACCTTTCTTTGTTCTTATTTTGTATCCGTCAAAGTTGTTTATTTTTTTAGTCTCTCTAAGTGTAATTTGGTTTTTGTTTGTGTGATTGGACTATGAGAAAATAAACCGTGAAGTTTTTAGTACATTTATGTTTATGGATTTAAAATTTTAAAAATTGTCGAAAAGTAGACGATATATGTATCTTTTAATACCTGAAGTTCGTGGAATTTGTTATTTCCCAACTATCATGGGTCTGATTTTATCTATAAAGCTTCTGTCATCTTTCCTTATTGCACATAAATTAATGAATTAACCCCTCTCCCTTATCTTTAATAGTTTCAAGAAAATAAATCTCAAAAAATAATATGATAATTGTAGGCCGCAACACTGGGCGTTTTTGCCGTGGGATTGGCAACACTGTATGTACAACCATAGCTGTAATTTCAGTAAACTACGTTTGTTTTCGTCCATTGACGAATCGAAATGCATTAGTTTTTTATAATAAATCTAATAATTCTATTCTTATACATTTGTTACCATAAGAACGAATAACAAATGTTTCTAACGTCCTGAAAATGGGCAAAAAGTTACTACTTTTGAACGTACAACTACGATTGCTAGGGCAATTATCGATTATTGATTGAAGCACTTTAAAAGGTCATGCTGGCAAACCGGCTTTGTTACTCACACAATAGAATAGGAAACCAATTACAGCGGCACTTGAGACCGTGCAGTGAAACGTTTCAAACTTGGCGTTAACATCCTCAAATATTTGCGTACTGAAAATTCAGACACACTGTGAAATTGATGGAAAATACATGCTCAGATCCTCAATATCTGTCCGTTACATCCTCAATACATTGAAGATTCCACTTGGGGACGTCAGCAATATCCGTCGATCCGATTCGACGCCACGCCTAACTCATTTTTTTTTTTTTAATTTTGTATTGTTTTTAAAAATATCGAAAGGTGTTGCATTTTTCAAAAATATTTTAATCCTTTTTAATTCTTTATTCAAACTAATCTTTGAAATTGTTATGAAATTGTTGCAAATGTTTTAAAATTGTTCCAATATTTTCAAGAAATTGAGAGATTATGCCCAACCAACTGACCCTACCTGAAAGGTCAATTTGCCTGTAGTTCAGGGTTAGCACTGTCTACACAAATGTTTATATGAGCTAATAATAGTTAATCTTAAAATCTCAGTCATCAAGTGGTCAAAGGAAAAAAACCCATAATAAATGAATGACATTTTGGACAAATCAAATTCTGAAACAACTTGCTGCATTGTGACCATCCCATACAAAATCACAGTTTTTCTGTGAGAAGTTTTTTGCTTAGATCTTTGGGTAACTAGAATGATCTATTATTTTCTAATATTATCATTATCTTTCCCAAAGGTTATACACAGGGAAGTATTACTTTATATTGAAGGGCCTGAAATTCGGAAATACAAGGTTTCAACAGAACAGTGATATTATGAGGGGATACAGGCCTTCACGTTTGAGGCATGCGAGTGCGATCGCACGCCATCGCACGCCTGAAATGGTTTCGAGAAGAGCGATTTATTGCACGGCTAAAAAGAAGAAGAAAAAAGAAGGAAAAAAATTTTTTTTATTTTTTTTAAATTTTTTTCTTCTTTTTCTTAAGTCAAAAATAGGACCTTTGACGACTCGTATTTGACCCTTAATAACCCCCATAATACCCCTTGACCCACACCATTAGGGATAATAACTCCTAACCTAAGATCTTATACTAAATTATTCTTATCAAAAGTATGATTTTTTCAACACTGAAAATGAAAGTGTATATACATACATTAACATACAGGTTTACTTGTCTTAACAGTTAGCCCCAGGAATGGCAAATCTACCTTATTTTGTTGTTGATTAATGTAGATTAATTACCCGGGACTCGCTCCCAACCTTACGCCATGTGCAGTTTGTTTTGATTCCACGATCCCGATTTGGTCATAAAACAGCACACCTAATTTTTTTGAGGAGTGCAATTTATGGCACACCTACAGCACACCTCAATGTTTTGAGGAGTGCGATTTAAAGCACACCTTCAATTTTCAAACGTGAAGGCCTGGGATAATATTCCCAAGCTAACAGACCATACTATACTTTAATCAGTTCAGAATTGGCGAAAAAATTGTGGTTTTCAAATGTACACACGCTATTTTGTCAAACGCGAGCGTCACGCATGCAACTCACAGTGTGTCGTGTTTCGCCATGCAAGTGTTTCATGCACCCGTGCTCTTCTGAATTCATTCGCTGCTGTAAGCATGTTTGCCAATTTTGAACTAACTGAAAATAGAAACATACCAGAGTTTGCAGGGACAAAACATTCCAGTCCGTCAGGTGCGCTACTAAGTATCGGACATTCATTGTCACATACTTTCACAGCGGTATTAGACTCATCACCAAAACCAACTCCTGCCAGGGTCAAGGTACGACCACCTCCGAAACCACCTGCGTAAGACAGGAAAAGATGGGTGAGGAGTTGTATTATTATTGGGACCAGTGATAGCGTGGACTATTTTACTAAACTGCTTCACACCAATCAGGCCGCCCTCGCCACTGCTTTACTACCCCCCGATTAGTCAGGACAACAACCTGGCAATAAAACATTATTATAAAACGTATGCCAAGAGTGTTTGTGTGATCTCTATTGGAAACACTTGATGAGGCTAAAGAAAGCTAGGGAAAATATGTTCTATGGGCCCAACCAACCCAACATTATAATTCATATAATTATTTTTCAAACATTTTGATATTTGTTTGAATTCTCTTTTTTAAATTAACAAAACTTTCATGAATAAATAAAATGTGGATGTTCAATTCTTTGAACATTTTTTATTTTCAAATTTTCAAAATTATTAAATTTGAAACATTTGAAAAATTACAAAATATTTTACGAACATTTCAGTAGATAGGGGGAACACCAGATGAACAGACCCAATCTGAGAGGTTCGAAAATCCTTCCAACAAACAAATAAAATGTATATGTTGAATGAGCTAATGGTGATGGAGTCAATTGTATCAATTGTTCTATTATAATTCATGTGACTCTTACTGATTGTTGCCAGACACCAGGGTTACAAGATAAAGACACAAACGCAAAGAATCATGTGGAGCGTAATTTTTCTCTAACCCTACTGGTATGATCGCAGAAAACGATATGACCTACAAATGAGGACCAAGGAAATAGGGCTGTGTTGAGCCCGATACGCCCGGCTGAACAACAAAGCAAAAAAAGCGCGGGTCTGCAAATCCGAACTTCGGATTGGTCCAAAGGAATAAGACAAAGGCCGTCTGAAAAGGCACTGGCAACCATGGTGCTTGTAACAACTCAGAATTATGTTAGACAAGCAAAATAATTCTTTTATTAATGTATAACTTTATGTATATCAATTATGTTTGTATTAGAATGGCATGAATCTTAGAAACATAGAAAACATGTTAGCTACCAACTTACTTTGATTTGGTGCTGGTGATGCAGTGGCACTATTGATAGCCATATCGTATGTAAACTCCTGCGTAGTGTAAAGATTGCCCCAACCTGCACTATGCCCTTTGACAACATACGTCCCTGCCGAATGTACACCAACAGTACAGGTTAAACTGGTTGCATCCACAGCAGTCACTACACAGGCTATTCCACCGATAGTTATGGTATTATCATTAATGTTCAGACTAAATCGTCTGGCGTCCATGGTGATTGTGTCGCCGCTTTTCCCGTTTGGGGGCGTCACCGACAAGATTACTGGGGTTGCATCGCTCGAATATTCGTAGGGCTGGTCCGGAAAGTTGTGAATGCCTGATGTCACAATAAGTGTCTGCTGGTTGCGATTACTTGGTGTTTTGCACTTAATCTCTGATATTGTGATACTTGTAATCTCACATTCTTTATTATTGATTGTGACAGTGGTGTCATGCACATGGAATCCGTTCCCCACTATGGTGATTTCTTGACCACCGCTATTGCTACCTAGTGCAGGGTTGATACTAGTGATATCTTTAGAACTCCACAGCTCCTCATTACTACTAACGCTGAAACTAGCTCTTCCTACGGGAGTAACAGTCACAATGACGACAGCTTCGCCTACTTGAACATAGCCAACGTTACAGACAATCTCTGAATTAGACACAGTGGTAACTACACATGGTTCTCCCCCGACGGTGATTATGACATTGCCTACGACGGTTCCAAATCCTGTACCAGTGAATGTTATCATGGTATTTGCACCGGTCACAATTATGGGAGTGACCGAGGCAACGTTGGGTGTAATATCCTCACTGTATGTAAAAGTGCAATCATTGAGACACTCTGCTTCTACTATGTTATTAATGGTCAGCGAAACTGGATAGGCTCCAGGGGACCCTATTTTAGATGTCACACACACAATTTCAGTATAGGTGGCACTATCCACAATACCAACAGCTCCTCCAATTGAAACTCGAGCTCCAGCTACCGAATCGGAAAATCCGTTCCCGACGATCTCAATCCGAGTACCACCCTCCAGGGACCCTTGCGCAATCGAAATGGAAACTATACTTGGGACGAGCGTAAATGAAGTAAGCGTGGCATTGGTTCCGTTATTCATGGCACTACCACGATTTAAAACATGAAGAGTCCCTGGCTGCCGATATCCAGCCGGCAATGTATTCTTAGTGTCAAGGGTACATTGAATATTGGTGTCGGTCATACTCGAAGGGTTGCAGGTATAGTCGCCAATCTTGACATCAATTTGACAGACGTCACTGCCAAAACCGCTGCCTTGAAATTCAAGCTGAGTTGTCGTACCACGGTTGGGTGTTATGTTATTTATCACTGGGGTTGAGCACTCATAGAAATTAAAGTGAAACTTGTTAAGGTTTGTTGCTACAGGCGCTGCGATCTGACATGGTGATATCAGGTCGGTTTCAGGATTACAACTATCGCTGGTAGTGAACGTAACTGTAAAATTTAAACAAATGTATTCAAATAATAGGTCAACTTTGGATAAAGTTATTGGATAAATGAAACATTGTTTAATTATTTTTTAAATACTATACACAAAGATGTAATAGCTTAATCATGTGCACCCTGAATAAATGATGAGTCTTAAAAGCATTTTTGATAGTAAATCAGAAGTTTGGTTTGAGAAAGAAATAATTTGAGAAATGTTTACTTAGTTCTATTGGTAACTAGAATGATTAAATTATTTATATTTCCTAAGAGTAAAAAAGCTAATGCACATAAACATGAAAAAACACCATGTGTTTCTGATCGGTTTCTAAGCAGCACCCTTCATGGATCTAACACGAAGGTTGCTGGCTCGAATATTAATATATGTGTGCGTCACACATTTTATAAGCACCTGATGGGCATATGCGTATGGTGTCTGCCATGCACATTTACGCAAGTTACCTGAGTAGCACATGATAATCAAAAAGGTATCACATGATCATAAATTAAGTAGTACATGATTATCACGTGCTACAACATGATTATCACGTGCTATCACATGATAGGCTTGGGCATGCACATTTGGTATCCGTGATGCGCAAGTTATTTTAGTAGCACATGATTATCACATGGGTATCAAATGACTTTTAATTTGGGTAGCACATGATTATCATCACATGCTATCAATAGTAACAAAAATAACATAATAACAAAAAACAAGGGCCTCCCTCACTAATTTTTTTAAAAAGTCAGGATGATCAACATGTTATTTATTTTACTTGGCCTAACATGATTATCACATACCTGATGTACTCATATCATGAAGTGCTTCATAGCCTCCACGCGTCACCTTTACTTACCTGATGTACTCATATCATGAAGTGCTTCATAGCCTCCACGCGTCACCTTTACTTACCTGATGTACTCATATCATGAAGTGCTTCATAGCCTCCACGCGTCACCTTTACATACCTGATGTACTCATATCATGAAGTGCTTCATAGCCTCCACGCGTCACCTTTACTTACCTGATGTACTCATATCATGAAGTGCTTCATAGCCTCCACGCGTCACCTTTACTTACCTGATGTACTCATATCATGAAGTGCTTCATAGCCTCCACGCGTCACCTTTACTTACCTGATGTACTCATATCATGAAGTGCTTCATAGCCTCCACGCGTCACCTTTACTTACCTGATGTACTCATATCATGAAGTGCTTCATAGCCTCCATGCGTCACCTTTACTTACCTGATGTACTCATATCATGAAGTGCTTCATAGCCTCCACGCGTCACCTTTACTTACCTGATGTACTCATATCATGAAGTGCTTCATAGCCTCCACGCGTCACCTTTACTTACCTGATGTACTCATATCATGAAGTGCTTCATAGCCTCCAAGCGTCACCTTTACTTACCTGATGTACTCATATCATGAAGTGCTTCATAGCCTCCACGCGTCACCTTTACTTACCTGATGTACTCATATCATGAAGTGCTTCATAGCCTCCACGCGTCACCTTTACTTACCTGATGTACTCATATCATGAAGTGCTTCATAGCCTCCAAGCGTCACCTTTACTTACCTGATGTACTCATATCATGAAGTGCTTCATAGCCTCCACGCGTCACCTTTACTTCCTTGGATACAGAGTTATTATTGACATTGATAATCCCATGCATATATAATTCCATGTCCCCCACTGGTCCACTGGAATAGTAGTATTCTCCAGGTCCTCGAAATGTGTAGCTGAATGAACCTGTGTAAGAGATTGGAAAGGGACATTGATCTAAATGGTTAGCTGAATGAACCTGTGTAAGAGATTGGAAAGGGACATTGATGTAAATGTGTAGCTAAATGAACCTGTGTAAGAGATTGGAAAGGGACATTGATCTAAATGGGTAGCTGAATGAACCTGTGTAAGAGATTGGAAAGGGACATTGATCTAAATGGTTAGCTGAATGAACCTGTGTAAGAGATTGGAAAGGGACATTGATGTAAATGTGTAGCTAAATGAACCTGTGTAAGAGATTGGAAAGGGACATTGATCTAAATGGGTAGCGGAATGAACCTGTGTAAGAGATTGGAAAGGGACATTGATGTAAATGTGTAGCTGAATGAACCTGTGTAAGAGATTGGAAAGGGACACTGATGTAAATGTGTAGCTGAATGAACCTGTGTAAGAGACTGGAAAAGAACACTAATATTAAAGTGTAGCTGAATGAACCTATGTAACAGATTGGAAAGGGACATTGATGTAAATGTATAGCTGAATGAACCTGTGTAAGAGATTGGAAAGGGACACTGATGTAAATGTGTAGTTGAATGAACCTGTGTAAGAGATTAGAAAGGGACACTGATATTAAAGTGTAGCTGAATGAACCTGTGTAAGAGATTGGAAAGGGACACTTATGTTATTTTGAATCTTGAGAGGGGAGGGGGTTCTCGATTGAAAGTACAATACAGAGATGTGCTGCCCTCAACACCCTTTTCAAACTTGGGTCACATATCATAAATATTCAAAAACTTATGAATTATTCAGACATTAACATATACAGTTGGCGGCCCTGCCCGAAAACCATCTGTGCCACCATTAATGTACACAATTTCATGAATATTCATGAAGTTATGAATTATTCATACCTTTTGGGGTTGGTGACCCTGCATAGAAACCTGATCCATCATAATCCCCATTATCTTCGTTAGCAGTTTGTTGAATGGTAAACTCTACACCAGTGACTGCGTCAGGGACACTCCACCACCAGCGTACTGTATCACCTACGGCTATGTTCTTTTCAACTGCACTCCACTTATAAAAAGTTCCGAATACTGAAAAAAACATTCAAAACAGTTGGTTAGGTCACACTCACAAATTAACTGCTCTAGGGCAGATCAACCTCTCAGGTAGGGTCAGTGGGGACACACACCTAACACATGCTAAATAGTGTAAAAAAACTGTCTAAGAATACAATGACAAATCGCTTCCATTAGGATCCTTTTTTATTAATTTTCATCAACAACAAACATTTTTGGGTTTTTTAATTTTGACAATTTTTTAAAATGTATGTTTGAACATGTTTGATATTTCTTGTAAAATACCAAAAATTGTTGCAAATTCATAACAAAATCCTGTATTTCTTTGAAGAAAGAAAAGCCTCATGACCGACCCTACATGAGGTCAGTTTTCCCGTAGAACAGGGTTATTTTTGTCATGGCCTCTAAACAAGGCCTGTCCTCACATGTGATACCCTGACAGGTCTTGATTTGATAGTGCACTCTCTGGTTGGCGGTATCACTACAAACAAACAAAATCACCATTTGGTTCTAGTTTAGGCAAGGTTATCCAGGTTGGTGTGTCCTCGTTTGGATAGTAACACTTTGGTCACTGAAATGGTCCTCGTTTGCAGGTAATTACAAGTATATGATGGTCTGGTGTTTTGTTTGGGTTTTGATAAATAAGCAAACGTTTTCAAAAAAATCCTACTTTGTTTTTTTAATTTTCAACATTTCAGAAAGAAAATTCAAAAGAATCACATATTTTCTAAAAAATTGAACTTTTTTTGTAAAAAGAATATGGGTCAACCAGGCCAGTGGAACAGGTTCTCGTTCCCTTGGCCTTAATTCCAAAATTGTCCGACCATGAACATGAAAGGAAGGGTTGAACAGTGCAAATTTGAGAGGAGGGAGAGTTTGTATATTCTCTACAGAATGGACCTACGGCACATAATCTCCTGGCCACGGTTCGACATACGTGGGCGCACTTCAATCAGACTGCGCACGCATGCTTGAACTCACAAAATACTGCCAACCAACAACACCAAAGCACCTGATTGGTCAAATTTAAAGTGAAGCCTTTCTAACGATCGTCACGCTGCGCCGTATCCACCAACGCAGTGCTCCCGCTGCACCATAACCACCGACGCAGTGGGGCGCGATGGCGCATGGAAAAGCTCATGAGTTTTTCAGTTCTCACGTTTGAGCACCAACCAATCAGAGCCTTGAGGTCGAGATGACGTAGTGCGCACAACGGAGAACCACGGGACCGTTTTGGGGTGAGGTTGAGCAGGCGTACTTTACGCGAGCTCAACCTCATGTGACGTGGGCCCATTGTAGCAAGTCATGACCAAGCGTCCTGATTGGCCAATCGTGAAATTGTCATGCGCATGCATAGTTGTTTGCGTATTAAATGCATCTGGACGCAGCTCCGCGAACAATAACAAAACATGCTCGCATGAAATAGCTTGAATTTTGTTCACAGCATTATGACTATAATACATGGTAGTCACATGTTCACCATAATCAGCATTATGACATTGACTATAACACATGGTAGTCACATGTTCACCATATTAGCGTTATGACATTGACTATAACACATGGTAGTCACATGTTCACCATAATCAGCATTATGACATTGACTATAACACATGGTAGTCACATGTTCACCATAATCAGCATTATGACATTGACTATAACACATGGTAGTCACATGTTCACCATAATCAGCATTATGACATTGACTATAACACATGGTAGTCACATGTTCACCATATCAGCATTATGACATTGACTATAACACATGGTAGTCACATGTTCACCATAATCAGCATTATGACATTGACTATAACACATGGTAGTCACATGTTCACCATATTAGCGTTATGACATTGACTATAACACATGGTAGTCACATGTTCACCATATCAGCATTATGACATTGACTATAACACATGGTAGTCACATGTTCACCATAATCAGCATTATGACATTGACTATAACACATGGTAGTCACATGTTCACCATATTAGCGTTATGACATTGACTATAACACATGGTAGTCACATGTTCACCATAATCAGCATTATGAAATTGACTATAACACATGGTAGTCACATGTTCACCATAATCAGCATTATGACATTGACTATAACACATGGTAGTCACATGTTCACCATATCAGCATTATGACATTGACTATAACACATGGTAGTCACATGTTCACCATATCAGCATTATGACATTGACTATAACACATGGTAGTCACATGTTCACCATATCAGCATTATGACATTGACTATAACACATGGTAGTCACATGTTCACCATATCAGCATTATGACATTGACTATAACACATGGTAGTCACATGTTCACCATATCAGCATTATGACATTGACTATAACACATGGTAGTCACATGTTCACCATAATCAGCATTATGACATTGACTATAACACATGGTAGTCACATGTTCACCATATCAGCATTATGACATTGACTACACGTATAACACATGGTAGTCACATGTTCACCATAATCAGCATTATGACATTGACTATAACACATGGCAGTCACATGTTCACCATACCAGCATTATGACATTGACTACACGTATAACACATGGTAGTCACATGTTCACCATAATCAGCATTATGACATTGACTATAACACATGGTAGTCACATGTTCACCATTATGACATTGACTATAACACATGGTAGTCACATGTTCACCATACTCTTCCTACCTGGATGTTTTCCTTGATTTGATATCACATGCTCCACACCGGGTTTGGTAACGCACTCTATCTGCTGCTCCTCCACGGTGCTCACCTCACATGGGGAATCTCCAAAATGTACACTGATCTTCGATTTATCTGTCCCAAAACCGTCTCCAGCGATGCTCACATTTGTGTCACCCGCAATCGAACCATTGGTCGGAGAGACACCTCTTACTTGAAGCAGATACTTAAATTTATTGACTGAGCTGCACAAAATATCATAAAGGGAGAGCATGATGTTAATTATGCTGTATGCTATATAAAATCTAAATTGTTTAAATGGGTAAGGACCCCCACCTTCTCCCCCACCCCTCCTCCTCCCCCTCCCCTGGCTCGAATACCGGGTTGGGTCGCTAGGTCTGCATAAGAAAAAAAGCAAAAGGACAATTGATAAATCTGTAATTTCTTTCTTAAATTAGTTCGTTTTCTCTCTTGAGTTAGTTTCAGCACTTTCAAGGTAAAACACTAACAAATTTGCTCATGCATTTTTCATCATACTCTTTGTTGGCAAATTACCTTATTTCGGGACCCTTATCTGAAACCTTGCTTGCGTCATTGGCCCCTTGGATTGAACAACAAGGGGGTTCGGACCATTAGGTCCCATGTATTAAACTTGAATGACATTTGAAATTTCTCAAATAAAATGACCCCTACTGGGTGAGTCACAAAGGTTTACTAAAATATAGGTAACTAATGCATCAATAAATATATGACTATTTTGGTAAATACATATAAACACCACATCCGAAGATGCGAAGGGTTACGCATCACATACCAACATGAGGATCGCATAAGCAATTCAGTAGGGAACTTGAACAATGTAAATAAATAATATTGGTAAAGTTACTGCATTCTTTAACCTGAACAAAATATTGACTATTATACTCAATAATGCGAGATTTTCATGAACAAGTGAATACATACGTGTATGGGACAACTCAAATTGAACTTGCAAAGATGTTATTTTCATACATTAAATGCTAAATAATGACAAAACAAAATGAACTCAGCAAAGCAAATATACAAAATAGGGCTTGTGATGATCGGACTAGGGTGTGGGCTATTATTCAAGAGCTTATTTAGTGTGGTTTGTAAAGGATTGTAAAAGGGATGTAAGATACAAGAATTTCTCAAGACGCAACATTTTAGACCCATATTTGGGGTAAAATTCAGATTTTTTTTGTGGAAAGAAATGTATTGTTTATATTATTTAGTATACATGATCTATATAGACCCATTCGCTTGGTTAT
This sequence comes from Ophiura sarsii, assembly GCA_035610835.1. Classification (NCBI taxonomy): domain Eukaryota; kingdom Metazoa; phylum Echinodermata; class Ophiuroidea; order Amphilepidida; family Ophiuridae; genus Ophiura; species Ophiura sarsii. The sequence goes on along the minus strand of CM069448.1, from coordinate 12,152,128 downwards.
AGAACAACTTTCAAATGTGTATAAGGTTTTAATTAATACAATATACACAATTATTATTTATATCAGGCATTTTAACAGTACAATAAAACTGTGTATTGAATATGTGCGTCCAATATTCAAAAAATATTGCCGTCCAATATTTTTGGTGCGGCGCAGAAGATGTGCACGTGAGTATATACTCGCAGATGATGCAGATTTTTGGATCGGCGTTTCAATCTCGCTGAGATCAGTTCCGGCTAATTGATTTTATTTTCATCAAAACAGTCTGTTATATAAATAATAATAATAATAATAATATTTAATGTCTTATTTTCGGGTGATACAAGAATATATTGCACTCACTATAAAAATATTGCCCCCCCCCCCCCCCGTCTCCGACTCGTGCAATATTTGTATAGCTCGTGCAATATATTCTTATATCACCCTCAAAGCCATTCAATATAATATAATTAGAAGTGTCAAAAGCAATGAAATAACATTGGATTTGGAACACAAACTTTCCACCAAGCAACAACGATAAGCCATGATTAGAACCATTTATTGAAAATAAGTGCTGTTTCCAAATTCACGTTTTGGGGGGTATGACCAAGGGATTACCTTATTAGGGCAGGGCTTGGTTACATGGTAGGATTGCCGGCCATAGGGTGAGTAAAAAAACCTACTCAACATTGGATATTTATTTCTAAAATCTGTACCAAAAATGCCCAAAATGTTTATTTTGGCAAAGGGACTATCTAATTAGCTTTCAAAAGAACTTAAGTTAGTTAAAATTGGTTGCGGAAAACAAATTTTATGCTCATTAAGATAAAAGTGTACATTTTAAAAACCAAAACGATTTGGGATATTTCTCTAATTAATGGGGTTTGAAGAGGTCCTGTAATGCCATTATATTTCACAAAACGTTCATTTTAGCTAGGTCATAGGTCAACATGGATCTGTGGAATAGGATTTTCTCAAGACGCAATTTGTTTTTGTTCATCTTGGTCCGTTTTTGCCAAAAAACATAGTTTTTGGTGTAAATTTTTTTTTTAAATCACGATTTTCAATGTTAGAATATGATGCGACTTGTCAGCGGCTTCACAAACAGGTGGAAATATGGTAACATGTTGTAGATTTAAGTAGAAACCAAAAAATAATAATATTCAGACTTTGTTTTAGCAAAAAAATGTGTGTGTTTTAGGTTAAGGGGGATGTGCACCTTCGTATAGCCTCTGTAAAACTGCCGTAACTTCTTTTAATCTAGATAAAAGTATACATTTTTTTTTGCAGGAAAGGGTTCAATGAATCGTTGACCATTTTGGAGAAAATTATAAAAAACACGTTTTTTGACCCAATTAATTCAAAAAATAATAAATATTTTCAACACAAAAAAAAAGATTCCTAGGGAATTGTACGAGGAATATAATAAAACTAGTATGACAAAAAATTGACAAAATATATTTTGAGTTATCTTTGCAGAACCTAAAATGAGGCAAAAAACCTGTTTTTTATAATTTTTTCCAAAATGGTCAATTTCATGATCATGGTTGGATTCATTGAACCCTTTCCTGCAAAAAATGTATACTTTCATATAGATTAAATGAATAATGAAGAAGTTACGGCAGTTTTACGGAGGCTGTACCTGAAGGTGCACAGCCCCCTTAAACAATCAATTTGTCTAATTTTATGTTTTAGGTAGATTTAGACATAACTTCAGAAATCCCTTTAATTTAATAAAGATAAGGCTTCAGAGAAATTTTTGGTAAAAGAGCCTGGTTGACATTAGTGCTAAGACAGCTCAAAAAAGGTAAACATCTTAAATATTTGATTATTGTCATTTTTGGTTATTTCAATATTTCGCTTTTTATGGTGTTTTCATTATAAAAAGTGTCCTTACAGACGTTAATTTGTAATAAGGATTACAGAAAATATCAACAAACTTTGTTTTGATTATGTTTTGTACATTTTGGAACAATATATAGAAAACATATATTTTAATAAATAATAATAATGATTGTGAGTAAACTTTTTACATTTTATTCAAGACAAATTTGTTTCGTATGGGCTGGATTTTATTTTAATAAATATTCATTTATACAAAGAAAATTCATTATTCTCAAAATATATGAACAAAGAGGTTTTCAATCACCCAATTGTTAAACAATTATTTGTGTATATGTGTAGTACAATAAAATCTAAAAATGCAAAAAATACTTTCATTGCTCGGACCCAATCATAAAACCATGGGTGCCTAATAGTAAAACCATACCTACCTGGAAGAAAATCCTACTACAGGTACGCACATCCCAGCTGATATGATCACCAGGTGTGTGGGGTGGTAAAGTGCAAGTGATCTCTTTCACAGACTCTGTTACTACAAAGGGAATATCCTTATCATCAGGGATAGCACTGGATCAAAAATGTGAGAGGTCCCATGACATTTTTCAGGACCCCGGAGGACTTCAAAAACAAATTTAAGGGGTCCCCCAAGAAATTGAGGGGTTCTGAAGTTTGGGTATTTGACAAATTTACTTTTTACGGACAGTTTTAATGAATTTATATTGTGAGCAAAGGATGGATATGTAATTTACAGAATTTCTTACGGTTTCCATTTCCATACATCGTCAAATTTAAGACGTCCCTTCAATTTTGATCGGAACCTGTAAGTCTTTCCAATTTGAAACCTGACGCGTCACTACAAGAAAGTGAGAGGTCCAAGACGCGCAGACGCATCAGAATGCGACCCCTGCTTATCATACACCCATACCTACCTGGTATTAGCAGAGACAACATCAGGTACTTTCAACTCCACTTCATAATCACCAGGTGCATGGGGCGGTAAAGTGCAAGTGATCTCTTTCACAAACTCTGTTACTACAAAGGGAATATCCTTATCATACACCCATACCTACCTGGTATCAGCAAAGCCACCATCAGGTACATTTAACTCCACTTCATAATCACCAGGTGCATGGGATGGTAAAGTACAAGTGATCTCTTTCACAAACTCTGTTACTACAAAGGAAATATCCTTATCATACACCCATACCTACCTGGTATCAGCAAAGCCACCATCAGGTACATTTAACTCCACTTCATAATCACCAGGTGCATGGGATGGTAAAGTGCAAGTTATCTCTTTCACAAACTCTGTTACAAAGGAAATATCCTTATCATACACCCATACCTACCTGGTATCAGCAAAGCCACCATCAGGTACATTTAACTCCACTTGATAATCACCAGGTGCATGGGGCGGTAAAGTGCAAGTGATCTCTTTCACAGACTCTATTACTACAAAGGGGATATCCTTATCATACACCCATACCTACCTGGTATCAGCAAAGCCACCATCAGGTACTTTCAACTCCACTTCATGATCACCAGGTGCATGGGGCGGTAAAGTGCAAGTGATCTCTGTTGCAGACTCAGCTGTTATCCCACAAGCAGAACCACCAATGGTTACTGTGTTTCCGCTGGCTCCAAACGATGTACCAGTTGTTGTCAGTGTACCACCGCCTGATGAGATTTAAAAAATATGGTGTCATGTCGTCGCTGTTCTGCCCAGGGTGCTCAGTGGTCATTACAAGGTGGTATCATGCGCCAAGGACTTTTAAAAAGTACTCTAAATACGTAAAGTGAAAAAGCACCCCTAAACAAGTATGGCACAGTATTTTACGTACCCTAAGCAAGTAATATCAGTATGTATAATACCCTAAACAAGTACTCAAAATATTTTGATACCCTAAGCAAGTAATTTGTATAGTTTAAACCTCTTACCGCATATGACACATTTTCCTTCCCTAATAAGCTAAAAGTATTATGAAACAAATGCCGAGCTGATCTATCAGATCACTTGCGAAAGGATACAATTTGAGAAATATATCTCGCCCATGTATCATGGCTATTTATAATCCTCATGGAGCAAATAAGGACCCTAAAACGAAAGCCAGCGATGTAAAAAGTATACCTTTTCTTAATTTGGCTTGTTTTTAGACCCTATTCACGTTACGTACGTAACATGCCCCAACTTGAAAAACTACCCTAATTACGTGATTTCTTGGACACGCATGATGCCCCTCTTGTAAATAACCACTGAGCACCCCGGATGTTCTTTCAAAACCCTGTATGTTTTACGGCCCTTCAGCATGTATAAAGTAAAACTGCTCAATGTAAGCTTATAGGCAGACCATTTGTTTTATGATGCAAAACTTTTAAGGTTTGCACGTACAAGGGTTGTTCAATAGATAATGAAAGAGATCATGGTATGGGATGCATGATTAATTCTATTGAGGGATAGTGTAATCAATACAAAGTATGAACTTTTGGATTTCAAACAATACACTTTTGGATTTCTAAGTATGAACTATGATGTCATAGCATTAGCTTAAAGTAAGTGCACTTAGGACACTGCTAAATCAGCTATTTGGCAGGAAATTTGAATTGTTTGTATGAAACGTGTGGTAAGATTATTGCATTGGTATTGCATAACACGACACCAGAAGCAGCTAAATCCTGACAATAACTTTAACCCAGTGTAATTTGAAATATGAAGTATAAGAGGGAAAAGTAAGGAGAAGCAATTGAATAAAAGTATACAAATATCATTATTTCAAATAGCCCATTTTCAATGAAAAGTTCCCAGTCAGTGAATCACTAAAAAAATAAATTAGGAAAAGTCCAAGAAATTCACTAGTTTGGGTGATTCCACAGGATAGGTAACTAATTATCTGAACTTCTTCATATGAAACCTAGAGAAAATATGCGCATGCCTAGACAGCAGATAATTTTGAACTTGGCCAAAAATGGCTAAAACCATGAAATTTGCAAGGTAAAAGATTACTGTGCCTTCAAAATCTAATCAGAAACATTGAAAATGTCAATCAAATGGAAATCATATGGTATCAAAAATGTTCTGGGCCATTTGAGCCATATAGCCCTGAGAGGGAACAATGTTATGATTCTAACTATGTCTCACATTAAGCTTTCTTTGGAATTTTAAATTCTCAAAATTTAATGTTTTTGATACAAATTACAAACAATTTTGTAAAAATGGAACATTTCTAGTTTGACCAAAAGTATATCTTTTATAACTCTATGTATGAAATCATTGACCAAGTTCAGCTCAAAGTTCAAAGTATTATGCTCTTTCTGTTTTGATATCCACTTAACAGTTGATAGATATTAACTGTTTGTGATATTCTAGAAACAATACTTGTATCATTAAAAATGTGCTGAAAGTGAAAAAAAGTTTAACCAATTTTTGCATTATGTCATTCCACACTTGCACAAATATGCATCATGATGAAATTAACAAAATAGAGGAAACATACTCAACATTATATTGCAGATTAACTGGAATTTCGATGTATTGTTGTTTTAATTTATTTTTTTGAGATACCTTAAGAACCCACCTAATACACTACTTGTGGTAGGAGACAGATTTGTTATAGTCGGTGTTTTATTCGGGTCAAACGTGTAGGAACTAGTCGATGATACTGTCGTGAGACCGTTCGTGAAGGCTACTGTCGCAGTGGTGGATGTTGTTGCCCTCTTTCGTCTACGACTGGCCGCTGCTGCTGAATTCTGCAATGAACATTTAAATATTATAAAAGTCAACATTTTCCTTGCTATAAACTGTTAAGTTTTTGCACAATTTCTAAATCACAATGGTTGCACTTCCCCTTATCCAAATAAATATACTACTTTTTTTTAATTAAACAAAATTTAGGTAAAATGCAATTCTGAAGTTAATGCTGAATCCTAATTTCTGGTTAAAATATCCACCAATGTGAGCTGAATGTGTGCCAATAATGCTACTAGGACTGTTTGCATACGGATAATTGCTGTACTGTTAGACGCCAAACACTCTGGTTACTTTAACACTTTCCACGCGGCCATTGGTTTAACCATATACAAAATAAGATTTTTCAGAAACCATTCCCAACTTTCAAGGTCAATCTCAAGGATTACTGAACATATACTAGGCATGTTTGTACTTATGTCAATGCATTTCTCACAGTGATTCCAAATATGATAATGAAATTAAATAATTTTGACATTTTTGAAACATCTTGTGAAATTTTGGAATGTCGTCTGCAGCCGCCTGCCGCATGGAAAGCGTTAACATCTGGTTCCTATCCCATGACAGGTAAGATCCATCTTAACAAGAGTGATTCTTACAATTCATGGGTTGATCTTCAAGAAACAGGACCTGTGTGCTGAACTTTGTGCCTAATTCCTCCTTTATTATGCTCAACTTAGAAATATACAAGATCTTCCAAAGCTATTTTCCCATAGGAGAGCATTAATTGCGGAGCGCAATAGTGGCATGCACCCATAAGTCTCACATTATTCTTACATGGTTATCACATTGGTCTCATATGGCCATCACATGATTTTCACATGGCTATCACATGATTCACACATGTACATCACATGAGTCTTCCATGACTTTCCTTACTGACTTACCGCTGTCATACCCATAATACAGACAATCTCACTGTAACTAATATCAGTGATGTTGCATGGCACAACACCGATGCTGACAAGGATGCTATTTGCAGCAGTCTGGCTAGACCCACCATTGCAGCAGAACCCATGGCCTGTAATTGTCACCGTGGTACCACCTCAAAGGAAAAATAACAAAATATTGCAGGGTCAACTTGGTTAGGCCTAAAAAAAAAGAGGTTTGATAGGCGTAACCCGACCGACCCTATTTATACCGCCGACCCTAAACATTTTTTTGTGTGTGTGTGTGTGTGAGAAAAAGAAAAAAACACAGTGAAAATGTGTATTTGTGCCATTTGTTTATGTCTGTATGGTATATGTGTGCTGGTATATAAAATGTCATGGACGTTTTTTTTTGTTTTTTTAAATCCGACCTACCTACCCTATTTTTTTCTCTCTATGTTACGCCAATCAAACCTTCTTTTTTTGTTAGGCCTTAGGTGACAACAAAACAAACCTGTTCTGTGGGCCTGACTGACCCATTTTTTTCTGTGTAAATAAAGTGCCAAAATCACTACATCATTTTCATTGCGTAATATTGAAAATCTAGTCAAACACTTGATACTGAAATATTATAAGGACGTATGGGATAACTCAAGTTAGAGCCGATTGTTTGACCCCTACTTTACGTGTATCGTCTACATGGTAAGGGCATTGGTGGTATATACCTTTCATTCAAACTTCATACACATACCCATTCAGGGGTTGTTTTTGTTACGAGCCATTTACTTTTACTCAAGAATCACCAGGACTGTTTTCCTTCATTTCTAGTAGCATCTGAATTAATGAAATTGTGCGAAGAAACCCCAGATGAGGCTATTACTTACCAGCAGTGCTTCCGCTGGAAGGATCAATGCCTGTCACGGCCTGAGTGGCCTCAAACATGAAATCGCCTATCGGTAACAAAGTAAAAAACATAAAGAAAAATGAAATATATAATATTGAATGGCTTGTTTTCGGTTGATACAAGAATATATTGCACTCGCTATAAAAATGTTGCATGCATCGGAGATGAGTGCAATATTTTTATAGCGAGTGCAATATATTTTTGTATCACCCGAAAACAAACCATTCAATATATATCAGGCTTTTACTCATAAAAATAGTAAAATTCACCGCCTGCCTGTCTTAATTGAGCGTAGAATCGTTCAAGAAGTATTACTGCTATAAAGCAACTCTTTAAAAAGCCGCTTGGCCCTTTTCTTGAAGATACACTCCAAAAATGTTGACCGAGTTTCTTGTTGTCTTGTGTTGGTGGAATAATTATTTTGCAAAAGCTCATTTAGAGAAGCAAAATCTCCCGGGCGTCTGCTTCGCCATTTTGCAAACTTGTTGTTTTCATAGCGGTGCCCCCCGTAAGCCTGCGTCATTGATGAGCCGATAACACATACACATATATATTTATTTGTGATATCAGCAAATAGTCTGCATGCTGAATAAACGCTAAAGATTCATACGGCCCTGCTGTATAGATGAACAATTTTTAGAATATTGGTTGCATAGTTGAACAATATTCAAAGCCTGATATAAATAATAATAATATGATTATTGATTAACATTAATGAGGATATGTCGGGTCAACAAACAGTTTGACCAACAACGAAATTTACAACAAAAGGTTTTTCAACTGATTTTAGTTCTTTTTGATATGAAGAATAACCAAATACAAATCTACGAAAATCTGACCGACGGGAAAGTGGTTTTTCATGATGGCCGCCACTATCCTAAAAGGAACATAACTCAAGTACTATTCACCTTACATATATGTAATTTTGTGTCTACCCTACTGGTGTTAGTGGGTAAGAAACTCATTAAGACTAGTGATAATGTGCACACAACTCACCATTATCACCATTTGAATGTCTGGCAAGTCCCTTCATTGCTACGCTGGTGAGAACCTTATTCTCGCCAAATGTAACCTCACCAACAGTACATGTGATAGACTCTGCAGTAGCGCTTGTCACAACACAGGCTATGCCCCCAATAGTGACATTATTCTCTGACATGTCAGTGCTGAATCCTGTCCCTGTAATGGTGATGGATGTGCCACTCTTTCCTGTGTGAGGAGACAATGACATAGTAATGAGAAGTAATTACCGACCACACCTATAGTTTGATCAGTTCCAAATTGGCAAAGCCTCCTTACAGCAGCGAATTAATTCTAAAGGACAACAAGTGCAATATGCATCATATTCGTGATGTGTGCATTTGGCCAAAACCGTGTGCGTGTGGTCATAATCTTGTGCGTATGCTTGGATTACTTATTCGCACGAATATTTCTGGCCAATTTGGAGCTAATCAAACTATAGAATACTGCGTCCTTGAAAATGACATCATCGCCTTGGAGAGGATTCACTAGAGAGCAACCAAGATAGTATGCTTAGGCATCATATCTTTAGAAAAGTGAAGAATCAGAGGGGAGCCTCATCGAGACATTTAAGATTTTGAAAAAGCTTGACAAAGTTGACCCATCAGACTTCTTCACTATTATAGTCCAAGCAACTCATACCACATGGGGACTAACAGTTAAAGTATACAAGCTGGCACTTAGGCAGTGAACAACAAAAACCCAGTTCTACAGGCAATTTTTTTTCCATACAAGGTCCCTCGGACATTGGCCCAATGAGCAGCCAACTTCTGAGCCAACGTCCCCGGGATGTTATGCCTGACCAAAATCCAATGTCCGCCTGACGTCTGTCTGTGTGAAGGGTAGGCAAGTAAACAATAATAATAAAACACAAAAATACACTGGGACAAGCACTAAAAATAGCTATGCACTAAAACAACAAAATGTTGCAAGTGGACAAACCACCCTCATCGGAGACAAAATATAAAAACAAAAGGAGTAAGAACTATAAAGATGATAGTGATCTAGATGACCACACCACTTTAGAATTAGCACAATGTCGGCGATGTCACCTATGTCTGTTCAATGAAGTGTAACATTAATACCTATAGTGAACAGAGACTATCTATCAGCGTGGTTTTTTAAGCTAATCGGCTTTTATCCGGCTAAAAAAAGGCGGTTAACAACCGATTGATTGCGTGAGCGAAGTGTTTTTATGCCGTCTGACGGCCAAACTTGGCGGCTGCTGCTGACCTCATTATAATAAACGCCAGGGAAAGATCATACTCATCTGTTTGCGAGTGGAAATTTCGTCGGCGCATGTTCTAATGCTTTGCCATAAATATTTATTTTAAACACAAATCCCAACCTTGATAACAAGTTTCAAATTATATTCTAAAATAATCAAAACTTGATTATTGTATTTTGATTGCATTTTCAAAACGAAATTATCATTATATCTGACCGACAATGTTGTCTTTCTGGGTATAATGGCGGCGTACATGTTTGTGATGGGTTTATTTACAAACTTGCTATGCAAAGGTCATTTATTTACAAACTTGCTATGCAAAGGTCATTTGACAGGTGATCGTCCCCACTTCCGCTTTCCACCGGCAAACACAATGAGCTGGAACCGTATGTGTTTATACTGGCGAAAGACGGCTTTTCATAGCCGGTATCAACCGCTATTATCCTTCAAAAAGGCAGCTAAAATCCAGGCAAATAAAACCAGTATGAGCGGGCAAATGCCAGTGAAGGTGTGTTTTTATTGGAGAATTCTAATCCGTTAACTGGCATATGCCGTCTTTTTTACTGCAGTAAAAACACGCTGTACAACTTTTCAGGATGAATCAGCGCGATGTTATAGCACTACTCATCAGATTGTAACCTCCTCATATTCTTAACCCCCTGAGAACTACCGGGCAATTGGTTAAAAAGATGGATACATCATTTATTGCACCAATGAGAGACATTGTTATAATAATTGTATTTCTGGTAAAGATGGGAGTGAAACATTTTACAAGCTGCATTTGAATTGGCTATTCATATGAGTACATTTTGTAATAAACCAATCAGAACCACTGTAAGATAGACAGGTAGACTCCAGGGGGTTAAGTAAGTGGTTGAGTGCTGGAGACCAGGGATTGCTACAAATGTTAGGTATCATTGGAAAGATGAACACATTAACTTCCCATTGATACACAATACAATATGAACATGTAATGAAATATAAGAAATATAGGTGATTGCCATAAAATTCCATTTTTGTTGTTGAGGGGTTTAATTTATACATCTATAAAATTAATGAACTTTGTTTATCGTTTGCATATATGTGACCAGTCATGTCAAAATGGACATGTTGTTGGCAAACATAGTTTTGAGATAGAGGCCAATATGTTTGGTGAAATATAAAGAAAATAAGAGGAAAAAATGTGCTTCTTCAAATCATATCTTGTGATTACAAAGTCTGATTGCCTTCAACATGGTGTTATTTTAAAGCTTAAAATGTGCTCTTTCAAGTCATACCAATAACTCAGATTTGAATTGGGCCTACAACATGTCCATTTTGATGCGACGGGTCACATATGGAAACATGCTCATGGCAAAATTCAAATGTTTACCCTGGCTTTTGGCATGGATATTTCATCACACTGCAGTACTGTAAACGCAGAATTGTTTGTGCTACGTTTATTTTTGTGCTTTTCACACTCGAAGCAGTTACAGTGAAAATAATAACACACAAATATATTTATTTTGCGCATAGGTCTATGTAATAAAGCTACAAATTAAAAATTTAAAAACATGTAAACAATTAAAAATTGGCAAAGAGTGAACACATTTATCGTGCGAAAAATGACTACTTTTACAGTATAATCTCACAGGTATAGTATTGTCAGCCCTGTGCACATACCTTGTGTGGAGCTCACAGCAGTCATGGTAGGAGTTTGTGAATCCAATGCAGTAAAATCACACGACCCGTTACATATTGATGGAATAGTTGACACTAAAACCTCAACCTGACAGATAAAGAGTTGTAAAAAAAATGACATCAAACACTCAGTTTATTTAGGAATTCAACCATGTTTCTGTTGGGTTCGTTCATCCATAATGAATTATAGACAGAACTCAGCATTTGTTATGGTTTTTTAAGGGAGGTTGTTAAACATCTCATGAAAATTAATATTTGTAACACACAACTCAAAATGAATCGTTAATAGTTTCCCACTACTAGGTGGTTCAAAATAGAGTTAACCCCTGAGAACTACCAGCCGATTGGTTAAAAAGATGGATACATCATTTATTGCACCAATCAGAGACATTGTTAGAATAATTGTATCCCTGATAAAGGTGATAGTGAAACATTTTACAAGCTGCATTTGAATTGGCTATTCATATGAGTACATCTTGTAATAAACCAATCAGAACCACTGTAAGACAGACAGGTAGACCCCAGGGGGTTAAGCCACATCTGACAGCAATTTTCTACTATTTACTCATTCATTTTAATAAATTAATTTATTAAAATGAATGAGTTTAAAAAGCAGTGGTTATTGAGCATCACTGGGCAAAAAAATCTAATATCTGGATTATTTTTGTTAATGAAATATGGTAGTTTAACGATATCATGCGCAAAATTAACTTGTCCACAGATGCCTCCAAAGTTTCTCTCTAAGTAGTTATACCTGGTCAAAATACTTGGTTTTAGGCCATTGCAATCTTTACTAACTCCTAGTTTTGCTTATTGATTACTATAATTTAAGACAAATTATAATGTTGTCTAAAAGCGCTATTCAACATGTCTTTGATTCCTGTTTAGAATCTTTTAGTCAAATGGACTAAGATGAGAAGGCTACTGTGAACAAACCAATTTTCACATGTTATCTTTAACGTTCTATATTTCATAAACAAAATTAGCCAAGTCTTAGATTTTAGCCCAGTTATGTTTAATAGCCTCTGATTTGATAAAATGTAAAGACATTTACCAAATTGTATTAGTAAGATGGCTGCCAGAAATGGGTTAATTTTAACCACCCGGTATTATATGAGCTAAGTCTATAGGCAGTGATATAGACAGTGATGTCATAGAATATTACAAACAAATCTTCTTGTAATTTACTGTAATTCTTAAATTATCCTCTAAGGTGACAAAACAACCACCCAGTTCTGTTCTTTGGACCCAACTGACCCAGATTTTTAAAGCATAGGAGGAAAGGGGGATTTACTGTACAAATCAATAGATGGTGTGATCGGTGACGTAGTGCCCGGCGGTTTGCGTGCGCACCTACAGGGAACGGTGCTTTAATTCACACTTGATTGATCATTACTTACCATGCTTACGGTGTAATAGTGCAGCAGTCATGGTATGCATCCCTAAGCACAATGAGACGACCAGGCACTAAATCTGGTTGCCCGGCGGTTTGCGTGCGCACCATAAGGGCATGTGCTTTTAAAATTGGCGCTCAGTGATGTGTGTTTTGCTTTCATATAGTATGATGTATGCAGTAGTCATGGACTAGTACCCCTAGCATGTCTTTAGACCAGGCGCTAATCAATATGTAAACACTACTGATGTAAACAACGGTCACCTCATCTATACTAAGCTAGAGTTTGGACATTTTAGCACAAACTTTTTTTAGTCATTTAAAAATTGGCAAAACTGTTTAACACATTTAGGTGCTATTTTGTGTCATCTGATTAAAAAACACCAAACTGACCCGACTTGATTATGAAGAAATTCAAGTTGGTCAAGAATTGGGCGATTATAGGTCAATAATTACATATGTGTTGTTTTGAGAAAAATAAGACAAATCAATACCCGCACGCTGAGGTTGATGTGTGATGCAGGGTCATGCTATTGTGAGCATATCAACATTTTCGCAAGTGCATTGATTTGTCTAATTTTTCACGAAAAAAAACATAAGCATGTATTGACCTAATTCATACACGACATTATACAAATCAAGATTCACAATTTGAGCATAATTTTGATCTATGCAAAAACGAATAAAACATGTTAACAAGTTTGCTGTCACCCGCAACAAATCAAAACAAAGCCTGCGGAGTGCATTAGACACTTTCATGCACTCTGCGTATTTTATTTTTCTTGCTTTCTGATTAGTTTGACACTACTAAGAGTGTATGCATGGCTTTGAACAGAGTGTGGTGAAAGGGTTGGGGAAACTTTATGTGTCTTGACAAAAATACACACATGAATTTTCTGAACAATTGCATGAGATTTAAGCTTGAGGAGAACATGAACATATTTGGAAAGGTTTTGACGCAAGAATGAAAGGATAGGGGAATAGGGTCTCCCCACGGATATAACGCCCCTGATTCAAATGAATTTTGTACTATATAAGAGGATTTTATTTTTTCCTTATGGATATGTTTCAGTGCTGAAATTCTTGCAAAATTGCACCTTACCTTTTAGATCAAGGTGTAATTCCTTCAAGTCAAGGTGCAATTTTAGGAGCAGTTTTTAGCCAGGGGGGGGGGCACTCAACTTTTTTTTGGGTAGGGGTGTGCCGCCCAGGTTCTCAAAAAGGGGGGCTAGAGAACTGAACTGAGTGGATTTTATGACGAAAAATAGGGTCTTAGGAACTGAATTTTTCAAAAAAACAGGTATTGAGAACTGGCCTATAGTTCAATTCTGAATAGCAAGAACGCACATTTTTTTCATTTTTTTTTGGAATTTTCAATAAAATCGGGGTCATAAGAACTGATGCAGGCTCAAAAGGGGGGTCATAAGAGCTAGCAGCAGAGGGTAAGAAAGGGGATCTTCAGCGCGGCACATACCTATACCCTTTTCCAATGTCAGTGCCTCCCCCCCCCCCCCCCCCGGGTTTTTAGGGCTAACATTATTACGGTTTATGTGCTAATGTCAACTGTACCACATTAAGTCCAAAGGCTGGCTATTTGTTGGCGATATATATGTTTACCCACAAGCATATTCTTGTATTACCCCACTGGACGAATAGCATAGTTATTGGATCTTTTGATTTGAATAACAACATTACTTAAGTGTTAACCCCTGAGAACTACCGGCCGATTGGTTAAAAAGATGGATACATCATGTATTGCACCAATGAGAGACTTTGTTAGAATAATTGTATCCCTAATAAAGAAGGGAGTGAAACATTTTACAAGCTACATTTGAATTGGCTATTCATATGAGTACATCTTGTAATAAACCAATCAGAACCACTGTAAGATAGACATGTAGACCCCAGGGGGTTAAGGCATAGTCCATTCATCGTAAGGTGGGACATGGATATGATTTGTGGGACATGGTGGGATATGGATGACTTATTTATACCCACTGACATTGGAAAAGGGTATAGGTAAGTGCCGCGCTGAAGACCCCCTTTTTCATCCTCTGCTGCTAGCTCTTATGACTCCCCTTTTGAGCCTGGATCAGTTCTTAAGACCCCCATTTTATTGACAATTCAAAAATCGCGAAATTTTGCGTTCCAAAACCCCAATTCTTCGAAAATGTTGTGTTCTAAAACCAAAAGAAATCAAAAATTTGCATTCTTGCTAATCAAAATTGAACTATAGGCCAGTTCTCAAGACCTACTTTTTTGAAAAAATCAGTTCCTAAGACCCTATTTTTCGTCATAAAATCCACTCAGTTCAGTTCTATAGCCCCCCTTTTTGAGACCCTTGCGGCACACCCCTACCCAAAAAAAAGTTGAGTGCCCCTCCCCCCACCCACCGAGATTTATACCTCTTACAATGCAAACACAGTACATAACCATATTTATGGTGTGCATCTTTAAGATGAATGTGGAAGACAAAATCATGTATGAACAAGTTATTTCACCCAGATCAGTTTAAAAACAAGAATATTCTCATGGCATGGCTTTCTTAGATTATAGTTTGTATATAATCTTTTTTCGTATGATTGCCGGAGAGGCATAAATAAATAATAGGCCTATAATTAGGGCTATTGACAAGGAAAAATGACTTCTTTGAAGCGTCCATTTTATTTAACTGTCTGAATGTTTATCCTTTCTTAGTATACTGAGGTATTCCAATGGCTGGGTTTATTAACAGAAGAAACAAACTATTGGCAAGAATGTATTGCCCCCAGCTACAACAGAAGGAATAGGACAAATTCAAACATACTTTCTGCTTGAAAGGTGTATTGCATTTTGTGTCTCTGCATTTCAGATGCTGTGTTTGGGCATCAAAACAATGAAAACTCTCAACAACCGCTTTTAAACTTACAAAAGAGAGATAGTCAAAGTTTTATGGAAATTCAGTGTATACCCTGTTTATATTGAATGCTTGCGTAACTAATAGTGGTTTCTTCCCCAAACACATTAGATTAAATATAACACTTTCAGGGAGTCTGTTGTGGAAAATGTCCATTGGCAAAAGTCACAAAAACAAACCTCTCACAAAATTTGCAAAAATAAACCTCACACAAAGCTAACCCTATACAGTGCAGAATTCATTAGAAGGCAACAGACTTTACCTGTGGTTTCTTGTGCAGGGTTCTCAGATGCTCTCCCGGAATGGGCCCCATGAGGTATGAGCCATCTTGTTCCCGCTTCACAGATGCCATCACATTGTTGCCAGTTAGATCCGCACCATCCACCTGTAACCGATCAAAATAAAACATACAAAATATAATACAAAATAATAGCGAGGGTATGTTTAAAATATTCATAGAATCACTGAAGGTTTATAAAATACATGCACCACACATATGGCCATATTTCATTAGCCAGTGTAAGGTGGACACTTATAAAACTCGCCCATTGCTTGTGTGGTAGATTTCGATCACGACAGGAGCATGCGCAGATGCGATTTTTGTGTAAGTGGTCTGTGATTTTGTCAATATTATATTTTTACTGTGATTTGTCGATCTGCATTAAATGCAAAAAGTAACAACGCCCCCGGCTGGACTCGAACCACCAACCTTTCGGTTAACAGCCGAACGCGCTAACCAATTGCGCCACGGAGGTGATTATTTACTAGGCTGTTTTGGTGTGTCATGTTCACCCGTACACTTCCCCGTACACTTTCTTGCAAAGTCGGGCATCGTTTTTTCTCAAATGTTGCTTGCATATTGCCTTTGCTGTCGCCTTTAATACATGTGCTGTCACTTGAACTTGGAACCAACGTTTAATTTGAACTGTCTATTTTCAATAAAAAAATACTCCAATACGGGAAAAAAATCAGAAAAGCTCACAGACAACAAATTAGAACATCATTTTACTCGACCTAGAATTTCAATCAACGGATTTCAATCATCGGCAAAACCCGATGATGTGAGTGACGTCATTTAATGAGCTCATTAGCATAATTTATGTCCGTGAAATATACAATAGGGTTTTGGTAGTGGTGGAGATTATGAGATTGGTCAAGGGGGTAGGAGCCAGAGGAATGTTGATATGGATTACATTTATCAGGAAGCATACTGATAGACGACGCTGTTGTTAGAATGTCAATGACTTTTGTTGTCTGCTTAGCTATAGACTTAATTGAAGTTTACACGGAATTGTTTTGATTTTTTTTATACTGCAAAATATTTTATGGGAGATATAAAGCTTTAATTAAAAAGGTTTGGAACTTTTGGGACACCCTGTACATTCATTTTGTCCCTAACCATTTATTATACACCATCGCGTCCTTGTTGGTCGACGCCACCTTAACTTGTTAGGGAGCGCACTTAGAGATAGCGCTTTTTAAGCTAATGAGCTGGCATAAGTTTCAGCCAATCAGCAAGACCTGTTATATATATGCGCAGTATTATAGGAATTTCTTGTTACTAGAATTCCTGTTAGAAGTTTGTCGTGCATATGTCATGATAAGCCCACAAAAAAAACTATTCTGTGGGCCAGACTGACCAGGTTTTTTTCTTGATTTTTTGTGCGCGGAATTTTTAGGGGGAAAACATCGAAATTGCCCCGAAATTCTCGAAGGTTTTGCTAACAAATTAATAATAAAAAACAATGACCGACCAACCGAGGTCTGTTTGCCCGTAGAACAGGGTTTTTTTCACACAATGATTGCTTGTTACACTGATTTGGGACGAGATTTATGTCACAAAAAAACCCAAATGATCCCTTTAGGGAGCACACCGCTAAATTGGGTTTTTTCGTCGAGCCTCGCTTTGGATCAAAGTTGAGTATGATAATAGTTCCTATTTGGTGGAGAAAATTGAAGAAATTGGTGATATATATACGGTTAATGATATAAAGTTATATGTGGTGTTTGGAATATGTATAGGTGATGTTCTGACATTTAAACTGGGTGATTTGAACTCAATTGTAATTACAGCGACCAATTTTCACATGAGGTGTATACCCATACTGGGGGCTGAATTTTACTAGGAATATCACTACCTTGTATGTGGCGGTTTATATCACAAAAAGTAAGTTGTAATCTTGGGTTCATATTAAGATATTTTATATATATTACACTTTTGAGTAAAACATATATCAATATAATTGACCAAAAAATGTGCAAAAAAACTCTACAATCTTGGAAAAAAAGTCCTTGGAACGCGAATGCTGAGCACACATGTCGGGAATTGTGTGCATGTGTTGATACTTAGTGTCTTCTGCTATTAACGGAAATTGTTCAAATGAGATTTGTCCTTCCCACCCCCATCAATCAATGTTGGGACACTCTGGCAAGCTGCAGAAGCCACTGGCCAACATTGTTGTACAGGGGAGTAGGGGTGACACTTTTCCGTTAATCACACACAACTGTTCCAAGACTTTTTTCCAGGATTGTAGAGCCATTAAAGTGAGCCTTTCCTACTTCTATTGAGAGAGTATTGGTGTTGTGCTCCCTTATAGGCCCTCCACTGGCTCAGATCCTGTGTGTGTATTGCACAATGGTATAAATAAAAGTTGGGTTTCACCCAAATCTATGCTTAGGTTTCAGATCTGGGCAGTGTATTTTCCACATAGACCAACATTGTCGGGTTTTGAAAACACTGGGCAGAGGGGGTAGTTGCTCTTTTTTTATACAAAAATGTAGCATTATTTCAGTTGTGGTATAGACCTACTACATGATCAGTGACTGATCAAAATCAAAATCAGCTAGGCCTAAACAGTAATAGCGTGTCTCGTCCAGTCACAAAATGGAGAATTTAGTGATTTTACGCTAAGATGCGGCCTCAATAATCAGATCAGATCTCAACAACAGATTGTCATGTTATTTATGGCATACCAGGACAGATCGTCGATGCTGTTGGAGACATGTACGAGGGAACTATGGCTAAAGTGATTTCTCCAGATGGAGAAACAGATCTGTTCGAAATCTTAGCTGGTGTACTTCAAGGTGACACCCTTGCCCCATATCTGTTTGTTATTGTACTAGACTTCGCCCTGAGAATGGCTATAACAGGAAAGGAAGAGGAGCTTGGATTCCACCTTGAAAAGCGAAGAAGCAGAAGGATTGGACCTGTAGCAGTGACAGACTTTGACTTTGCAGACGATATTGCCCTGCTGTCTGAAGAACTACACCAGGCACAAGATTTGCTTCAGAGGGTCGAGACATCAGTGGCTAAAGTTGGCTTGTCTATGAATGCAAAGAAGACAAAGCTCATGGCATACAACCAAACAAGTGCGGTGGAAATCAGAACAAATAATGGAACCAAACTAGATGAAGTAAACGATTTCAAATACCTAGGTGCCTGGATGTCAAGCACTGAAACAGATATCAAGCAACGCAAGGCAGCAGCTTGGAGAGCCTGTGGGAAGCTGAACAAGATCTGGAAATCCACCCTACCAAGAAAATTCAAACTTCGCCTGTTCGCCGCAACTGTTGAATCTGTGTTACTATATGGCTGTGAGGCATGGACCACCACCCCTAAGCTAGCAAAGCAACTTGATGGCTGTTATACACGTATGCTGAGGGCTGTCCTCAACATTCACTGGAAGCAACATACAACTAACACAGAGCTGTATGGAGACCTCCCCAAAATCACCCAAAAGATCAGGGAGAGAAGGACAAGATTCTCAGGCCACTGCTTTAGGAGTCAAGAATGTGTGTCAAAGCTGGTTCATTGGATACCAAAGCATGGGAGAAGAAAACCTGGAAGACCTGCCCTAACTTACATCGATGTGCTAAAACAGGACACTGGTTTGGATGTAAGAGACTTAAAGACAGCAATGCAGGACAGGAAGGTGTGGAGAGCCATTGTAGATCGAGAACACAACTCGAATTAAGCAAGCATGTTATTTGGCTAGCTTAAATTCAAAATTTCATGCTGAAAAGTTGATATAAAAAAAAAATGATTATGAAAAAAGTGTGCTCTATTCTATAAGGGATCACACCACTAAATCGGTCTTGAAAATTGCTTTTGATCAAAGCTGAGTACGTTAATAGTTCCTATTTGGCGGAGAAGATTTATCCAGACCGGCCGTGGGCCGAATAATTTGGTTGGGTTATATTAACACTTTACACGCGGCTATTGGTTTTACCAAATACAAAACAGATTTTTCCGAAATCTTTCCCAACTTTCAAGTTCTATCTCAAGGATTACTGAACCAATACTATGCATGTTTGTACTTATTGTAATGCATTTCTCATGGTGATTTCAAATATGGTTATTCAACTTAATAATGTTGACATTTCTGAAACATTTTGTGAAATTTTGGAATGTCGTCTGCAGACGCCTGCCGCGTGGAAACTGGAAAGAAATGTTATAGATTGCCCTTATGAGTAAAACATATCTAAATTTCATTGACTAAAACCTCCACAAAACTAGAGCTATTTAAATAAACCTTTCCTAACATATACATTCTATGGAGAGCATGTTGGTGTTGTTCTCCCCTTACAATTTGTGCATGAGTGATGGGTGTTCCGAAAGAGATTAATAACATTGTGAATATGCATACCGGGTGTGTTCCAAACACAATGACCGCTACACAAACCTACGAAAACCTCACTTGGTATCTGTATAATTTTCAAACAGGGTTTCAAGGGTTTAAGGGTATAAACCACCAATGCAGTCCACATAGACGCTATGTGCAAAGTAGGGGTCAAGCAATCAGCTCTAACTTGAGTTATCCCATACGTCCTTATATGACTTTTACAGAGATTATTCCCAAGGCCCGCAAAACATCTCAAAAGTACACTAAAAGTTTTTGACTAGATTTTTCAATATTACATGATGAATTTGATGTAGCGATTTTGGCCCTTTATCTTCACCCCAAAACTCAGGACAGACCTTACGCCGATTTCAGTTGTTTAAAACTATAAAAGGTTCAAATCATTGCAATTTTTTTATATTAGATTTCAACAGTGCACACTCATAAAAATGTGTAATACAAAAAAATGAATCAATAGAATTGCAAAAAGCCTATCAAAACTTAACAATTTGTATCGAAAGAAGGAACTATTGCTGTGATAAACTTTTACCGGACACGATATCCCATAGTGCATTGGTGGTGTAATACCCTTATCACAGCAAAAGTTCATCTTTCGGAACAAATTTTGATAGTATTTGTTCAATTCTATCGATTAATGTTGGGTATTACACATTATGTGCAAGTGAAATCTATTTAAAAATCACAACGATTTGAAAATATTGTAGTTTTAAACGACTGAAAATGGCGTAAGAGCTGTCCGGAGTTTTGGGGAGTAAATAAAGTGCCAAATTTGGATAATAATTTCTGTAAATATCATTGAAGGAAATATGGGATAACTCGAGTTAGAGCTGATTGTTTACTACTTTACGTGTAGCATCTATGGGAAGGGCATTGGTGGTATATAAGGGTCAAAGTCCATGACACTACAAGATATATGCTGGTTCCCTGCACCCTGGATCCCCGGGCCAACTCATCCATAGGTGCAGGTACAGGGTTCGCATTTGCCAGCCGTAACCGTAAGCTCAACACATTACATTGTCGCTCTGTTATGGCATAAGGTAAATAACGATCAACACACTGTAGCTGAGATACCGCATGGAACGCTGAATGCTTTGTTGCGCTGCCATAGCTACGCTATGACATGCGTGTGAAGTCCGGCGCTGTGATGAGTGCAGATACACATGTATTTTGTGCCAATCAGCAAATTTGTAACCATTCTTAGCGTGAAGCTGGCTTGATCGAATTTATTTCTGGATCTATTTTTTGTCAATCATAAATATATGCATGACTTTTATGCCAGCAAATCAGCTTTGAGTGGAAATCGGTGCGTACCTGCATCTATGGATAAGTTGTGTCGAGCCCATTGATGCAGGGAATCAGCATACATGTACTAGATACTACTTACCTGCAGCAGCGGTTGCAATCCCCCAGTAGATATCCACTCAACAACCCATTCGTAATGAGAGCAGTTCACACCTTCAAAAACATTCACTAAACCAGTGCCAAGCTTCTCGATCTTTTTTTTCATTTTTATCTCCGATATTCCTATTGGAACTGGATGTTGAAAGAAAATATTTACAAATAGTATATAGACTCAGACAAACTGGCGGGAATTGATTTAATAAAGACCTTACAATACAAGATCTCAAACCCGATCTCTACTTCACTATCTTGGCAAAGAAATACCCATCGGACCATAGAGGTTGTGTTTACGTGGGCACCAGATGAACGAGAACTATATACAGAGTCTTTGTTGAGAGTCTCAAGCAGCCAAAATACAATTAGTAAATACAGCTATATATTGGCCTATAAACATGATTCTAGCAGAGCCTATGACTAGCGAAACTCAATTAAATCCACACAAGGATCGAACAAAGGATACAAAAGACGAATAAATAAAATGAATATGTAATAGATAGACTCGGACAAACTGTCGTGAACTAAATTAACAAAGACGATAAAATACATGGTCTTGAACCCGGTCCCTCTACACTTTCGTGGCAAGGAATTACTCACTGGACCACAGAAGCTGTGTTTATGTGGGCACCAAATGAAAGAGTGCTAATGTATACATAGTCTTTGCTGAGACTCTCAAGCAGCAGAGTAAATATCGGTTATTATATTCGTCTATATAAGCATGATTTAAGCAGAACCTATGACTAGCGAAACTCAATTATAAAGAAAATAGTTTTGTGTTATTATTATTAGTAGTACAGCCTGGAAAACCACTGTGACAAAACAAAGAAGATTTAACAGTCTTCCCACAATGCATTGCGCGAACGCCAGCCAACTAAATTATTTTTCACACGATGCATTTGTCAAATCTTAAGTTTTAAAAATAAGAAAAAGGAACATTGATAACTAATTTATTCATTGATGTAAACTAGAACCTAAGAGCTCCAACCATGAATGCGCTATGAAGCCATGATTGTGTGCATATGTGACCTGGCACCACAAAATGAGCGTAAAGTCGCGGCGAAGATGTTGCTGAATTGAGCTAGGATAGCATGTTATTGATTTTTGCTATTTGTTGTTAGTATGGACCAAGCCCTTCTATTTATAGCAGGATTATAAAATAATTAGCCTGGCATGGCTGGTAATACTCTTAAAATAAGTATACATTTTCATACATACTGTCATTTTAGAATTCCCCTATAATAGAAGGGACCTTGGGTCCATACCAACAACAATTTAAACGGCAAATCAATAACATGCTGCCTCAATTTCAGCAACATATTCGCCTCGACTTTACGCTCGTTTTTTTCGTGCCAGGTCACATATGTCAAAAGGAACCGAGACAAATTGATGACCAGAATTAGGGCATTTTGCAAAAACGCAATGCATTGTTGTGGTGTCTTTAAAATCTTCTTTGGTGACAAAACATGTGTAATCCTGAATAAATGGGAGTGCCACCTCTCTACAGGTTTACCTCAACAGCAAACTTCATACCTGTTACTGACGTGCCATTCCACTGTATAGTCAAATTACCCTCAACAGGAGGACTAGATGCTTGCATGCGAGCCACAGCAAACACAACACCACGCTCAGAGTTTTCGTATACTTTACTGGCTGCCGATGAGCTGCCGGATTTGACTGTGGTGTCTTTGATGCCGAGTAAGGGTAGATCGTGTCCGCAGTTGGCGGGTGTGAAGGTGACGGTGAACGTGTACTCGGATTTAGTAACGTTCACCTCGGCTATGAGGTTACCGTTCGGTTTTGCAGCAGGCTGACGATCCCAATCTGGAAGATGAACAGAGAATGAATTAGAGAATAATGGTATTGTTTTTAACCTTTGTTGTGAGTAGAGCTGTCATCGACATGGATGCTTTCAACATTATGTTGATATCGACTATTATCCCGACATGTCGATATCAACTTTTGGATGTCGACATAATTGACATTAAATCGTTGGTAATGATTTGAGAAAAAAATCGGTAAAGTGATTTTCATAAATAATAATCGGCAAATGTTAACAGTAACTAACTGAAATAAATTTAATCAACCCATAGCCTATAAAATTGTAATCTGGCTGGTTTCAGCAGATGCAAAGCAGATGACGCAAGTTGTTTACGAAGCGAAGAAAAATTGATTCATTAGATCATAGATTTTCAATAGAGGGATAACTATCTCTATTGAAATGTGCAGAACTGATACTATGTCCATTTTGCTTACACTTGTATGACTAGCATGTTTGAAAAATGCGCTAATCAATAGGAAGAATGCATGATAGTCTATTGTGGCAACTACATTATCTAATACTGTAAAAGTGAAAATGTTCGCGCTTTTTGTGCTAAAATCAGCAAACGCGAAAATCAAAACGCGTGAATATATTCATTTTGTATGTAGGTCTATGTAAGGAAGCTCAAAATTGCAAAAATCAAAATTGTTCAAAATCTGCAAAGCGCAAAAAAAATTACACACGCGAAAATTTACACTTTTACAGTACTAGCTGATGAGATACATAAAAATAGTTTGATAAAAGAAGCAATGGTGAAAGTTAAAATATTGCTAATATTTTAAACATATTAAATTAATACACACATTCACCAATGTGATTGATGTAACACTATTTTGTGAAGTTTTATAGACACTATTTCACTCAATGTTTGATCTGAAATGCATATAGCTTCAAAAGAAAATATCCACTTGTCCGTCCCCGTCTAGATAATCTATGATTAGATAGGCGTTTGTGAAAGCCCATATCTGCATGGTCATCTTACCCAATGGATCATAGGTTTTTAAACTTTTTCACAACTTGTTTTTTGCATCCTATTTGCTAAGAATAAAAGAAAATCACAGATTTAGATCAAATCGTGGAATGTCAACTCTGTGATAATGTCGATCATGCAATTCATTTTTCAGATATTTGGTACAGATTTTCAAAAATATTGAGAACTAAAAAACTCAAAATGAGAAAAATATCAAGTCTAGAGTTGTTGTTTTTCTTGGTTGGTCTTATCTATTGTATCCCTATACTTACAAGATAGCTGTATAGTTGTATCTCCAATATAGATATTATCAATGTAGTAATCGTCAACCTGGTTCCCCTTTACTTTAATCCTAGCCACGCGAAACCAACCCTCTACATACGACGGCCAGCCTACGCCCAACACTGTGTCTATATTAATGCACCGGTAGTTCCATGACTCATCCACGATGTAATCCCTGAATAACATGAAATGTTTTGAATATAATTTTTGTAATTTGAATGTCAATTCCGTTAATATAATATAAAGCAGTTTATAAACCCATGGACCTGTATTCTTGTACATATTTAAACATGGTTTTAAGCTAAACACACGTTTAACTTTGACATAACCCTAACCCCGGTTTAGGGTTTTTGACCGGGATCACGATTTTCGAGGAAAAAACGCCAACTAAATCTCCGGGAACCTGCCGGGATTCGATCCGGGGGCCTTCCGTCTCAAGCCCCATGTCCCACCACTAAGCCACAGCCCTCAGCTACACATTCGCGCAGTATACTGCCGTTGACTACATCATCAAAAACCCACGGCGCATGCATTTGGAGAGGGACTTAGGATTAGCATTTTTTAGCACTCAGGGGGTTAGGGTTAAAACACATTTTTCAACTAAACGCAATTCTCAAAAATTTGTTTCATGTGTATAAGCCTATATTAAAAAATCTTTTGTCTGAAAGCTCTTCAGTTTTTCAAAACCTAATGCGGAATGCGGTTTTTTAAAGGTTTTTTGATTTATTTTTTTATAAATATACAATATTGAAATCCTTGTTAAAGTGACCTTTTGTATTTAAAATGATGTGATCAATGAAAATCTGAAAAATCTGTGAAAAAAATAACACGCACCAATTAACTAACGCGTGTGGGAGCTTTGAGACAAATGATTTTTTTAATATAGCCTAACGCAGTGAGAAGTGTCTAACCTTAAACATGAGTAGGGGTAGTTTAATGCACGTCTAACTAAACTAAACTAAGCCAACTGTATGCCTTGAATGATTACTTAACCATGCCCATGCAATCTGATGTGCAGCTCGTGCAGTCTTGATATCTATTGTAACCCATTTGGGTCACAATAAATTGAATATCAGTGTACAACGAACGCACAACCACTCAGGGGACGAGGTTCGCAGAGTTTAAAAGCCAGTTTTGTCAAACACATCGTTTAAAGATAAACTCATGTTTAATTTAGACTTAAGTTTAGTTAGTCACGGTTTTAAGCTAAAATATAGAATTATTGGGTTTCTCTTAATAAGGCCAACAACAAAAAAGGTTGTGTTGCCCTCAGTGACCGACCCTAATTTTTTTTTTCAATTTCAATTTGATTAAAAGTGTCTAAGTGTTACTATTTCTTGCTTGAAATGAATAAGCTTAAATAAATGTTTTTTAGACTATTGTCACACTAGAAACATTAGTTAAATTGACATATGGGCCTATACCAATTTTGTCTTGACATAAACCATATATTTTTCAGCCAATAAAAAGAAGAAAAATTGAAGAAGAAAAAATTGAGAAAAAGAAAAAAAATTCCAACCGTCCGACCCGATTTTAAACTTTGGCACTTGAGGGCCACACAACTTCTTTTTTTTTTGCCTTATTCTGAGTTGTGCCATGCACTAGAGTTGCCAGTTTGTTTTTTCCAGAGTATAGAGCTCCCTCACTCCTTGTCTTGATTTAAGCCAATTATTTGATTGTGTCTGCTCAGCCGCAAATTGTGAAACTGTGACCCTAACACATAGATACAAATTCTACTATTATTTTACCAGATATATAATGGTTTAAAAAGGTATCGAAACTTTTGGGACTCCATGTACTTACCCTTCAACATCAAAAATAGTCAGCTCTTTTGATTCATCAACAACTTGGCCGTTTTTTCTGAATTGGATGTGGAATTCAGCAGTAGTTTTAAGGGCACCCCTCAAAGCGAAACATAGCTGAAATTATTCAAAAATTAAAAATGCAAAAAATTTTATTCTAATAAGACATCAAATCTAAAGCTAATGCAAAGCCGATTGACCGACCCTACCTGAGAAGTCCATCAGCCGGTAGAACAAGATTTTTTAATATGTGACCTTAAACCTTAATTGCAGAAAAGAACGAAAGAAGATGCGAAAAAATATAAAAGAAGTTTATTACCTCTCAAAATGTCATGGTCGATTTCAATAAGTTAGGTGTCAAATTAAAATCTCAATTTTCGTTTTGGAGACAACTGATCCATTTTGAAGTGATGGGTCACATATTTTGGCCCATTATAGATGGTTGTGTGAAAGGAGATACACAATAAATCACTACACTAAATGTTGATAACCCCACAATATCTCTACTAGCTGTCTTACATGTTTTTATACTATCATTGTTGTTGGTACCTTTTGTGCCTGGCTAAGAGACAATACTGCTACGTCATCCCCCTTGCTATCTTTTATCTCTCCAGCGTAGAAGAGATAGTCAGGATTCTTAAGACAGGCTCTTCCACAGAACGCTTCTTCATCGGTCACCTGTACATCATCAAATTTTGAAGAGCTGCTTGTGTCTTCCATATCATGGTAGAAACTACTGGAGTAACCGGACTGTTGCAGAGACGTACATTTGATGCTGAACATATCTAGTAATGCATCTTGAACCTGTGTAAGAGATTACGTTCAGTATAAATTTATATTATAAGGCGATATTGATATTGGATTTATAAGACCATTTGACTTTAACAAAATAACCTAAGCAGAAGCAGAGAATGATACCTGAACCCTGCACGTATACATTTATATTATAAGGCGATATTGATATTGGATTTAAGACTTTAAGACGCAAACCTGAGTGTCTTTTCCACCAATTTAATCACAAATAGTTTATTACCATGCAGGACTGTAACAATTCCCATTCACATCCCATCTTACCCTGCCCCCCCCCCCCCCCCCCCCCCCACCCCCACATAACAACTTACTTCCTCAGCTGATGATCCTGCAGTCAAACCCTGAACGCTTTACCACCATATGTAATCACAAATGGTTTATTAACATTCAGGGCTGTAATGCCCCCTTCACATCCCATCTTACTCTCCCCCCCCCCCCCCACCCACCTCACATAACAACTTACTTCCTCAGCTGATGATCCTACAGTCATACCCTGAACGCTTTTCCACCATATGTAATCACAAATGGTTTATTAACATTCATGGCTGTAATGCCCCCTTCACATCCCATGTTACTCTGCCCCCCACCCCCCCCCCCCCCCCCCCCCCCCCCGTCACATAACAACTTACATCCTCAGCTGATGATCCTACAGTCATACCCTGAACGCTTTTCCACCATATGTAATCACAAATGGTTTATTAACATTCATGGCTGTAATGCCCCCTTCACATCCCATCTTACTCTGCCCCCCCCCCCCTTCCCCCGCCCCTATCCCCCACATAACAACTTACACCCTATCCCCCACATAACAACTTACATCCTCAGCTGATGATCCTGCAGTCAAACCCTGAGAGTCTTTTCCACCATATGTAATCACAAATGGTTTATTAACATTCATGGCTGTAATGCCCCCTTCACATCCCATCTTACTCTGCCCCCCCCCCCCCCCCACCTCACATAACAACTTACATCCTCAGCTGATGATCCTACAGTCAGACCCTGAACGCTTTTCCACCATATGTAATCACAAATGGTTTATTATAACATTCATGGCTGTAATGCCCCGTTCACATCCCATCTTACTCTGCCCCCCCCCCTTTCCCCTCACATAACAACTTACATCCTCAGCTGATGATCCTGCAGTCAAACCCTGAG
This sequence comes from Ophiura sarsii, assembly GCA_035610835.1. Taxonomy (NCBI): domain Eukaryota; kingdom Metazoa; phylum Echinodermata; class Ophiuroidea; order Amphilepidida; family Ophiuridae; genus Ophiura; species Ophiura sarsii. The sequence continues at coordinate 12,123,699 of CM069448.1, read as the reverse complement.
AGTCTTTTCCACCATATGTAATCATAAATGGTTCACTGTCATCCAGGGTTGTTCCAACTGTTAGCTGTGACAGTTCTGCTTGTATGGCGTCGCCATCATTTACGGTGACGGATGCATCGAGACTTGTGGCAAGATCTAGGAAGTAGAAAAGTAACAATATACAGATGTGAGGTGGTTTAAAGGGTACATTCAGTAATGTGATGAACAAACACATTTGTTTCCAGTTTTTGTTCAAAATTTGATTCAAAACCATGTAATACACTGAGAAATAATCAATGTCAACAAAGAGGGGTAACACACCTGATTTTGACACGAAACTACAGAAAATTGATTTCACTTATCTGTAAGATGAGCCCATTTGAAGAATTTCATAAATTGGGTCTTTCGTTCATTATGTGAACAAAATATTACCTTATATGAATTTTTGCTGGAAAATTCCATGTAGGAAGCTTACTATTTTTCATACAAGTTTTGACAAGCAATCAGCTGTCTTCCTTACAAGGGGTGTACTCAACTCTTTTTAATGATCACAAATTTTCAAAAAAAGTGTGGATCAGGTGAAATTGATCATTAGGCACCACAAAATAAGGTGTTTTGTTGCATTTAGCGACGAACCCTAAAATCGCAAATATTAGGGTCACATTTTGTTTTAAAGATTTAAATTTTACTCAAATTGTCAACATTTTACTATTTTCTGCTTGAAATGAATAAGTTTGCTTGGATAAATAGTTTTTACACTGTTATCACACTAGAAACATTAGTAAAATTGACATTTACTAATTTTGTCTTGACATGAACCACAATATCGATGGTATGTCAGTAATATTTTTCAGCAATTACATTTGTTTAAATAAAATTTTAAAAAACTGACTGCACTTGAGGGCAACACAATAATTATGTTTGTATGCAACACAACAAAAACAACTGTTGACCTTTCTAAAATGAAGGTCTTAAATATCGACCATATGCTAAATTGGTACACTACCAGACCGGTCATACAAGCCAATATTTTATACGAGGTAGCTGAGAAACTCTAAATAAACTTAAAATAGAAGGGCAAAATATAAGTAAGCTCAATTTTGACTCCAAAAAAGTGGTTTAAGGCTGAAATAGGGAGTCATAGTAAGGCAAAGAAAATTGTTGTGTTGCCCTCAAGTCCCAAAAATCTTCAAGTAGGTTCAGTCGGTCGATTTTCCTTTTCTTTTTTTTCTTCTTTTCTTTTATGCTGATAGATATTTCTGTCAGACCGTGTTTCATGACAAGAAAGAATTGGTAAATGTAAATTTGACTAATGTTTCTAGTGGGCAAACTTATTCATTTCAAGCAGAAAATAGTCATATTTTGACAAATTAGGTACAATTTATATCTTAAAAAAATTGTGACCTTTTTTTTATTATTTTAGGGTCGGTCGCTGAGGGCAACACATATTTTTTGTTTTGGCCTAAGCGGCTGACGTATGAAAAGATACCCTTAGGGATTGTTGAAGAGGCGCATAACCATCCAACATCTCGATATCTATCATCTTTTAATGCGATCACCCCTCCATACCAGGGGGTACTCACATACAAAAGTTATAGAATAATGTGCCGCCAAAATGGGTCGCTTTTTTAATTTTTGCAAGGAAAACCCTAAACATGTGTTTCAAAAAACAAACAAAAACCTAAACATGGGTCCCAAATCGCGACAAAAACCCAAACTTTGGTTTCAATATTGGATTAAATTCTCCGGCGACACACCCCGTCAAAAACTAATTTGAGTATACCCCGCTTACATGAACATTTATGTTACCTTGATGGCTATCAAACGATATAGTGTATGTTGCTACAGAGCCCTCTGTTGTCATGACAACACTGAGATTGATGTCTGTCAACGATTCAAGATTTCCCAAACCATTTTCGATGTCCGAGGCACTGGCACTGACAGCAAAGAAGCCTGTGATAATGACATATAATGTTACACATGTGAATAATCTTAATATTTCCTTCATAGGTGGATAACAGAGGTTAATTCAGTCTATATATTGGGTGATGACTTAAGTCAAATCAAATCATTTGAAAAGTTTTGAAATCAAGTCAAGTCCTTGAACTTTTGTCAAATCTTTGGAATAGATGACTTGATTGATAGTCCTTTAAAAAAGTTTAGAAACTAAGACACTGCACGGCTGTTTGATCCCACATAATTTGTCCATTTTATTCTGAGAACACCGTTACTTGCTGGCCCGGTTCTGGTTTTAACTTATTCAAGTACCTGAAAATACTGGTCATCTTTTGTAGAAATTTCAGAACATGTGTTGGTGCCATTTCCGAGAAATAGAGCTTTGCATATTATTATTTACTATAATAGCACCCTCATCGCCCACATTTCCCATAATGTTACATGTAAAATGTGTGTAAAGTAGAAAATGCTGATAATTTAAAAATGGCTCGAACAATTTTCGTGAAATTTTCACCGTATACTTGTATTCATTATAGCGCTACCTAAATCAGGTCAAACCATAACTGGGCCACTGTGTTATCTTTTTTTATTCCATAATTTTAATTATAAATCGGACAGTCAAACAGCCGTGACTGCTTAAGGCAACAGGAAAAAAGGAACCCTGTCTACAGGCGAACGGACCACACAGGTTGGGTCGGTCCGTCAGGCTTTTCTTCTATCTTTCTTATTTTTTCCCTTCAAAATGACACACAAAATTACAAAATCTGTAACGATTTTTAACTGTTTTTTGACAAACTCTAAAGATGGGATAGGTTTAATTCATTTAGACATGAAGTTTGTTGTTCTTTTTTATTCTAAAAAAAGGGATCTGTAGGGTTTTTTTTCTTCTTTTCTAATTTCCTAAAGGACTCAAGTAAGGTCAATTCTGTGAAATGGTGGCTGAAGTCCACGTCAAATCAAGCCAATTATCTAGGTCAAAGCTGATGACTTAATGAAGAAGAAATCAAATCACATTGACTCGAATTATCATAGCACCGCTTAATTCAACAACAATCTCACACATAAAAGCTAAAGAAGATTTCTTGTGCAGTCCAGTATGCTTCACTTTCATTGGTTTCTGTCACCAATGTCTACTGGTTCCCATTGACATTACATTGCAATGAAAAGCATAATCATGTTGTTAAAAGAGGGTCTTTAAGAAAAACCTGCTGCAAGTAGTACAATTGATGAGACTTCAATTATTAGTCCTCTCTGTTTTTTTCTTAAAGACCCTTTATCTTTTTAATAACACATGCATGGTTTTCAAGTTGGGATTAAATCTCTTTTTAAAGTTATGCCTATCTGTATGCATTTTAGTATGGCAATCAGACAACCTGCAGGTGTTAATTACTTTAACACTACTGTCACTGTTAATGACTTTAACACTGTTTGGCGCTGTATGTTTGTAGTGCCATAAGCATGCTGGACTGCACAAGAAATCTTCTTTGCATTAAAGCACTGAAATCATTTGTTGTAAAATCACTTTCTCAATTGTTTGCCTTTTTTTATATTATTATTTTTTGGGTGAAAACAATCACACTAAGTTAAAGCCTACCTGTTTCATTGCTACCATAGCTGAGCTTAAACTGGCCAGCGCAGCTTGATGCCTCTCCCGTACAGCTAGTAACTGTCAACTGATGAACTTCAGTGTGTCCCGTTATTGTCAGGCTCTTGTGGGTTAAAAGAAGATGTGTATTATTAAGAATGTAGGTATCAGCCCCCCCCCCCCCCCCCCCCCCGAGAGGGGAGGGCGCAGTCAACTACTACATGTACACTGTAAGCATGTGTGGCTAAAACAAAGATAAAAAAGTGTTTCATTTAGATCAGATGTGTTAGGTGTAAGGTATGTAAAGTGTTAAAGGGGCATTGAGAGATGTATCGATATACTAAATGAGCAAATAGCGTAAAGATATTAATCATCAACATAGCCCAAATCCAAAATGTCATACAATTCCGACATCGCCTTCATGCCAAATAAGCAAATAACGGCACTTCCGGATTGAGATTTGCCGCGAAAGATTGCATGTAAAACGATAGCATAACTTCCGAATTCAGCACCTAGTTTCGATATAATCATATCGAAACTAAGAAAATCATGAAATTTTATATGATAAACGGCGAATGTTGGTAAACTGTTTCAGATGGTAGTAAGTATATGCTTAAGTATTACTTTGATGCAAAAAAAACTGATTTCCATGATAATTGAGGGCGCACTCCCATACGTATCTCTCAATGCCCCTTTAAGGGGTCTAAAATTGTCCATAAAATCAACTACTTTCAAGAAAAGGGTAGGGTACTTTTTCAAATGCGTATAGAGGATCAAATTGATGGAGAAAAACACACACAAAACTAGTTTATGGTGAATTTAGATTTGTCTCATTTCTCTGGAAACAAAACACACACATTTATTGAAGTATAATCATACTATGTAAAGCACATGTAACCAGTCACATCAAAATGAATATTGAGATTTTAATTTCATCCAAAAGTGTTTTTTATGCTTTCAAATGATACCTCGTGGGATAAATTTGGTCAGTGCACTCAGATTTTATGTGAAATATTAGAAGGAAATACCTTTTTCTTCCTTTTCTTTTTTTCAGGCATTCATTCCTCAATATCTTTGAATGAATAAGCCAACAAAAGCCCCCTTTTGATATGACTGGTCACATATGAAAAGAAATTGTACATGCATGAAATTAACAAACCCTATACGTAGGGTTCGGCAGAATCCGTGAACACGGATTTCACGGCGTAATTCACGGATTTCATTATTGATTACGGATTCAGGAAATTGTACCGTAAAATCACAGAAATGCTATTTCATCCGCGGTATTTGTCCAACAAGCTGATTTTTACAGTTTTATTTGATAATAAGAATCACAAATTATCCGAATTGTGGCTTTTTTGAGAACTACACTGCATGATTTTTTATATCGCCATTTCCTTGTTGTTGTGTTTTACATCGCATTTTTATTCCAATCTAACACTTATTTATTTATTAATATCCCTTGAGTAATATATATTTTTAATTGAATGCCTAAATATATGACCGCGTGGATTTCATGTGTCATTGTCAATTCCCACGGTCTGATCTCGGTTTTGCTTAAAATCACACTAAACACGGAAATCACGGATTTTACACAAACTGCCCACGGATTTTGCCTTAGAAAATCACGGATTCTGCCGAACCCTACCTATACGGTCCATTTTGTTAAAATGTGAGAACATTTCTGAATTAAACTGAAGTGTACATCGATGCTTCAGTGCCAAAAAGCCCTGTATGTATTAGCCTCTATAGCTGGGAGGTGATGTTATATGATGTATAGTTGTTTGAAAATTGGGTTACTATAGTCTGTGTCAAAGTAGTATGGACATAATTCAAGCTATTTTACACGAGTGTGTTTTGTTGCTGTTTGCGAAGCTGCATCAAGATCATAAATGTGCGAACAAATAAGCATGCATGCGCGTAACGATTGACCAATCAGGATGCGCCGGGTATGCACTTTCAAGTTAACACACGTACGTACGCATGTAGTTACGCACGCACATACGCATGTATTGTTGGAATTATGTCCATAGAACTTTGACACAGACTATAAGGGCAGCCATAACCAATGGGCCTTGTACTGATACTTCATTGATATGTGAAATAGCCATGTCTATAATAGCTGCCATGTGTTATAGATTTCTAGTGCACTATTATGGAGTACCCTTGTAAAAACACAACTTTCCAAATGGCAGCCATTGCTCATTAGTCCTTGCGCCCTGGGTCGGTATGCGCAAAACACTTGGGTCGGTATGCACAAAACAAGTTAAACCGGGTCTAACTTTAAACCGGGGTGGGGGGGGGGGGGCACTCAACTTTTTTTTGGGTAGGGGTGTGCCGCACAGGGTCTAACTGAACTGAGTGGATTTTATGCCGAAAAATAGGGTCTTAGGAACTGATTTTTTCAAAAAAGTAGGTCTTAAGAACTGGCCTATAGTTCAATTTTGATTAGCAAGAACGCAAATTTTTTTTGTTGGTTTTAGAACGCAAAATTTTCGAAGAATTGGGGTTTTGGAATGCAAAATTTCGCGATTTTTGAATTTTCAATAAAATGGGGGTCTTAAGAACTGATCCAGGGTCAAAAGGGGGGTCATAAGAGCTAGCAGCAGAGGGTGAAAAAGGGGGTTCCAATGTCAGTGCCCCCCCACCGGCTTTAAACATGGTCTAAATGAAGGGTAGTCCTTCTGGAAGGACCATTTTATTTTTTTATTCAAAAGTAAAATGTGAGTCACCCAATTAGGCTAATATAACACTAAAATGTATTGCCCCTTATAAGGTCCATTAACCCTAACCACAGAGGCCACAAAAGACAACAGCAAATAGCTGCTGTACCACATGCTCCACTTGTGGCACGATCTGGCGAGCTGACAAAAAGGTTACTTTTTCAAGTCCCCCCCAAAATGTGAGTCACCCAATTAGGCTAATATAACACTAAAATGTATTGCCCCTTATAAGGTCCATTAACCCTAACCACAGAGGCCACAAAAGACAACAGCAAATAGCTGCTGTACCACATGCTCCACTTGTGGCACGATCTGGCGAGCTGACAAAAAGGTTACTTTTTCAAGTCCCCCCCCCCCCCCCCCCCCCCCCCCCCCCCCCCCCCCCCCCCCCCCCCCCGTAAGCGCAATCAGTTAGGCGTCCGCTTTGCACGCCGGCGGCCCAGGTTCAATCCCCAGCACGGTTTAATGAAGTGATTTGAGAGTAAAATATCCTAATTCACATCTTATTTAGCAACTATTTTAAAATAAATGAATGTGAATTAAAATTAAAAGAACAAAGAAAGAAAAAAGGAATCTGACCACCTGACCCTACTCTTTGGAGGGCATCTATGGACAATCAAACAATTTATTATTCTTCGCCTTACCTGGACTTCAACATTGACTTCTGATGTCACCACAATAAGTTGCTTCTCATTAAAAGCGCCCTCTACTTGCGAGCTCACATACGGTAAATCGTACATCATGACCCCAATCTCTAACCAGTCGCCACCTCCGTGCTCGCGGTATCGCCCCTCAAGGTAATACGGAGTCCCAGCTTTAAGGTACATCCTTTCAGAGATTTGTTCTTCGAATCGGAACCAGTTCCAGCCAGTGTACCTCTTTCCCTCTGCTATCTTGGTCTGTTTTGTAATAGAAACAAATGCAAAATACAACAGAAAATTTAACAAAATGAAATATTGCTGTATTAGTGCAAAGTGCAATGGCAGATCGGGCTATATCACTGTAGTTAACCCTAACTGCAGTATGGACTGGGTCCCCGGGCCCCTCTATACAGCCAACATTTTCAAAAATGGTAGACCAAAATTGAGGGACTGGGAAAAAACATGGCACACCATTATAGGAGTGAGTGATGACATATGGTCTTCGCCAAAATATTTTCCTCATGGCTATAGCTACATATCTGTATAATGTGGCTGTTTGCTATCCTTAAATATCTCATAGTAAAAACATTTATACATGATTAAAAACTCTAACAAATAGACAAATTTTACAAACTTTTCTGTAAGTAAACAATAAACTGTTTCACATATCTTGAAATAACACTATTGTCTATTACATTTGTTCCATTAGCCAACAGGTGCTATGCATGATTCGGAGGTGGTCTGTGAAGCCTCCAAAATGTACAGACTGTAACAAAAAAAGTTATTCAATTGCAATTTTATTTTTAACCCAATGTTAAAATCATGCAATGTCAAAATCTTTTACACTATGTGTTAAGTTCCGTTTTGGCTACCAGAATCATTTTATGTTGTCTTTTTAACTACTTGCGTTTAAAAGTTATGACTAGTCTACTAAATCGTCTAAAATCGGGTTGGGCCACTTTCACAATATCATACAATCTTGTTTGTATAAATTAAATGGTTAGGGTATCATGCAAGGAACATTAAAGAGAACAATATAATTATTTTTCAAATAGTTTAATTTCATTTTAATAAATAATTTCATGAAATAAATAAATTATATCTTGACAAATTTATTTGGAGTTCATAAATAAAATAGCTCATTATTCCTCCTGAGCAAACGGTAAGCACAAAGACCGTCTCAATCATTGTCATTCTAAAATTCTGTTTACAACCATAAAAACCTGTTCTTCCAAAGTGAATTGGGGCAATTGTTGAGCGGCAGCCATGCTCACATTACAGATCTTTGTAAAGACCTTAGGCTACCTTCTTTGTAATACTTTTAACAACTTGAAATGAACCCTTGTTGTCTAACAAGAGCGCTCTACTGCCATGTCCTGGTTCGATTCCATTCATATTCATCCCAGTGGTTTTACCATTGATTAAACCAAAGTGGCCCAGGTGATTTCATGACTATTTCAGACAATTGATCATATATCTGCTTACCACCATAGATTGTCATGAATCAAAGCTTATTTTAAAGCTTAGAAAATTCCCCTTGCACACCATTAAAACTCAAAACAGAAATTCTACGGGAGATATTTTTAATATTTTTTTCAAAACTGTATAACTTTTTTTTGTTACAGCCTGTATGAGTCACCGGGCAAGTCATCACGGCTGTTTGATCCCACATAATTTGTCCGTTTTATTCTGAGAACATCGTAACTTGCTGGCCCGGTTCTGGTTTTAACTTATTCAAGTACCTGAATATACTGGTCATCTTTTGTAGACATTTCAGAACATTTTTGTTGGTCCATTTCTGAGAAATAAAGCTTTGCATATTATTATTTACTATAATAGCGCCCTCATCGGCCACATTTCTCATAGAGTTACATGTAAAATGTGTGTAAAGTAGAAAATGCAGATAATTTAAAAATGGCACGAACAATTTTCGTGAAATTTTCACCGTATACTCGTATTCATTAGCGCTACCCAAATCAGGTCAAACCATAACTGGGCCACTGTGTTATCTTTTTTTATTCCATAATTTTAATTATAAATCGGACAGTCAAACAGCCGTGTCATCAGTCATACTTTTGGAAAACTTTGATTTGAAATAGTCTATACAGGGTGAATCAAAAATAAATTGTGCACAGATTGAAACGACCCTTTGACCTTGATGTGTGTATTGAAACATGAAATTGTTTTTGTTTGTATAAACGTATTTAATCTAGATAATCCTCCGAAAAAATGAAAGTAATCCACTGAATAATAAGCAAACCGATATATTGACATTTAAAAAAACACAATAACATATTTTTGTGTTGTATTTGTATTACACAGGCTTTGGATGTAGACTTTTTACCATGATGCACAGTGTATTTTTGCCTCTCCCAAATAACCGCAGGTGGCGCATCGTATTGCGAATACCAAGATTTAAACAAGATCTAATGCAAAAATTACTAGATCCCATGCTGCATGCAACAATGAATCAAGAAGTATGCAAGGGTATGATGATATGGATCCGGGATGCTATTAAATCCATCAACAAAAGTTTGGAAATGTTGTTCAATCGCCTTGCTTCATATTCATAGTTGCACATAAGAAGAAAGTTGAAGTGTTCATCTTTACAATGATACCAAATTTAAAGCAATTTGTGTCAGTGCTAAGTCCCTTAATTGCTTGAGAATATGGGGAGGTCTAAATCTGAATGTGCCAAAATCATCACTATTTTTGTGTTCAAAACATATAACATAGTTGTTCTTTTGAGAACAAAATATAGTGGTGAATTTGGCAAATTTTGATTGAGACCTCCCCATTCTGAAGCAGGTGGCTAAGCCCTGAATGGAACAAGTGATTGGTACGAATGAGGTATTGTTGGAAAGAAGAACACATTAGCCTTTCATTGACATGAAAAACAACATGTACACAAGTATATCATGAAATATCCAAACATTTTGCGATTAAAAAATATGTCTGAACTTTTGTTGAGGGGTGTATTTTGGTTAGTAGGGGACTGAAAAACACTATTCTACGGGCCTGACCGACCCAACCTGAGGTCTGTTTGCCCTTAATAAGGTTGTGTGTTTTTTCTTCGCCTTACAGGTGTTCGTGTTATTGTGTTACATGCTTGGAACAATACAAATGTGTGTAGAAGAAATCTGTGGTGATTCAATGGTATACTCTATTTGGCTTCCTCTGGACAGTGACGTAACTTAACAGGCGCAGCTTTTTTAACACACGCATATGTATCTTCCGTCTTTCAACTCTCGTGTGTATACGCCAGCGCCACGAATAGGCGCGCGCGTTATTTGCTGCATTTAGTTGAGTACGCGGTTACGTCACTGTCTCGTGATGGCCAAATAGACTATAGTTGAGATGTGGATTCAGACCTGTACTCTCAACAAGTTCATGAAATTAATGTGATGTCACAAATTAAGCTTAATGATTTCCGATGTTGTTATACTAGTGCATGCGTACAATTACGTACTTGTAAAACAAAATTCAATATATCATTCAAAAAAGGCTTAAGATTGGCTGGCAAGTTTCAGTCTCCTGGTAGCACTGGACATGATCAGCCTCCCAAATAACCCGAAACTGTGACCCCCTTCGTAGAAGAGATACAGAACGATATGACTCAATTCAGGGAGTCTTTATAATGGGAGAGGAAATTTGAACCGCAAAACAAGAGCATATAAGCATATGGGCATATACCCAGTGGCGTAGCTAGGTTTTTGATATGGGGGGGGGGGAGGGGGCAAGAAATGAAAGTGAACCAACAAGATTGTTCTGACTGAAGAAATGCACGCAATATTTGACTTTACACTTATTTTTGCTGTGATTGAGGTACATTTTGGTTTAAACAAGCTTGTTCCCAATTTTGGCATCTGTGTACTTTAGACCAGGCCTTCTCAAATGGTGGCGCGCGCGCCAATTGTGGCGCATTGCATCAGTCCGAGTGGCGCGTGGAAGGACGCATGAAAAATATTTTTTTTAAAAAAGGAGAAGAAGAAATATATTCCCAACTTCAACCAGATCGCAAGAAGCATGAAGAGCCACTTCAGGCACTAACTGCAGTGGGGTAAGTCATGATTATTAGTAGTAGGCCTATTGATTATCACTACATTTGCTGCTCGGCCAAGTGATAGCTTACGATTTTCTTGACTATAATTAAATTTAAAAAAAGGAACTAGAATGAATTAATCATTCATTTATTTGTTTAAATCTTGCAGAAGCAACAAAGCTTCCCACGACTCCAAGCGTAATATGTTTAACCTTAACTTACGTGGATCCTACATTACAACAATGCCTATTATCATCATTCCGGTAGGACGCACTATTTATCAAAAAGAGATCAACCAACACTACAAACTTTTTCAATGATGTACAGGTGTCCCAATGAACTTGGTAAACAAAAGTAAAGCACGGGTTATTATTTTCATTCTCTTGCCTCCACGTCCCACCCGGAATATGTTATGGCTACCCAATGTCCATGGCACGAAAATTTTCTAGCATCGCTTTAATTAGCTTTTCAGACTGTAACCATTCTTAAAGGGATACGCAATAGTGTTGAAGAATTATGTATTTTGTTTAATTTACTTCAGAATTCAAGATGAACATAAATAATGGCAATTTTTGCAGTTGCTACTTAATATGAAATCACGAAATCAGCCGTATGCCCAGCATAATAATTGTGACTGTGTATTATAGCTGAGAGTACACATGTTGATTAGGTTGGTTACTTATTTACGAGTTTCAAGTTTCGAGTTACATTTATCGAGTTTCGAGTTTCTTTGTACGAGTTTCGAGTTAATTTGTTTGAGTTTCGAGTTACATTTTTCGAGTTTTATAAGTTAGTAGGCCTATTGATTATCACTACATTTGCTACCATTTTTTGTACATTTTACCATCAACATCTCTTTATTTCTTGTACCATATTGCATGCAAATATAGCTCTCCTTAGCCTCTTAAAAGGGGGTAAACCCATGAGCTTCCAGGGGTCCTAAGACGGGCCCATGGACCCCACCCGTTATTCGCTCCGCTCGCTTCAATCGCTACGCTCGCAGGGATAGTGGCGCTTCTAGATGCACTAACATCTCAAAAGTGGTGCTTCACAAAATCTAATTGAGAAGGCCTGCTTTAGACCATCATAATTCCATGATTCCTCTTGTCAAATGAACTGAGAGTGCCAATCTCAACTGATACGACGTCAATATTAGAGGGGGCAATCCCCCCCCCCCCCCTCATCTCCCTCTGGCTACGCCACTGCGTATACGTATGTTAGTATGCACGATGTGACTCTTGAGATGAGGGCGCTATCTTGACAAAGCCAATAATTGATAACATGCAAGCTCATGAGACGCGCGATGTGACTCTTGAAATGAGGATGTAGCACACTAGAAGCTTCGATCTCAGCAATGACAAGTCTGCATATTTAGTGGCACAGGCCTGCCCAAGTCAAGTCGTTCTCAATTTAACTCAAGTTGAGTCAATCCAATAGATCAAGTAAAGTCAATCCAATAGATCAAGCCTAGTCATCCAATAGGTCAAGTCAAGTCAAGTCAATCAAATTGGTCAAGTTAAGTCAAGTCAATAAAATAGGTCAAGTCAAGTCAATCAAATAGGTCAAGTCAAGTCAATTCAATCCAATAGGTCTAATCACACCAATCCAATTAGCTCTGCTACAGAGCCTCTCTTAGTCCCACCCCCCCCCCCCCCTCCCCCCCCTTTCATCAACAAAAACTCCCCTCTCCCTACACCAACCATACACTGATACATGTACATTATCATAGATCCTGCATATAACAGCATAACAGCAATCTCTACTGACACCAGTGACCAGACCAGAGACTAACTGCTCAAATTACTAATAGCATATAAATAGTCACTGACCATTTGAGGTTTTTGATAGCCCGCTGTAAAAAAGGAGTATCAATACACACCACACACACCGGTATAGAGTACCGAGTTCCTGCATAGGGAGAGTGTCAGTATAGTTGACCTGCATTAAGTGTTTCTAGAACTTGTATTCAAGATAAGCACGGGTGGGAAAATATGGGCAATACAGTAGAGCTACAATCCAATAGGTCAAGTCAATATAATAGGTCACGTCAAGTCAAGTCAGTGGTTGGTTGAAGTCAAGTTAAGTCAATGATTATATTCAAGTCAAATTGAGTTATTTTAAAACATGACACTATTTTCATGTACTGAAATTACATGTCAGGTCATGAGTCCAAGACATTTTGTATGTAGTTTAGGCATGATATTATTTATTCTCACATTCAAAAAATGTCTTAAAGGGGCATTGAGAGATACGTATGGAAGTGCGCCCTCAATTATCCTGGAAATCAGTTTTTTGCATCAAAAGTAATACTAGGCATATACTAACTACCATCTGAGACAGTTTACCAACATTCGCCGTTCATCATATTAAATTTCATGATTTTCTTAGTTTCGATATGATCATATCGAACTCAGTGCTGAATTCGGAAGTTATGCATCGTTTTACTCACGGATTTTCGCGTCAAATCTCAACCCGGAAGTGCCGTCATTTGCTTATTTTGGCATGAAGGCGGATGTCGGAATTGTATGACATTTTGGATTTGGGCTGTGTTGATGATTATCTTTACGTTATTTGCTCATTTAGTATATCAATACATCTCTCAATGCCCCTTTAAACTAAGATTACTCGTGTAAGTTTATCACCAGATTTCGGTCAAGTTAAGTCAAGTCTTTTGACAGTAGAGCACTAACTGCTACATACATAATTATCCTCTATATCGTATTTGCATAATGAGACAAATTGTCTTCACATTAACAAATGAAAATCCCTAAATAGAGATGCTGTAAGGAGGCTTTGCCAATTTGGAACTAATCAAACTATAGGTGGTAGAGCTTGTCGGAACACGCAGCTATGTTAAGCATTTTGCGCTATTATATATTTCTATTCATTACCAGAATAAAACACAGGATGCTTACCCAGGTGTTCTGCTCATGGCATCATTATACTAAATGCCAAGAAGATAACGCAGGAAATATTATATCGCAAAATGTGGGGGTGGGGAAAAGTTGAGATTTTGTAGCCTTCATCAAGGGGAGGGGGTGGCAATCTAAAATGTGTAAGCATCAATATGAATCATTATACTAAATGCCAAGAAGATAATGTAGGAAATATAATATCCTAAAATGTGGGGGGGGGGAGTTGAGACATTGTAGGCTTCATCAAGGGGGGAGTAATTAATGCTAAATGCCAAGAATATAATGTAGGAAATATAATATCGCAAAATGTGGCGGTGGGGGAAAGTTAAGATACTGTAGCCTTCATCAAGGGGAGGGGGTGGCACTCATGTCTAAACAATGTGTAAACAAACATATACTACACAAGAACACAGATTTTCAAGAAATTTGAAACATAGGTCTGCAGGTTTACACAAGCCAAACAAACATGACAATTATGAAAGTTGAATCAGAATAAGTGAATCATTTATGGAGCAGTTAAATTAAACATAACCAGAACACATTTTACGATTTATTAACCAAACTATGACATTTGAAAAAATAATTAAAAAGTGACCCTAGATTATCAGATTTTTTTTATCAAATCAACTTATTTTTTTCAGCCTTATAGGCATGCAGGAATGGGTATATGGATGATGTAAACACAGGGATTTCAATGAAAAATAAAGTTGTGCATAATGTTAAATGAAAAATGAAAATTCTCAAATATGTTTTATAAATTTTATCTAAAGGAGCACAGAAATTAAATTAACTTATGCAGGCACAAAATTGTTTCAATTTGTTAAAAAAATTAAAATGCACAAAGACACTGACACACCTATTGCCCTTAATAATTTGTTCCATCTGAATCGATATTGTAACAATTATTATTTAATTGCTATTTCATACACACTAACTGGGCACTTGTGATAATTTAACCTAATTGCACTGATGACCAAATGAATTATTCATCACAAGACATTCCTTCATTTACACAGTATCCATAGCAATTAGTTATCACAGGTGACCTCTTGGTCTGGTGTCCTTGGCCTAGAAGAAAACAGGTAATTAAGTCTTTTGTTGTTAATTGATTTTCTTTATTATGGCCTCCCCGGTGATTAATATTGTAATCAAGCACCACAATCACAAAATATTAAATCAAATCGATATCATGACCATGAACCATATAAATAAATATTTGGGGTGTGAGAGAGGAAGCTGATTAATTCTCCTTCGGTCCATTAGCCATTATACAATTGTTTTCACTTTTATTCTTTCAAGCGAATGCATTAGGTTATGCATTTGTTTTCACAGGTTTCTTGTTTTGCAATTTAAACAATAACAATTGGTTGGATGATCATTAAAAAATATCGGAATAGCTATATATAAACCAGCTCAGGGCAATTTCTGGGTGATATGAATGGTCCAATACCCATGGAAGCTAAATAGCAGTGTTGTGACCAAGTCATCTCAAGTCACAAGTCAGGCCCTGTCAGGTCATTGAATGATCTGTAAATCTGGAGTCAAGTCAAGTTTTTCTGAATTTCCCTGAAGTCAAGCTTTTTGAGGAAATTCAGATGGCATGATTAGGATCAAAAGTTAAATTTAGATGGCATGATTTGGATATTGGGATCAAAGGTTATAGATGTTTAAAGATTGTCTTCCAAATTTGCATTGGGTCACTATGAGGGTATGACAATGCAATGCACCTTAACGTTTAGCAAACAAAGTTCACACACACATTTTGTTTATATGCTGAAAACTTAACTGATGTTTTATCGTAACATTTCTCTTTGACTATGAACATTTTTTCACCCAGATTTGTCTTCTTTTTTCATACTTGGAATGGTGATTTTTTAATCCTTTGATGGATTTTGCACTCTCTAACTTAAATCTTTTGTTCGAGGAGAATTTAAAGTTTAGTCCCGTTGTATACCAAGTCATTGAAATATGATTTAACACTGCAGACGACATTCCAAAAATTTACAAAATGTTTCAAAAATGTAAAAATTATTGAATTTCATTACCATATTTGGAATCACCATGAGAAATACATCGAAATAAGTACAAACATGCCTGGTATTGGTTCCACAGCCTTCTAAACCAGGCTCATACAGTTTGCAATTTGTAAAAATAAATAAGTTACAAGGCTCATCAACACAGTAATCCTTCAGATTTGAAAATTGGGGAAGGTTAGTGAAAATTCTGTTCTGTAATGGTAAAACTAATAGCCGCGTGGAGAGTGTTAATGTGGCACAATCTGATCTTGAGCCTCGATACAAAAGTGGAGATGTCTATGGACCGACGAAAATCAATTTTGATGCTTTAAAAAGTATACAGTAGATACAAATGTATTAACCTTATTTGTCATACACAAAACCAGAAACAATATAACCTTGGTATCTTTTTCAAATGTTTTAATGTGAGCGTAAGCTTCTTGGTTTTTTTGCTCAGTAGCATAAAAGTATTCATTTAGTTCTGACTAATTATTTACGTTTAGCACCCGACTCAAATCAATTCAAGTGTCTTAAAACACAGCCTTGAATCAGGTCAATTATTTTGAATGAGCAACTTGAACAGGTTTATTCTCGTCACCTAAATGTTAACGCTTTCCACGCGGCAGGCGGCTGCAGACGACATTCCAAAATTTCACAAAATGTTTAAAAAATGTCAAAATTATTGAATTTCATTAACATATTTAGAATCATCATGAGAAATGCATTGACATAAGTACAAACATGCCCAGTATTAGGTCAGTAATCCTTGAGATAGACTTTGAAAATTGTGAAAGGTTTCTGGAAAATCTGTTTTGTGTATGGTAAAAATAATAGCCGCGTGGAAAGTGTTAAGATGAAATGAATCCAAAACAATGAAGTATTGTAATATTTCTGCTTTTACACACAATTATCAATGCCTCTTGAACAACAGTAATTGAAGGCAGCGATGATTGCTTTCATATTTTTCTCAAGGATACTTATGAAATGTCATTGTCAAATGGTTAAAAATATAAAATCTTGGTATCATAATTACTGGCATTAATTTAATTCCTATATTATATGCTATTTCTGTTGTTATATTATTATCTTACACTTTTTCCAGCTAATATCCCTTTTTTTTGTTTCACTTTGGTTTCAATCATATACGTCGACAATCTTTGTTTTGTTGTTTTTTCCCTTTGCTAGTGGTTTCTCTGGTTTTTTGATATGTGCTTAATGTGTGTATGTTTGTCTGTCTTTCTGTCAAGTCTGTCTCTATGTATGCACACCAACCAAGCTTGGCCTAAAAAAAGAAGTTTGATTTGCCTTACCCGACCGACTCTAAATACATCGCTGACCCTGAATATTTGTTATTATTTTGAGGGAGGAAAAAACAAAATTAAAAAAATATTGTTACAAAATATTTTTTTTTTTTTTTTTTTTAATAAAAATTGAACAAAGTATTAAAGTTTCTGACTGTTTGCTTTTAATTCGGCTATTTTAAGTCCCCAAAGCAGTTGATTTAAAAAATTGAAAATTAAACAATCCTGACCGACCTACCCTATTTGTTTTTGTCATGTTAGGCCAATCAAACCATTTTTTTAGGCCTTATAAGATTACTTTATAATATATATATGTGATCAAACAGGAGTAAATGAGGCACAATGAGGATCATTTGAATATTGAGTTATTTATATCATGATAATATGTATTTACAAGTTAAAGGAGGGGTACCGCAAGCACAACATTGAGCATTATTTGTTAGAAAAATAATTATCGAGTCGAAATTGCGTAACTATATATAACAAAACATCATACTAGTCACAAAAACGAATAAAAACTGCCATCTCTCAACATGCAATTTTTAAAATTCGCGGCAATAGAAAGTCCTGGGACTTTTGATCGCCGCAAATTTAAAAATGCATGTTAAGAGATGGTGTTTTTTATTCGTTTTTTTATAAGTGTGGTGTTTTGTTCTATGTATTTACAAAAGTTGAGCTCGATGGTTATTTTTCTAACATGTAATGCACAATGTTGTGCTTGCGGGACCTTCTTTAATGGACATTTTGGTACCAAAAGTCAATGTTATATCACATTCCTAACCAAAGTTTTAGATAATTGAAAAAGCACTTGGTCACAGAACATCAAATACAAATCATGACGTTATGGGCATTTAAAAGCAATTGAGTAAATGTAAATTAAATACCACAAATTGTCTATAACTTTATTATCATAAATTTGAGTCTTTGGTTGGATACCACAAATTGTCTATAACTTTATTATCATAAATTTGAGTCTTTGGTTGGATACATGCAGTATCAAAGATCAGAAATAAGACTTTTTATGAATTTGACTTATGACAACATTTGTGCTCTTAAATAAAATTAGCTACTGCCGCATTGTGCCTCATTTACTCATGTAGGGTCACACATATATATTTTACATAACAAACTCTCCCTATTGTATTGTTTTAACCATGTTACGTTTTAATGCCCCTATCTTTTACCCATTACCATTATTCCAAACCTTGCATACGAGGGGCATTCAATAAATACCTGCAACCATTGAAAATCTCTGAACCGTGACATTTGTTAATAAAATAAACTTATGATACTTAAACTGTAAGTCTTCCACCTTTCTCACAAAAAAAATTCAAACAGGTGAGTAATTTTTATCATGTAATTTCAGTACTATAAACATCATGGTGTCTGGGCACTGAAAATTGACAAGAATTCAGCATTATAAATCGAGCACCAATATTAACACTGTTAACGCATGTATCTTAATGCATACCATAAACTTGTCTTTCAAATTTCCCGCCATTGTAACATTTAATTCCCTAACCAGTGCCCTGAGATCAGGGTATTCACAGTGCTGAAATGTAATGATAAAAATGACCTACATGTTCAAAATTTTCTGTGAGAAAAGAGTAAGACTTATAGTTTCAGTATTATAAGTTTATTTTACTGACACGTGTCAGGGTTCAGAGATTTTCAATGGTTGCAGGTATTTATTGAATGCCCCGCGTATATGCTGTTTTGTAATAATTTTTCTCTGACTTTGTTTTGATAGGGCCTATATGCGAAATAAATAAACTCTGGAACTCACAATATGCCTTTCTTTGCCCTTCATCTCAGCTTTGCGCCTTTTACAAATTTCTTACTTTAGGCCTACGCTTTTTAAACAAGTAATCTTTGAACAAGTGACAGCTGTAACTTTAATTTAATTTTACATAAAAGTATGATAATATCACATAATATGGTGATCCTGTATGATGCACATACCAAATGGTTTTCTTTCACATCCAACTAAACTGTGCAAAAATTCATTGGAAATGTTAATACACAAATTGTATTTTTAGATATCTAAATATACAGAAATTGTTGATTAAATTACATACCAAATGCTTCCGTGTTCAGTCTGTGTGTTATTGTTATGATTTTTGCCTGAAAGCAACTGAGGGGGAAAAGTAAACTGTTTGACAAATCATGGGCAGCCATGTGTATAATCGTACATCAACGGTTTGCTCCAATGATTTTAAACTTATTTTACAGTTCTCTATAGATACATCAATATTTGGCTAAGACAACAAGAGGGTGGGTTTGTTATCCTGTCTGATTGATCAACCCCTTAAAAAATTGTGTGTGGATTTTTTTTTGTTCAAAAGACTTGAATTTGTTCAAAATTTTCCAAAACATTGCCAAATTTGATAATTGTTTTGACGTTTAGGGAGGAAAAGAAGACTTTTCATAAAATATGTTGTATTTTTAATACTATTGACAGTATTATATATTGAAAAACAACATAAAAAATGAAAACCTGATCAACCAATTTTACCTAATAAAAGGTCTGTTTACCTGCAAATACCTGCAAATATCTGCAAATCATGGGTTATCTTTCAATGACTTTGATTATTATTTGATGTGTGAATAATGTGTTGATATAATGTGTGGTTGCAGGCCTGGAGGGGCTTGCAAGACAATGTACTCAAGTTACATTTAGGTAACGTCTAGTTGAGGGGTGTGACATGCAAGACAGGGTCCTCAAGTTTCGATTTAGTAACATCTAGTTGAGGGACCTGAAGGGTCCGTTTCTTAAATATATTTTGTAATAATGTCACTTTCATTATCGCAGACTCCCACACCCATGGGGGAACCCTGGTTCAATTCCCAACACATGAAGAGCTGGTCAGTTTTTCCTCTATGATTTGTTATGGCCTACCACAAATCCTCACCATACCAATATGACAAAACAAACAAAGTGTCAGGAAAATCATTTGTTGAAATTAATAATTATTTAAATTTCCATTTCTTGAGCATCACTTCACAGAAAACCTTTTTGAACTTTTGATATGATGGTGGAACATTAAACAATGATTTTAGTTCTAAAAAAGGTTATGATATTCAACAATTTTAGTATTGACAAGAAATGTTTTTCCATGCAGTATGTTTCCATGCTTGTAAGATACAGACCATGCCAGACACAACATGCTATATTGCTCTCATACCCAGAGCACAAATGATTGACCTCTACACACACTAGCATCAAGGTATGACCTTTTTGAAATCTGGGTACCATTGATAATCCCCACAAACCCAAACGATCAACTCTCTCTATACAAGTGCATGGAAGGTCTTTTAACTGTGACCTGAGCATTGAGGCTATATCAGTCATACCATCTCGCTGGCATTTGCTGATCTTGATAAGTACAGCTCCCCTCTATCATTATTAGTGATGAGGAATCTATACTGCCCGTCACGTGGCGGAACAAAAAATCCTCGGATACGGCCACTGAAATAGTCGTCTATATTAATGGGAGATATGGCCTCTGTAATAGGGTGGGAGTATTGGACGGGAGTTGTTGTCCATGCAGCATTATCTGAGAATTTGAATCTAGAATAGCAAAAACAAAATAATATTATTTATTTATTTCAGATTATCACACTATACAGGGCAGGTCACATAAGTGTCCCATGTGAAACATGACTTTTGATATGATGATATGAAAAATATAAAAATTGGATGTGAAGCATAAAACATGACTTTCTTGATATGAAAAATATAAAAATTGGATGTGAAGCATGAAACATGACTTTCTTGATATGACAAAATATAAAAATTGGATGTGAAGCATGAAACATGACTTTCTTGATATGACAAAATATAAAAATTGGATGTGAAGCATGAAACATGACTTTCTTGATATGAAAAATATAAAAATTGGATGTGAAGCACTAATAATCATGTTCAGCCATCATCAGAATTATTTTTCTATCCTTTTTGGAGCTTTTGTTATCAAGCTATGATAAATCTCCTCAGGCATGTCAAATCCAGCATTGGCCACTTTTCATGTGCAGATAACTCTTTCATTACAATCGTCAATCAGTGTGAATTTGAACATAATCAACAGGATCAAAGATAATCTACCTACATGTACTAAATGTTAATATTTAGTTGAATTTAGGCAGATAACATATTTTCATCCATATTATCAATGACTACCCACATAATATATGCATTTTAGATGTATTTTAAACAAAATATTGACATATCCTATAATCATCATTGTAATCACAAATGCAGGGGCTTTTTCAGTTGAAAGTCCAATTTCTTGTTAAAAAGTGGCCAAAATGGGATTCAGACTTTTGTTACTGAATTGATCATATCTCAGCAGTTGTGACATTTAATGGGATAAAGTGTATTTAATAGGAGACTAAAATGGCTTACCAATGGTCTATGTTTTAGCCAAAAATACATAGGATGTATATCTAATTAATATTGTTCCTCTTATGACACTTTTTTGACATGCCCATTACAAGGCTACATAAAAGAAATAGTTTCATATCCCATATTGTACTGTATGTTTCTTATGGTTTAATTCTCAGATTATTTTAAATTACAGAATACTTCAGTTGTAAGACATGTCAATAGTATGTCTTACAAATTCTGCACCTGATAAGTAACAATAAGGTGGAATAGTAATTGTTTAATTCATTTTGTGAGGCCTTTTTTAAATTTCTTTGAAAGACAATCTGTGCCAATGAGTGCCATCACAATTCAGCCCTTTTATGGCAAAAGAATGTATCTTATATGTACTTTCCTAATGGTTTCCTTCCTTTTAACATGGATTGTGTTAACTTGGTTCTATAATCCTCACTTAGGAAAAGGTTGCAACTTGTTAAGATAATAAAAGTAATATACTGCCTTTTACCACTACATGATTTATGGAGAAAAAAGCTAACTTTGATCATGTTAAAAGGAAGTATACTGTTAGAAAACTACATACAAGATACATTCTTTTGCCATAAAAGGGCTGAATTGGTACCTACCCATTTTTGTTATTGTAAATAGCAGAAAAGAAAGACAAAACTTGGGACATGAAGCTAAATGTTTTATGTGAACTACTAGTTTGATCAGTTCCAAATTGGTGAGAATTATTTGGGTTTTATTTTTATCTCTAATGCATGCCTAAGTAATCCAAGCATATGTGGCGTGATTATGGCCTCACACACACTGTTTTAACCACACACATGCATCACACATAGGATGCACAGTACCTTTGTTGCTTCATGAACGCCCCTGTCCTTTTGTATTCATTCGCTGTCGTAAGGAGGCCTCGCCAATTTGGAACTGATCAAACTATACACAACAAATCACATCAGAACTGACCATATTGACTTCTTCTCCGTGTTTGGCGAAATACAGCTCTGAGACATCGTCCCCCCTCACCAACCACCTGTAGTTGCCATCTCTTGGGGGTACAAAGTAAAATTGCATGCGACCTACAAAATGTTCGCCAAGATCCGTTCCACCGGGTGTTACTGACTCGAGGATAGTGGATCTGTTTTCCGGGGTTTTGGTTGTCCACTGTTCATCCTCGAAACTAGATGGAAATGCAGGGATAGATTGCATTCATTAGACCGTGGAATTAGTCAATTCTGGTCTGCAAAGGGCACTACCATTTATTTACAACATCAATATAATGGATCTCAAAATTGGTCTAGCTGACAAGATGTACCTAATGACGTGATACATCACATAATATGTGGTGGCAATATGGTTACACTGTTTGTCATCATCTTTGTTATGATGTGATACATCACATAATATGTGGTGGCAATATGGTTACACTGTCTGTCATCATCTTTGTTATGATGTGATACATCACATCATATGTGGTGGCAATATGGTTACACTGTCTGTCATCATCTTTGTTATGAAGTGATACATCACATAATATGTGGTGTCAATATGGTTACACTGTCTGTCATCATCTTTGTTATGACGTGATACATCACATAATATGTGGTGGCAATATGGTTACACTGTCTGTCATCATCTTTGTTATGTCGTGATACATCACATAATATGTGGTGGCAATATGGTTACACTGTCTGTCATCATCTTTGTTATGACGTGATACATCACATAATATGTGGTGGCAATATGGTTACACTGTCTGTCATCATCTTTGTTATGATGTGATACATCACATAATATGTGGTGGCAATATGGTTACACTGTCTGTCATCATCTTTGTTATGAAGTGATACATCACATAATATGTGGTGGCAATATGGTTACACTGTCTGTCATCATCTTTGTTATGTCGTGATACATCACATAATATGTGGTGGCAATATGGTTACACTGTCTGTCATCATCTTTGTTATGACGTGATACATCACATAATATGTGGTGGCAATATGGTTACACTGTCTGTCATCATCTTTGTTATGATGTGATACATCACATAATATGTGGTGGCAATATGGTTCACTGTTTGTCACCATCTTTGTTATGATGTGATACATCACATAATATGTGGTGGCAATATGGTTACACTGTCTGTCATCATCTTTGTTATGACGTGATACATCACATAATATGTGGTGGCAATATGGTTCATTGTCTGTCATCATCTTTGTTATGATGTGATACATCACATAATATGTGGTGGCAATATGGTTCACTGTTTGTCATCATCTTTGTTATGACATGATACATCACATAATATGTGGTGGCAATATGGTTACACTGTCTGTCATCATCTTTGTTATGATGTGATACATCACATAATATGTGGTGGCAATATGGTTCACTGTCTGTCATCATCTTTGTTATGATGTGATACATCACATAATATGTGGTGGCAATATGGTTCACTGTTTGTCATCATCTTTTTTCAAATGGACTCTAAATTTTGAGTCTCATCAGAGACGACAATCAAATTAAGCAGAAAAGTGACGCTCTATTTAATTAGCTACTGACATATGATTTATATGAATAGGTAGCCAATCAGAGGCATTGTAACAAAATTAATAATATTAAAAGGCATTTATAAACCAAGAGAGTAAACTTACCTGAATGATGTGTTAAATTTCTCAAAGAGAGCTCCCCTGCTGCCAGGGTACAGACTTTTTGAGGTCTCTGCAGCCTTCCTGGTGAAACATGTGATCGTTGTGTTAGATACAGTCTGTATGTCACATGGTATTCCTGTAAAGAGATGATGAGCGTCACATGGGCATCACATGGTTCCTACCATGTCTATCACATGGATTGCACATGATAGGACCCCATGAAATTGAGAATGGTTTATGGGTGGAGTGGCAAATTTGGACTTGATCTTGGTTTGTGTGAGTAACATTATTGTTATCTGATGTATGTGTGGCGGCAAGTTGGTTCACATTTTGTGACAACTACTGTAAAACAACTTAATTTCCCTAGCAATTTAATTTCGCTAGGAGATTCAATTCACCAAATGAAATTGCCGCCAATTATATTATTTATAATGGTTACATAGGAAGATGATACAAATTAGTGAAATTGAATTGCCGCAAAACGTATACTAAATGCTAATTCGCTAAATTAAGTTGCTGTGAAATCTAACTGTCTTACAGTATTATAAGTATTACTAAATAGTTTGAGCTATGCTGCCTTACTTTCTTTTGCTTGTTAGTCTGTTTGTTGGGGTTTCTTTCTTGTTTGTGTAGCAATTTTCAATTCAATCAATGACATACCTATTAGTTCTACAGGGCAGATTGGGACACAAGTTACGTTTAAGGAGAAGAAAATGCTACAAATGTTGGGCTGAGATTTGAATCCAAGCATCTGGGTAAAAGTAAAAGTCACACAACACAATGGTTGTGCAACCAAAATAATTTTAAAGTTGCCATATATTGTCTTTCACCATTGTACAATGAGATAGCTTTGCATCTTATTTAATAGATTTGATGTTAAACCCCTGAGCACTACCTACCTATATATCGGCATCTAAGTACAATTTTGATTGGTTACAAAGAGTTTATACCATACATTTAGCCAATCAGAGATACTGTAAGAATAGTGGTATGGTTGATAAAGAGATATAAATGCATTTTTTTGATTGGTTACTCAAAAGGGTATATCACATTATATCCTGCAATGAGCCAATCAGAGACACTGTAAGAAGCAGGTAGTGCTCTTGGGGTTAAACAGTATGATCAGACCTACCTCCGACTGAGACATTATATTCTGATATCCGAGTCTCATTGAAATAATTCCCGTTGATAGTCAGAAACGTGCCTCCTTCCAGGCTACCCGTTGAAGGTGTAACACTAGTTATCTCTGTGTGGAATAAACAAATGAAATCATTTATACAAAATCAACATTAACACTTTCCACTCGGCTATTAGTTTTACCATATACAAAACAGATTTTTCAGAAACCTTTTCCAACTTTAGAGGTCTATCTCACGGATTACTGAACCAATGCTAGGCATGTTTGTACTTATTTCAATGCATTTCTCATGGCGATTACAAATCGATAATGAAATCCAGTAGTTTTGACATTTTTGAAATATTTTGTGACATTTTGGAATGTCGTCTGCAGACGCCTGCCTTGTGGAAAGTGTTAACACAGTATAACGCCGGGATTTGTGGAAGTGTTACTGTGCAAAGCAACCCTTTGAATTGTGTGAAGGCCATGTGGTGGCAGTGAGGCATCTGGGTTCATTTAGAGTCAATTAAAATTTCTTCTCAGCTTAGCTATGATACTCTGGGTTTCCCAATCCTGCTACTAACGCATGTACAGACTGTATCAACAACAAAGCAGGGTTCTAGCCCCGGGGTGCTCAGTGGTCATTTCAAGAGGGGTATCATGCGTGTCTAAGAAATCACGTAATTAGGGTAGTTTTTCAAGCTGGGGCACGTTACGTACGTAACGTGAATAGGGTATCAAAACAAGCCAAATTAAGAAAAAAGGGTATACTTTTTAAATCATTGCCTTTCGTATTTAGGGTCCTTATTTGCTCCATGATGATTATAAATAGCCATGTTACATGGGCGAGATATATTTCTCAAATTGTATCCTTCGCAAGTGATCTGATAAATCAGCTCGGCATTTGTTTCATAATACTTTTAATTAGCTTTAGGGAAGGAAAAAAGGGTTAGAAATGTGTCATACGCGGTAAGAGGTTTAAATTATACAAATAACTTGCTTAGGGTATCAAAATATTTTGAGTACTTGTTTAGGGTATGAAAATATTTTGAGTACTTGTTTAGGGTATTGAAAATACTGATATTACTTGCTTAGGGTATGGAAAATACTGTGTCATACTCGTTTAGGGTGCTTTTTTCGCATTAACACGGTTACGTATTTAGGGTACTTTTTGAAAGTCCTTGGACGCGCATGATACCCCCTTGTAATGACCACTGAGCACCCCGGGGTTCTAGCCAAGACCATTTTAGAACCGGGTAAATTTACTGACGGCGAAGGGAGAAAATGTAGCGAACGAAGTGCAGTGGATCATGGCATGGGATCCAGAGGCCTTAATGTCTTTTTAGGCTTTGGGCCCGCCCGGCGCCACCCGTCTTAGCTAGAACCCTGTGTGATGAAACTACATATCGCGAATATAACAACACACAAAACAATTGAAAATCTGCAAAGCGTGAAAAATTAATTACCACTTTAACACTATCTTGACCTTTCTGTGATATTCTTATAATACGATTCTTGACCTCTCTGTGACCTTTTACAGAATAATTGACCTATCTTGACTTTTACAAGATGTACCTGCATGCATCTGGTAATGATAGCACTTTTTCTTGGCGTCTATTTGACAAACTTTACTGCTGCTCCATCCTCTGTCAGATACCTGGAAATCAAACTGATGGCTCCCTACACAAACAAACAAAATAAAATAGAGCCATTAATAATAGTATAATATTATTAACCCTAACCCCCTAGGCCACCTTTATCAGATTTTTTTCCTTTCTCGCGGTGATAAGTGACCCAAAATATTGCCGCGACCCCCCAGGATTTGAACCATGGACCTCCAGCACACGGGACTTGGGATTTTCCAGTACACCACGGGTGTCAAGGCTACTTGCCTGCGCCAAGTATATAGACTGGGGCTAGAATTTCTGCAAAAAACTTCCATACCGGGTGGAACAAACAGACAGCCTTGCTCGTTGGATTCGGTTGGATTAAGGAGGGTTTGGGTTATAGAAACCAAATTTGGAAAAATTTTGGAAAAAGAAAAAGAAAAAGAAAAAAGAAATCGCTCGTTAATTCTAACCCCTTAGGCCACTTTATTCAGATTTTTTTCCCGTGGCAATGAGTGACCCAAAATATCGCCGCGACCCCCCAGGGATTTGAACCACGGACCGCCAGCACATGGGATTTTCGAGTACACCACATGTATCAAGGCTGTATATAGGCTGGGGCCAGAATTTCTGTGAAAAACTTCCACATCGGGTGGAACAAACAGCTTGGCTCGTTGGATTCTGTTGGATTTAGCAGGGTTAGGGTTAATCAATTTGGCAAGGTGCAAAGTCTTGAAGATGAGAAGGTCTCCCCCTGTCTTTAGCACACCTCTGTGCAGACATTTCCAAAAAAAATACTGTAAACAAATGTTGATATACATTGCCATGACAACCATTACAGAATATTCCTGTGCAAATTAAAATAGGAATATTCTCCCATTCTGATGTGTTATCTTCTACACTTTCACTAGCTTACATACTGCTATTGTAATCATAATTTCATTTGAAAATATACATGAAATTCTCAAAATCTTGCTAGGTTTTGAAAAGTATTGCATAAATAGGCGACAAAAATATACCCACCTGTTTTACGGGCGGACGAACCTGTCGGTTGGTCAGTCGGGGTTTTATTTTTTTTGGGGGGGGGGGGTGGTGTTTACCTTAAATGTCACCAAAATCTGCAAAAATCAAGAATTTGTTTAAGCCAAAAAACAGCTGATTTTACATGATATGAAGGGGAAAAAATATTTAAAAAAGAGAGCAAAAAGTGGGTCGGTCGGGCCTGTAAAACAGGGGGGGGGGTCCTCACCTTACGGTCAATTTTTGGTCTTGGTGTTCATAATTTGTATGTTTATTTGCAATCAAGTGACCGATATCATCATATTTGGTAACAAAAAAGGCTCATAACAAATGTGGCAAATGCTCAAAACAAATGTTAAAATTCATCAACATTGATAAAAGTGACTTGAATCTAAATAATACTAAAAATTATAATTTTTACCAAATGTTACCAAATGTAATTGTTCATATCCGTATGTTGAATAATGTGCTAATTATTATAGATATATTCCCCCATCTGTTATCTTCCGGAATATATATATACTTTTACTAGTTTACAATCAAATAAACCACTTTTGAAATATGAATGTTTTATTCAATGTGTATGCATTAAACTTGGTTTCTTAAAAAATAATTCAGGGGGCAAAGAGTTTAAAGTAAGTTGGTATCCATCAAGTGATTGATAAGAGGCTGTTGAGCACTATCTGAGCTCACACAACCATAATATAACTTGCTGGGGAGTACAGCGCAGATGGAGCTATTCAACAGCTAATTATCATAAGTAAAAAGAAAACCTGTCATTTATGTATGCGTACTAAAGGAGTCAATCTCCTATCCCATAATGTATACAATTCCTGGTCAGAGCATTGTCAACATTGTTTAACGAGCGCCCTCTCTCACTGACAAACAGCAAACGTCACGACAAGTTATACACTTGCTATCATAATAATACTTGCTATCATAATAATGTCTCTGTGTGGTACCAATGATTGCGTGTGGTTCTGCTTGATTGGGCTATAGGTCGGCCCAGCATGACATCACAAACAACATGAAGTCAACAAATTTCTGATTGCACCATTTCCAAAACGGCCAAAATATCAAAATATAGCCCTTTTTGTACCTCCTTGAAATGGTACCATCGAACAGAATATTTGCCCAAGGGATTCCTCTGCATAGTCATGTTATCATATTTACACATAATTCAAGTTTTCACATGTTTTGTACAGATGAAAGTCAGAAAATTGGGTAAAACATTTTAATTTTGGAAATTTTATTAAAGGTAGATGACCCGATCACATTTTCGTAACACAGAATTATTTCAAACATACGGAGATTTTCATATCATATGAAAGCTCGTATTTTTCTCATCATCATACTGAAATTTGACGGCCTAAATCTGTATAATTACGGAGAAATCGATGAAATAACGTCGACTTACCGCGAATGGTGGTAACCACCAATATAGTTTGTGTACTACTCAATGGGTACAGTTCACAGCATCTTGTGCGTCTAAAATAAGAACCATTAGAGCTATGCAACTCAAACTTTGGAACACAACTTTTTTAAGGATGACCTTTTCATGTAGAATAGAAAACTTCAAGTTGAAAATCGGAATGTGATCGGGTCATCTACCTTTAAATGTAAACAACAGTCGCTTACATACACACCCCCACACGGTTACTACGAACGCTCTTCTGTATGGTTGAGTAGAGCACAGTAACTGATTTATTAATTGTATTGCTTTGTTGTCAATGGCAAAAGTTGAAGGTCCAGGGCAACCTATTCCATTTGAAATCCATACACCCTCTATGGAAGATATTACCTTAAATCTTCAACACAGGGAGTTTGAATTTCAAATAGGGTTACCTGCACTGATACCGCCTTGTAATGACCACTGAGCACCCCGGGGTTATGGATGACTCCACTTGATATCTACACTCCCTGTGTGGAAGGAGGTGTATGGATTTTAACTGGCATAGCCCATTCCCTCATCACGATTGATGACTAAAAACAATAGATCCATGTTCATTGTTATGTCACCACAATAACACTACAGAATCGTTTAATTCCGCTTCTTTTGTGCAATACATCACAAATGCGTCATTGGTTTTCGTATCAAGTGGTGCTTGACACCGGGTGCCTCCCTTAGTGCCATGGATAAAAAACAAAAACACTATAAAATTGCTTGATCATGGTCATCAAACTCTATAGAATTGCTTGCAATATGTTGGAAGTTGATATCATTGTAAAAAAGGTCTCATACACCTTTGCACGCTCCACACGTAGCTGGGATTAGTTGCATCAACAAGCATCAACAACAATTATCTCAGAGACAAAAAATAATAATAATAATAGAAACTGGAATGTGACGCTATGTATTAATGTTTAAATTGACTTTGCTGTCTGCTTTACAAAAATGTTGCCAAGAGTGACATGTGTTTATCAAAAGTGCAATTACCTGTGGAGCTTTATCTTTACAAAATATTCTAGAAATTATTATATTTTCTAGGTGATAAAAATAATTTATGCTTTCAATTTTATTTTTTTATTTTTTTTACTTTCAAAAAAATTTCAAATTAAAAGAAAATGTTTCAAAATGTTTACACATATTTCCAAAAATGATAAATACACTGTGTGAGGTCATTAGGCATATCAATACCTCCATTAAATGCCAAAGATGACTTGGAGTAACATTTTTTCAAGATCATGTTTAACTTTTTTTCAAATTCAAAATGTGATTTCCCACAGTCAAACTATATTAGAATTCAACTGCATTATATAATTTGTACCATTATCGAAGGTCAGGGAGGGAGCTACAGAAACAAAATAAGTAAAGTTTAGAATTTGACTTTATTCTTAGGTGACGGGGGGGGGGGGAACACCCTGTTCTATGGGCAAACGGATCTCACAGGTATAATGGTTGGCCGGTTTTTCCAAACAATTTCAGAAAATGTGGTGATTTTGCAGCAATTTTCAAAAATGTCAACAACAAAAATCAAAAACAATGGGTTGGTCGGGGTCGTAGAACAAGTGGTTTTTAAATTGCCTTGGCGTAGTTTAACCATCCTGATGAAAATTAATTAATGCCGATTCTAGCCAAGGATCACAGTACAGACTTTGGATATCTTTGATAAAAAGGTTATCAACCTCTTAAGGTGAATCACCTGTGTCTCCAAGAGAAGTAAATGTTCAAAAAAAAATCTTGTGAAATAATGGCTAATTAACATCAACAATCATAATGAACTTGATGGAGCCAGTGTATTCCGCTAATAAATAAAACATAGGACAACATAAACAAAAAGACGACACATTGGTAATAAGAATACACCAAACCATTAAAAGGTTACTGACCAGACTCAGACAATAACCCAACATGACTGTTCAAACCTAGCAACACATGACGCAGACGACGGCATTACTGTATCCGTGGCAACTGGTTGCATTCGTTAGTTACGGCCAGGTGAATTGCTTTGTGTTCTCCATCCCGCTTTATATAATTCTTAATGTAATCACCACCTGGTATGGATCGGAAATCAATACCATGTTGGTTTTTATTTATAGCAATATTATTTTAAATAATCCCATTTCTTTTCTTTTCTTCACTCAATTGATTCCTGATACTAGGTGGAGCAATAGCAAATTCATTAACTTTAGCCGCAGATGATGCAGTACCATATCAGAAAATATAATAATCTTCCCATTAAAGGTATATTATGTGATCTTTCCAGAGAACGCCCTCAACATCGAAAAAAAAATTGAAAGTAGATTTTTTGCAGATTTACATTTCTGATCATAAATCGTACATACATTCCAAGTTACAGGGCGATACGATTCTTAATTACTTCAAAATAATGGTTTTAGAGTGAAAATAAACTGTCGTGGTACCACGACAGTTTATATTTTCACTCTAAATTCACTCTAAAACCATGATTTTGAGGTAATTAGGAATCGTATCGCTCTGTAAATTGGAATATATGTACGGTTTATGATCAGAAATGTAAATCTGCAAGAAAATCTACTTTCTAAACAAAATCAGGAATTGAGGGCGCTATCTGGAAAAGATCACATAATATGCCTTTAAGGGGAGGCAGTGAAATAAAATCTTAATTTGGTCGTTGACATCTATGGCTCTATTAGCTGCGTCTTAAATCACAGGCTAGGTAGTTCATATTTTGTTAAAGTGACAACGATCTCATGCCATCGTGCGAATTGATTTCATCCCACTTTGACACAAGGATTTAAATCCTAAGAAGAACTTTTGCCACTTGTTAAGATGGACCATAGTGTGCAAATTACCTGAGAAGTTAAAGCTTCGTGTATGGAAGCATGATTTTGTGCTGATAAGTTGTTTAAAGCTTTGAAGGCCATTATATTGCAGCAAAACCAAAATGAATGCCGCAGTTGTTATGGGAGCACACCACTAAGTCGGTTTTGCGCGGCACTTCCGGCAAAACTTGAGTACGATAATAGTTCCTTTCGACCAAGTGAATGTGCAAAATTGGCATCAATTTTACTGGTAATGATATCAAATTTGCGTTTTATGGATTTTATGGACTATATATTTAATGTTTACAACAGAAAATTCGATGAGTTTAGCTGAAATATAAATAACGGGCCGATTTACACACATGGTGCATTAACGGGTTAGAACCGAATATTTACTCGCGTAATCATACCATTTAATTTCAACGGCTTCTAGCAAAAAATCTTGACGGCCTTTCTTAGTTCATATTGAGATATGTTAAAATACACAGATGGTCCTAAAACATATCGAAATTTCACTGATCTAGTCGCGAGCACTCTGGATTTACAGCGACTTGAATATGGAGTACTCGCCGTGTAAAGTCAATGGGACGCGACATAGTGTTGTGCTCCCTTTAAGGTAAATAACCGGTGCTCCACACGAAACGGGAATACCACAAATGGTGAATGCTGAAGTCGGGTTTCACCCAAATCTATGCGTAGATTTCAGATCTGGGCAGTTTAAATATCGCACTATGCCAAAATTGTTTGGTTTAACAAGGACCAGGGGGGGGGGGATGCTCTTTTTTATACATTAAATGTGACTTTTTCAGTTGTTATGTTAGTTCAACATTATCAGTGACTGATCAAAATCAAAATCGGTTGGATTTGCACCCCGGATTTCACTCAAAAAAGTTGAATTTACTTGAGTATGTTGAGTGTAGGCCTAGAACGCGCGTCCGATTAGGATAAAAAACCCGGAATATAGTGATTTTACGCAAGATGCGCTCTCCGCAATCTGAGCATATCTCAAAAACGGAGTGTTCGATTGACATGATATCTGGCTAGTTTATTCAAAATTTTGTGCTGAACAAGTTGATATCAAATTTTTAATGATTTTGACCAAAAGTGTCACCTTGAAGGGAGCACACCACTAAGTCGGTTTTGCGCGGCACTTCCGGCAAAACTTGAGTACGATAATAGTTCCTTTTGACCAAGTGAATGTGCAAAATTGGCATCAATTCTACTGGTAATGATATCAAATTTGCGTTTTATGGATTTTATGGACTATATATTTAATGTTTACAACAGAAAATTCGATGAGTTTAGCTGAAATATATATAATGGGCCGATTTACACACATGGTGCATTAACGGGTTAGAACCGAATATTTACTCGCGTAATCATACCATTTAATTTCAACGGCTTCTAGCAAAAATCTTGACGGCCTTTCTTAGTTCATATTGAGATATGTTAAAATACACAGATGGTCCTAAAACATATCGAAATTTCACTGATCTAGTCGCGAGCACTCTGGATTTACAGCGACTTGAATATGGAGTACTCGCCGTGTAAAGTCAATGGGACGCGACATAGTGTTGTGCTCCCTTATGATTGGTTCATTGTGGTTCATCTGATGTTTATAGAATGCAATAGGTTCAAATCAGGAACCGATCAATTTATGAATCTACTATAATTATAGCTATATTTTTAAATATATGCTGACCTGGAGCATGCAGACTATGAACATGGATTTAGATTTTGAAATTAAGGAGCGTCTATATTCACCAAAATCAAAATTAAATTCTCCAAAAACTTTGCTTCATTTTTTCAAAAGAAGTATTATAGCCATAGAACTTATTGCCAAATCTGGAAAAAAAAGGTTGACGAAATAAAGACTGAAAAGAAGACTAAGAAACTAATGTAACCCAAAGAGAGAAGAAAACAACTTGATCAATGACCCAGGCTAACACATTTTTTTTAATTTGAGCAGTTGCCTGGGGTTTTTGTTTGTTTGGTTGGGCTTTCTGGTTTTACTTGTTTTTTATCCTTAAAAAAAAAATGTTGAAAATGTTGAAAATGTTTGAAAATTTCGAAAAAACCAAATCTGAGTCTAAATTTTAATGTTCAAGATAAACAACCGAAACCTTCTTTTAAAAAGATTTGACACTGCATGCAGTGCGTATGGAGAGTAGGAGATCATTCCACAGCCTTGGACCGATATATGAGAAGCTTTAGCTGCCAGAGCAAAATAAACCCGTCTTACCATTGTCGATTCAAGATAAACAACGACGAAGACCTTGTTGAACCCCGTTCAACAACGACCAAACATAATTACATGATTTATATGTGAATAGCGTTTGGATAATTGATGAAAACACGTAAAAAAACGTGTTTAATAGGCTTAATTTGACATAAAAAAATAGCTGCTCTTTAAAAATAAAAATAAAAATGTTTACATTTTATTATAATTAGGCCCTTATTGGACATCGTCCGTTCCCTGTAAATGGGCGAGGGATCTTCTGAATGGCTGGGTAACAAAAGGTAAACATTAGAGAAGACAAATTATTTCGCAAATAATTGTGAAATTTAAAATATTTTGTAAATAGCATTTTATTCACACACCACCTTTAACTTTCAGAGAAAAATTAAATCAATAATGCGTTTAATTAACATAACACATCTTGATACATGTTTATAGAATATTTGTATCAAATCAAAACACATCCCTTCATTTCAATAGTGGTACGGTCCATTAGATGAAAGGTATCTCATTTTACCGCGGGATGATGCAAAATGGCGATTCTCTTGTGCTGGGTAGCGATCGTTCGGTCTAAAATTGTGGCTTTAGGAGTGAGCCGTGACATATGGCCCTCGCCAAAAATATTTTCCTCAGGGATATAGCTACATTTTGGTACATAAAGCTGTTTGCTAACTTTAAGGATTGCATGGCGAAATGCATACGACGACAAAATGGGCAAAAAAATGAACACATTTTGCGGTGGTTTTTTTGTTGTTGTTGGTTTTTTACAATATAGCAATGATGCATGAATGCATTATGGTTTCCAAATAAGGTTCGCCATCCTAGTAATTTGTATATGAACAGTGGGTTTATCTCAAATCGTCACGCTTTGTTACTGTACTTGGGGGTATGGGGGAGTTGTTGAACATTGTATATTTAATTCTTTTTTGACATATGTTAATGTATTTTGATTGGGTTTTTTTATGTATATCTTTTATATGTAATTCCTGAAAAGCACATTGATCATGTTTTTGAAAATGCGCTTAATAAATCACGTTTTCATTCATTCATTCATTCATTCATTCCAAGAAAATGTGATTAAAAAGAGAGGATAACCGACTAACACAACTGAGAGGTCCATTTACTACTGTTTTCCTGCATTTGCATGTTGAGTAACACTAGCACAGAAGAGGTGCATTGTCATCCACAATCCTTCAACAATATCATTTTTTTCACAAAGTTCATATAAAATCAATAGATAAAAACAGTTGTAAAAACATCAATTATCTTACAGTGCCTAGACAGTTTTGCATCAATCGATTCCATAAAGTGATGATCAGTCATGCGGTAATTTAAGCACAAAAGGTCTATTGAGCGTTTTAATAGTCGCCATGAAAAGGACATCATACTGCTAGACGCTATGCTTATCCAGGAAGGCAATTTGTTTATATATGTCGCTATTGGATACCAAAAATAAATGGTATTCAGTGTACATGGAGATGTATTGACTAGCGGATAAAATGGTTGCAGGTTACTATTAATAGGCATTCAAATTCAGTCATCGCACCATCCATCATCTGTGGACTGCATACTGGAAGTGACTGCTATATACAGGGTGTCCCAGAATTATTTATATAACTAATAACTCAATTTGGTCGAAAATGTCACTTATGACATTCCTGCATTCCCATGATGATTTCAAGTCCGTAGCAATCCCTTTAATCAAATATTATTTTTTGAAATGTGCATTCAAATCAGATTTCCAAAATGTTTAAAAGAGAGAAAAAGCAGGCAGCATTTAAGCCTTATGTATAGTGTTTTTATGTCGTGACTTGATACTTTTAAGGCAATTATAATTGTGCAATGCGCTTTTTAAGCATGGTTATATTATTATTGTTATCATTATTATTATACAATATATAACTTTCTGACTTAACACTTTCCACGCGGCTGTTCATTTTACCAAATACAAAACAGATTTTTCAGAAACCTTTCATAAATGTCAAGGTCTATCTGAAGGATTACTGTACCAATACTAGTCATGTTTGTACTTATAGTAATGCATTTCTCATGGCGATTCCAAATATGGTAATGAAATTCAATAATTTTGACATATTTGAAACATTTTGTGACATTTTGGAATGTTGGCTGCAGCTGCATGCCGCGTGGAAAGTGGTAAGTGCTGCAGGTGTGTAGTAGGCCATGACTGATGGTACTGTCAAAAGGGACACTAAAAGGGCTCGTTACCTCTAGCGATGAGCGCTGCTCACCATTTGTTTGGGCTAATCTGCTATCAAGGCACTACAGAAAATGCATAGCGATGAAATATAAGACCTAGGCAACTTTCTCACAACAAATACACAAATAATTCATCAAATGTCACCAGAATTAATTACAAAGTCTTATAGTACCTCAGTATCATTTCTACTTTTTCCAACCTGTATTTGTTTTTGTCATTTGAGGCAAGGAGATATTTAGGTGATATTTATATCGTCGCTGTTCTGTCAAAACATCATATCTCCATCTGGCCTTTCAGCATGTATACAGGGATACTTACTATGTATAACCTTTAGGCAGTCTGCTCTAAACATATTCAAAGGCCATTAAAAACACATTTATTAAAACCTTGTAAGTGCTCTGGCTCCTGAACATGTATGCAACACTTATATTATTAAGCATAACCGTTGGCCATCTTACTTTATACATGTTGAAGGGCTGGAAAAACATATGAGGTTTTGACAGAAGAGAAACAATATGATTTTCATTGTCCATGTGATAGCAATGTGATATCTCTATATGGTGTTCATGCAGAATCCATTATTATATCGTATGGTATCTATGTGATATTTGTGGTCTTGATCATCCATGTGATAGCCATGTGCTACCCTTGTGTTATCCATCGGTATACTGTAAAACCACTTAATTTCGTGAGGGATTTAATTTTCGCAATGGATGTGGATAAGCAAAATTAAATACCCGCAAAGCTGACAATTTTGCATTGAAAGTAAATGGCCGCTAAAATAGCAGTAATTTTCAATTCATGAAATAAAGTATCTGCAAAAATATAGTGTTTTACAGTATCAAATTGTATCCATGTGATAGACATATGGTCTCGATTATCGATAACCATGTGATATCCATGTGATACTTATGCAGTGTCCATAATTTTATTGTCAACAACACAACATAAAGGTCTATTAATTTGATGAAAATGTTAGCGTTACATTTTTTTTGCAAAAAAAATAAGCAACACACAAAAAACAACCTGTTCTACGGGCCTGACTCACCCTTTTTTGAAATGTTCCATTTTTAAAAAAGAATTATGTTTTTTGAACATTTTGAAAATGGTAACAAAATTATCATGGATTTTTTTTTTTTAAAAACGCAAACCCCAGACCGACCAAAAAGGAAGTCTGTTTGCCTGTTAGAACAGGGGTTTTATGTCGCCTTATCTTAATTTATTCATACATACCGACATAATTGTTTTCATTTATACATACCGACACGTTGTCCTTGCGGTTCGGCCTTGATCCATCCCCATTGGTGACCCTCACTTTTCTGTCTAATTCCATACCTGCAATTATCAAAACAGAGTAGTTATACAGGGTTCAAAAGAGGTAAGGCCCCCCCCCCCCCCCCCCACAAATAATGTATATACAAATAATGTTTGTTTGCATAACTCCACACTCAATAAGACGTTTTGAAAATTGAAATACTTATGACCAACATTACCTGGCCATCGTGTAAACTTTGCTTGGTTACCTACATAAAGTGTTCCATTTTCAATAACATGTTCACCTTTTCCAAAACAGTCACATTTCCTCATAATGATGTTTACTGAAAGAATATGGCCCTTTTCAAGATCTTGTACAAGTAAGGTACCAAACTGTCTCCTATGGTGTGTGTTGTTTTTGTGTGTAATTCATTTTCATGCATGAAAAGATTTTATTTTTCATTTCAATTAAACAGCAGCTAAAGAAAGAAGAGACTTTCTTTGTAATTGAAAACAAAGAAACCTAAAATGAATTACTAAATAAGCACTGTACATGATCTTGAAAAGTGCCACTTTTTTCAAGATGATTAAACATTTTGAGAAAAAAAGATCTCAAATTTAAAATAAATGGGTCAGTTTGCCCTGTAGAGAAAAGGTTTTATGCTTTCCTTATGTCTTTTATGCTTGTTAAAATACCATTAACCAAAGAGACTGTCAGTGATATGTGACTGGTTCATCAGGGGCATAACTAGAGGGGCAGGGACATTTGGCCCCTGCCAAAAGGCCCCCCCCCCCCCCAGATGCCCCAAATTAAATGACAAACTCTATGTATATCAACAAAAAAGGTCACATGTCATACAATGGAATGTCTGTTATGAAATCGTAAAATGTAATGTGATCAAACAAAATGAGTCAGAAATCGCAAATATTGATGTTGAGATATCACCAAACAAAAGGTAGAAATTCTTTTGTTTTCTATTGTTTTGAATACCTTTCAAATGCCGATATCTTTGGAATCAAGTGTTGGTTTAAAATGGGGTTTTCTGCCAAACGTAGCATTGCAAATGCCCAATAAAATCTCATAAAAAACTTAAATAGTGATATTTTCCACATCAAGACAAATGTTGCTTGATGGCATCACAAATTGTATAATTATACAAGACAAAATAGTCTGCTATTGATATAAACCTCACAATAGTGCAATGAACCTAAAGGAGCCATGTGTCTTATACTTAGCCCAGGGCCATTAGTTATATATTGTGAGTGCTGTCATGGATCAATGCATCAATTAATTGCAAAATGCAATATCATTATATAGTTTTCTTGTGAATAATTTATTTCATGTTTTCAATGCTGTTGATATCGAGCCTTTTTGAATTCGCAATGATCTAGACAGGATGGCGCCTTACAAATATTAATTGTTATGTTTTGTAATGTTAGTAAAATATTCCATATTTTAAATTTTTGTATTTTGTCGACAATTTGTGTTCCTGGTATGCATTCATTTCACACTATAATTTAGATAAGTGCCTCATTAACTATGTAATGCACTTTATTCCATCACAGAATTGGCTGGTTACATTACATTAGTAATACTATTAACCCCCTGGGGTCTACCTGTCTATCTTACAGTGGTTCTGATTGGTTTATTACAAGATTACTCATATGAATAGCCAATTCAAATGCAGCTTGTAAGATGTTTCACTCCCATCTTTATCAGGGATACAATTATTCTAACAATGTCTCTCATTGGTGCAATAAATGATGTATCCATCTTTTTAACCAATCGGCCGGTAGTTCTCAGGGGGTTAATAGTTCCTCATTGATATCACTCAGCCCCTACTGAATTTCTGTGAAATATTGCTGAACTATTGCAACAACAAAAATTCTTGTTTCATTACATGATGATTTTAGGATAAATGTTATAAAATGTTAAAGTGAAATTTTTGAAAATATCTTCATTTCTTAACATTGTTAAGTGTTTAATTGACCCAATGAACTAACTTAATTATAATCATCACTTAAATTAAATTAATGAATATGTTGCATCAATTTTCTTTATTGGGATGTTTTTCTCTGTGTTGTGCATTGGTTTTCATTCTCCCTATGGGATTTTTCAATTCCCCGTCCAATCATTCTTCAAATTGACTAAATCAACAAAGGAAGACTTGTGTAAGACTCAAATCAAATCATAGACTTGGGTTATTATATTCTCAATGACTCACGTCAAATCAAGACTTGAGTTGGACTCAAATCAAGTCATAGACTCAAGTTGAACTCAAATCATGTCATTGACTCAAGTAAGAAACAACTGAAGTCATTGACTATACGTTCACATTTGGACAACTCCATATTTGTCAAATCTCCCATAAAAAACATGTATTAAATATGTCTGTGACCCCACCTAAGTC
This sequence comes from Ophiura sarsii, assembly GCA_035610835.1. NCBI lineage: Eukaryota > Metazoa > Echinodermata > Ophiuroidea > Amphilepidida > Ophiuridae > Ophiura > Ophiura sarsii. The sequence goes on along the minus strand of CM069448.1, from coordinate 12,083,393 downwards.
GTCCCTAAATGCCTGTCAAATCATTTGTAGACCTTTTGCGGCATAATATGTGACGCGATCAAGCGGAATGAGTCGATGACGGAGATATTGATTTTGAGTTAAAGGTAAAAAGAAGTGATAAATTATTATGTTTTACCTTGTTTTCTCAGTTGGTAAACTGTTTGTAACTTAAAATCTAGAAGTTTGATTTTATTGGGGTTTGGACCATACAGTAGAATTTTTCACCTGCTTTTAAATGATGGACAAATATCAAAATTCAAAACTGCCGACATGCGACTCATTTAGCTTGATCACGTCACATATAGACCCAGTTGATAGAGGCTTAGTTAACTCAATCTTTTAGAATTTGATCAAATTTGTTAGTATATTCTATTGTTTTAAAGGAAAATAAAGAGGAAAGATGTTTGCACTGAATGTACCTTCAAAACTCATATACCCTAAAAGGGTAATTTTTGCCCAATTAATTGTTTGCACTTTGTCGATTTTAAACTATTATGCATGTTTTTAAATTCACAATTTGAAGCTGCATCACACATACCTATACGCAAATGAATATATTTGTGTGTTGTGAAAAGTGCAAGAATAAATGTAGCGCAAATATTTTCACTTTCACAGTAATTACCAAGACAGCATAATGTTCCCACTCCCTTAACACCTTTGGACCTGTGATTTTGACATTTTGCCGATAATAAAACATCTAAGATTTTGTCAACCGCTGACTATGTGGTCCACTTTCAGGGTTATGAAGGTTAGTGTATCCCCTTGGGGCATAATTATGTCCTTTGCAGTCCTTTAATTAGACCACATAGTGGGAAATAGACACATCCTTAGATGATTTATTACCGGCGAAATGTCAAATCACAGGTCCATAAGTGTTAAGGGAGAGGGAACATAATGAAAAGAACTTTCATCATGACAAAGTCATTGACCTTTAGTAGCTCACAAGATACGGTCTGGGCAGGCATAGCTTAGTCTTTGATTACCTTAGGTATGTATTTGTTTTTGTTTACCATACAAACCACACAAAAGCATAGCATGTGAAATCAGTCGACATTATGTCTACCTATTGTTAAAGTTATTTTTAGATAGATAATGTACTCACAGTTCATTGGTCTTGGGATCCGAAAGCCGACAACGATTTCCATCGTATCGCACGCTGCAGAAAATAACAAATAGAAATTGAGATTATTACAAGATGAATAGCATGAGAGATGTATGTGGTTAATCCCTGGGATTAGACAACCAAGCACAAACAAAAGGCAATATAAAAAGCCAGAAACGACCTGAAAATCAATAAAAAGTCAGACATTTGGGTATTGATTTTCATGTCTGGCTCTAAAAGAATGAATAATGCAGAATTGCAAGGTGTGGATTATTTTTTGAATCTTTTTCTTTCTAGTTTTTGAGATTTTGACCTATGAATTATTTAGGAATGCAAAATGTGTTTGCCGTTTATACAATATACAACTGATTTGTGTTAAAATTTGATCAAATAAAAACATAATTCTCTCAGATTTCTCAGTTGTTCTAGGTGACAGGTCTATAATGTCAATAATGAAGCAGCAGCGCAATGATGATTCAATTGAAAAGTTTAGTATTTCACTAATCAGCCCAGGCCTGGCCTAAGAAATCTCTGGTATCCTGGTATCATGTTCTGGGAGAAAAAAATCAAAGCGCCGCAGAAAAAAATCAACACAAAGGGTTTTTTTGAAAATTGAACATAAAGATGACCTCTTGACCTCCAAAATAATTTGGCTACAGCCTTAATACTACGTGCCCATATTCCTAAATTGTCACAGAAATTGTTTAACATGATGACCTACGTTCCCAGAAAGGATTTTATTTTTCTCTGGCCTGGATCAGCCTGGGACCAAGGCTATAGACCTGGAGCAGTCAGTTGCTAATATTTGGCCTAAACATAAGTGGCTTTGCTCTTGGAGGGGTGTACTCACTTATATAAGGTACTAGAATTCGCAGTTCTCGTGTTGGGCGGTACTCGGGTTTGGGTGGTTCTCGAGTTGGTTGTTCATGGGATGTGTACCCTTAAGATCCAGTTATCACAGGAGTCCTTAATATTCCAGATACCCCATAATCCAAGTACCAAATTTGCCTTAAATCCAGATAGGCCTAATACCACATGTACACATAGGCTTACTACGACCGGTTATTCAGTCGGGGTCCTTTAGTCGAGTCAGAAACATGGTGTGGGGGGGTCATTGAATTGAGAGTGGGGTGGCGATTGTAACGTACCCCCCCCCCCCCCCCCAAAAAAAAGCAACACATTGCAAAGAATACATTGAGCTCGATAACCGACAATTACAACCACTGTCAGGAAATAAATTATGGGGACTTTTTCAGCAATTTTTAAACATTTTCCCAGCATTTCTAAAACAATTTGGCAAACGATAGTTGGGTCGGTCAGGCCCTAAATGAAAACATGATCACTTGTAAAATGTCGTTCCCCCAGCCCCCTCACATCAGCAGGTGAGCTATTCTACCTTTTCATTTAGTCAGCACATTACTGTTCGCAAACACATACCAGCAACCATTCATAACTGCGTTGCCTGGCAAGTGAATCTAGTGCGCCCGCGAGCTTATTTAGCAAGGCGCATATACAGCGTTATGCTTGCGTTTGTCAAAAATGTTTTGTTTTTAGCGCGCATAGCAACAAAGCCTTAACAACAGCCTGCGTCACAGGACGCCAACCTACACCCCTCAATGCTCTGCCACTGTTATTTTGGGTGCCTGCGATAGTGCGGTGTTGATAAATAGCTGAAGGAGTCACATACCGCAAGCAAGCGCTTTAGGCGGAAATCCCTATGCATAGCGATTTCATGGGCAGATGGGCAGGAATCTGCGCCCGAAGGCATTGGCCGAACAGACAGAAGGACAGACTCGCCAAAAATAGTATGATATGGGCAAAACATTGGGGTTAGATTTGTGCTGGAAAACCCTAAACATGGGTCCCAATCACTAAAAATACCGGGAAAAACCAGTCAAATCAGCTATTTTTAAGGTAAAAACACCTCTATTTCAAACCAACCCTGTCAAATTTGATTTGAGTACCTCTTCAGGCTTTGCTATGCAGAGATCACAAGATGCAAATAGATCATACAACACACAACACAACATATTGTTATTATAATGCGCTTCACCAGTTTTTTTAGAATACCTTGTGTTACACGAATACAAACAAAAAGCTGCAAATCGTCATGCATGCTAAAGGAATCATATATATTCTCTCGATTTATTTTTGTCCCAAGATCCTTCTTACCTCTTTATGTAATTGGCTGTTTGACCCTCTGTGTTATTCGGCTGCACTGCAAAATTTGCAGTGTAAATACGACCATAGAATTCAGTGACAGAGCCTAGAAAAAAAGAAAACAATAACAAGATTTATTTCTGTTTCTTACTTGGCGCTTCCATTAGGTACAATCAGGGTTGTGACATATTTGACTCAAGACTTGACTTGATGTTTTATCTAACGACTTACCCTAAAATTAATACTTGGTCTAATTGAGATGACTTGACTTGTAAGTGACTTGTCTTGCAATATCTAACCCCCTGGTTCCACCCTAGGTTCCACTCCGGGGGCTTATCCCCAAGGTCTAACTCCTAGATCTAACCCCTGGGTCTAACCCCTGGGTCTAACCCTTGGGTCTAACCCCTGGGTCTAACCCCTGGGTCTAACCCCTAGGTCTTATCCCCAAGGTCTAACTATTGGGTCTAAACCCCCAGGTCTAACCCCTGGGTCCACCCCTAGTTCCACCTGGTCTAGCTCCTGGATCTTACTCCTGTGTCTAACCCCTAGGTCTAACCCCTGGGTCTAACCCCTGGGTCTAACCCCTAGGTCTAACCCATGATAGGTATAACTCCTGGGTCTAACCCCTGTGTCTAACCCCTGGGTATAACCCCTAGGTCTAACCCCTGGGTCTAACCCCTCGGTCTAACCCCTGGGTCTTATCCCCAAGGTCTAACTATCAGGTATAACCCCCCCCCCCCCCCCCCCCCGGTCTAACCCCTGGGTCCACCCCCTGGGTCCACCCCTAGGTCTTATCCCCAAAGTCTACCTCCTGGATCTAACCCCTGGGTCTAACCCCTGGGTCTAACCCCTAGGTCTAACCCCTAGGTCTAACCCCTAGGTCTAACCCCTAGGTCTAACCCCTAGGTCTAACCCCTGGGTCTAACCCCTGGGTCTATCCCCTGGGTCTAACCCTGGGTCTAACCCCTGGGTCTAACCCCTGGGTCTAACTCCTAGGTCTAACTCCTGGATCTAACCCCTGGGTCTAACCCCTGGGTCTTATCCCCAAGGTCTAACCCCTGGGTCCACCCCCTGGTTCCACCCCTAGATCTTATCCCCAAAGTCTTACTCCTGGATGTAACCACTAGGTCTTATCCACCAAGTCCTAACCCTTGGTCCAATCCCTGGGTATTATCCCCAGAACTAACCCCTGGATGCACCTGGGTCTTATCCCAAAGGTCTAAATCCTGGATCCACCCACTGGGTCTCATCCCCTAAGGCCTAAAATATAGAGGTTTGATTGGCGTAACATAGAAGAAAAAATAGGGTAGGTAGGCCGGGTTTTTTTGGGGTTTTTAAATCTATAAAATGTCTATGAAATTTTATATACCAGCACACATATACCATACAGACATAAACAAATGGCACAAATATACATTTTCACTGGGTTTTTTTCTTCTTTTTCTCACACAAAAAAAATAATTAATTAATTAATTAAAATTAAAAAAAATGTTTAGGGTCGGCGGTAAAAATAGGGTCGGTCGGGTTACGCCAATCAAACAAATTTTACTTTTAGGCCGAAGGTCTAACTCCTGGATCAAAGCCTGGGTCTTATCTACAGGGTCTAACTCCTGGATCGAACACTGGGTCTTATCCTCAATGTCCATCCCCTGGGTCTTATCCCCCAAGGTATAATCCCTGGGTAAGTGGTGTAGCCAAAGTGGGGACAAAAAGGGTAATTGACCCCTCCTCCCTCCACCACCAATATTTAAGTCTGTCAGTTGAGATTGGAACAGTTGGTTCACTTGACAAGGGGAATCATGGAGTTATGATGATCAAATTAGTACAAAGATAGCAATTTTGTGTCTACTAGGCGTGCAAGAGCATAAATAAATAAATATATAAATAAATAAATGAATAAATAAATAAAAATAAAATAATAATAATAATAATAATAATAATAAAAATAGTTGTTTAGTAGCCCAAATGTAACTCAAGCATAGCAAGAAGAGCAAATATTGCGCGAGTATGTCAGTAAAGTCTTGTTGGTTCACTTTTATTTCTCCCCCGCCCCAATATGAAACACCTAGCTATGCCACTGCCCTGGGTCTAACCTTGGGTCATATCCCCAGGTCTAACCCCCAGGATCCTTCCCCCTCTTGTTGCACTTACCAGGAGTTCCTGATATTGGTTTAACGCTTTCCACAGTGGGTGTCTGGCGATCCCGGTACTATGAGAATAATAGGCAAATCACTTATTAGTTAGGATAGACCTGTATAAGTATCCTTAGATCATTCTATGATAACTTGTTTCTTCCTAAAAGACCAGTGAAGAAAAAACCTGGAACTTCTGAAAATGGTTAACTATTGACAATCTGAACATAACAAATAAAGATAAACTGTATCAGATTTTCCCATCAAATGTCTTCATTTCTTTTGAATTTCTTTACAATTCAGTCTTCAGAAACCAATTGAAGGTGACAAATTGATTTTGCTACCCATGTTTACAGTATATCTCTGTACCCACGTCTGTACTCCACCTCCCCACCCCCACAGGCCATTGTCCCGGGGGTGTGGGGGCGGGGGCACTCAACTTTTTTGGGGGTAGGGGTGTGCCGCCCAGGGTCTAAAAAAGGGGGGCTAGTAACAGAACTGAACTGAGTGGATTTTATGATAACAAATAGGGTCTTAGGAACTGATTTGTTTTAAAAAGTAGGTCTTGAGAACTGGCCTACAGTTCAATTTTGATTAGTAAGAATGCAAATTGTTGATTTATTTTTTTGGTTTTGTTTTTTGTTTTTTTTGTTTTTTTGTTTTAGAATGCAAAATTTTCAAAGTATTGGGGCTTTGGAACGCAAAATTTCACAATTTTTGAATTTTCAATAAAATTGGGGTCTTTTAAGACCTCTTAAAAGAACTGATGCAGGCTCAAAAGGGAGGGTCATATAAGAGCTAGCAGCAGAGGGTGAAAAAGGGGGTCTTCAGCGCGGTACATACCTATACCCTTTTCCAATGTCAGTGCCTCCCCCCCCCCCCCCCCCGGGCCATTGCACTACAACTGATCATGAATGATTGGGCTACGTTTTGTGAAGATTTGTTTTAAAACTTACCTTAAATACACAGCTATTTGGGTTGCTGCAGTACCTGCCTCCTTGTAGTTTGATATCTTTACCATCCTTGTGGACACGAACTCTAAAGTCACCTACACTGGCAGGTCTATGGGAATAAATGAATCAATTAGATCATTAAAATGTGGGATTTCATGTAACAAATGTCTGATAAGGCGACGGTAAAAACCCTGTTATATGGGCCCATCCATTTTATTTGAAATTTCTTATTTTTGTGAAAATGTGTGGAAACGGGTACGCCCATTTTATTTGAAATGTTATTTTTCATTTTTGGAAAATGTGTGGAAATTTTGAAAACAAAAACAAAACAAAAACAGGTGGTTAGAGTCCTGTGTTATAACTGGTGTACCCTAAATGGTGGATTTGGGTTGCTATCAAATACTAGGTTCTGATCTTTGTTTGAAAACATAAACATTTTCGGGGGATTTCGTAAAATACCCCTTTTTCTGAATTCTTTTGAGATTGATTTATAAAATACCCCTATATTCATGATTTTGCGGTCTGTGCTGACACACAAAATTATGTATACCCTTTTCTACGATCATGGTACTATAGAATGTGGATTGCTTTGACATTTGATGAGTAACTTTGGCCCACCAAAAAAAAGTTTTAGAATTACCCTCTGGTTTTACCATTTGTTTAATTTTTGATGTTTTTGGTATTTATATTATATTCTAATCTATACAAAATTTCATACAAATATTTTTGTTATTTTTTAAAACACTTCAATGAACCTTAAGAAACCGTAATTTTAAAAAACCGTTGAAGTATTTTATCATCCAAGTAGGTTTGAATACTTTTTTGGCATGTGGGCCAATGCACCTATGTGGGGTGACTTTGGTCCACTCAAAGATAGGGGGAAACTATCTAGAAGTACTTACATTTTCAAAACAAAGCAAATCATGTGAAAGGCAAGTTTTATTATAAACACTTCAAAAGAAGTTAAGTTCCCCTTTATGGTTTCCCATATATTTTCAAAAATATACATTGGGTTGAAATGGGTTTTTGTTATGAGGTTCATACCAATACTTGACCAAAATTTCAAATCAACAGGTTCTGTCATGATTGAGTGAGCTTGTATTGAATGACAGAATGTTCCATTTCAAAATAATGTTTAGTAGTGTGTGTATCCACCACGTTGGTGTATCAATTGACGACATCGATTTCTCATAGTGTTGATGAGGCGCGCTACTCGATATGGAAGTCCATCTCTTGTTGTACCAGAATTCTAGCAACTTTTGAAATGGGGCATTCTGTCATTCAATACGTGCTCACTCGAGCATGACAGAACCTGTTGATTTGAAATTTTGGTCAAGTATTGGTATGAAGCCCATAATCATTTGACTGAAAACCCCATTTCATTCCAATGTATTGTTTTGGAAATATAAGGGAACCCCTAAAGGGGAACTTACTTCTTTTGAAGTGTTTAGTATCAACTAGTCAGGTTTACCGACAAAAAGTATCTTCCATGCAATGAATAAAAATAAAAATGTAAGAAAAGTGGGTCAAAGTATCCCCATTCTAGGGTATCCACTTTTAGTGTTGAGTTGGGGGCTATGATTCATACAAACACAATGAACACAATGAACTGACCATAACAAAGCTTGGAAAGAGTTCCATATGTACCCCTCCACTATACCCAAACCTTAACAATAACAGAATCAACTGCAATAAGAGGGGTACATTAGTCTCAACCGATACATTAATCATTTAATGTATCATGATGGGCTATTTAGAAAAGAGAACCAATTCATGAATTGTAATCTAACCATCATTTGCATGGTCTATCAAATTAGAAGTTATTGATCTCCCTTCTCACCGACCCAAATAGTTTGTTTACCCATTTGCTGGGCATATATTGATGAACACTAATCACCACTTATCTTCTGAAGCACTTAACAACTTCTATTCATCAACATTAGAAATGCTAGCTTATAGAACCGTTTCTATACTGGGCAACTTAAAGGGACACAATGTCATGTTGAACTTTTTTAATTAATTTACTTCAGAATTCAAGATGAACATTAAAAATTGCCATTATTTTGTAATTGAGGGCGCTGCCTCCACCACATCTCTTAATGCCCCTTTAAGGGTAATTAATGGTACCAACCGGCCTTTTCGTAGAAACGGTCAAATAACGTTAATAAACACTAAGTTTTCTAAAGGCAAAACCTGCAAACACCAGGTTTGGTAACGATAAATACTCAGTGGTTTCAGTCAACATTGACTTTGTGTACACATGATCATTCGAAAAATCGCGGAAAAGGGGGGATTTTTGTACCATGTCTGCGGACATTCCGCGCATATAAATGTCCGCGATTTCCCAATATAAGGGGTGTTTTTGGAAGCTATCTCCATGATTTCAAAAAATTTGGGGGTTATTTTTGGAGGCTATGTCAGCGAAAAAAGAAGAAAAAAGTTAGAATGAGAGTTGTGTCATATATCAAATTGTCCTGAGAATAAGAAAAAGGGGGTATTTGAAACAAATGTGTCCTCGTTTTTGCGCAAAAACGGGGGTCTTGAAATTGGGGAAAAAGGGGAGTTATTTTCAGACAAAATGTTGCCACTTTGGGGTGAAAAGGGGGTCAAATTAGCAAAATTGTCAGTTAAACGCCGTCAAATAGGGGGGTATTTCAAGATCCTAGAATGATCATGTGTTACCCTCTGAATACGTAGAGAGAACACCTGGGATAACTTTCCCAGTAGAAAGAGCAACCCGATAAATATAAACTCTAAGTTCTCATTAACTTGAAGATACTTTTTAACATGTTTTACAATGTAAAGAAAACTGGTCTGATGGGCAGGTAAACTTACCGGTAAGTTTTCGAGAGTAGAAAGGGGTGGGGGGGGGGGGGGGGGGGGGGGTGATTAAAATATTTAACAATAAATACCGTTATTCTAACTTAGCGTTGTCTTTCCAGTGCCTCAATAATAACACTCTCATATAGATGCCCAATTACAATCTACCAATACCGTGTCATGAGGATCTTGCATTGCAATGCAAGAGGTGGTTAAAAAGGTGTGTTTCCTTGCATAGAGCTATGTGTCAGAGCTAGCTCTTGCTCATTGAGTACTATAGTATTATTAAAAACTGAACGAACACCACACACGCAACACAAAGATAATCACGCCCGAAATGTTCATGCTTATTTTTATATGGCTTCAAGCAAAGTACGAAATTACTGCTTCAATGTGTTCGTTCAATTATCCGACTAGGGATACATTATTATGCCCCCATGGAACTCCTGCCCAAAAAGCTCATATTCATAGTTTACTTCCATTTTGTACAAATTTTAATTACTAGCGGGACGCCCGTCCGGGGCTCTCCCGCTAGGGAGTAGGGCCTACCAGATAGAACACCTACAAAAGGTTTTGTTTTAATTCAAAAGTTTCAATTAACAAATTAAAAAAGACCCCCCGCCCACCCATGCCCCGTGGCATATTTCAACTCCAAGGCCTAAACCTTAACCATCTCCCGTACCCACCCGTCACTCCCCCGCCCTGCCCCCGCCCCCGCCCGCCCCGTGGAATATCCGTTACACAATTTAGCATCACATTTCTTCATTGCCCCTGCCTCCCAAACCACATTACATCATTACACACAACCCCATTCGTTACCGCCCCCGCCCCGCCCTGTGGCATATCTTTACCCCCAACTCCTAAAGTTCCCGCCCAGCGGCTTATCTCAACGCCAAGGCCTAACCTTAACCATCTCTCGTAGCGTGGCGTATTTCTCCAATATTTGTCCGCCCCGCGTGTCACATACAGTATCAAATCCCACATCTGACACCATGTAACGTAATTTAGATTCACCATATCATGTTTTGTTCTAAGAAACCACATTATTTCGTTACCTTATGGCCTTCGGTCATTCCACATTTCTTCATTAACCCCGGCCCCTACTTCACATACTCCATTTACACCCCGTCTCCCGGCAAATTTCAACCCCAAGGTCTAAATCTTAGCCATCTCCCGTAGCACGGCGTATTTTCCCATTATTTCCCAGCCCGCTTGTGTGCGCGCGTCTATACTACCACACGCTATGTGTTACGCGCGCCGACTGCATAGTTACAGTACGCATAGAGATAAACAAAAATGGCCAGTAGAAATAGGCTGAAAAAGCCCTGAATTTTTGTTCGTTTGCCCATATCTTGGTCAATTCTGTACGGTTTTCGGCCATTTATAGCTTATAACCCGTGTCAGGTCATCATCTAGTATCAGTGCAAGGTTCACGGCTATTAGATGAGAAATGAGAGAGCCTTTTCAGGATACATACTCACATACATATAGGGGGTAAAAAAAAGAGGACTTCAAAAAAGGTCCTCACTTTCTTTTTGTCCTCACATTGCCGGCTGGTAGGGACAAAGGTCCTCGGATTGGCGGGTTCAACATTACAACACAAGGCAAATTATAGTAAGATACAGCCCACTGCA